>CM049381.1:16136012-16293512 GCA_026937815.1 Etheostoma perlongum
CTTTATGAAATCTTGAATCTATTTTCTGTTAACTGAAGAATTCTGTCTGCCTCCCTTTCCCTTAATAGCCTCAGGACAAAAACTAAAGTGCTATCAATTTATCAAGAACAAGGCAATTGTGCTGCACATACACACACGTAAACACAAGCATGCATTCTCAGAGAGCATTAGACACTCACAGGGATCTTTGGGTTTAGAGCTAGCCATTAATCAAAGACTTTTGCTTACTGATTTCTGCTGTGTATGTATGTGTGGGGCGTGGCGTGTATGTATGTGTGTGTGTGTGTGTGTGTGTGGTGTGCGTGTGTGTTTCCATGAAAGGCAATGGCACAGATTTTGTACCTGTCCATCCAGCCAAATACAGTCTTGCAGTCTTGGTCCACAGTGCAAACAAATATAGGCGTAAACAAGCAACATTCATATAGTTTGCCATAAGGTCTGAAATTGATAGGGACAGTGTAGGGAGCGAGCAGCTGAACCTGGCGGGCCGTGCACATTGAATTACATGTTGTTTGTTTGATAATAAAAACCGGTGTAATGGGCAGTAGACTTTAGCATGTCTTTGAGAGGTGTGTCACCTTTTTTTTATATGGGCTGCTGCATTATCTCTCAGCCTCACACATTAGGGATGTACATTAGATAATCATATTTCTTTATCATTTAATATGTTCTAGGAACACAATTACACTTTAGAAAAAAATACCACACTTTCTTTTGTTAGAGGATGCACAGGATGCTTCTGTAGGGTGGTTTTACAGCTGACTGTACAGTAACTTACAGTGACACTGATAGAAAAGTAAATCTGTCCCAGCAGTATGCATTGCAACAGTGAAATCTGAGTGCATTAACTGAATTAAATTGCATTTTGTTTCTGTCAATATCTTGATTTTGTGAAAGTATGGACTAGTCAATTCGGGACTACAAAGCCAGAATCTATTGACTTCTCTTATCTGTCAACTACACCCCTTTATTGCTGTCTGTTAAAACATACAATGTGTGTGTGTGTGTGTGTGTGTAATTGTGTGTGTGTGTGTTTATGTGTGTGTGTGTGTGTGTAGCATGTATGAGTCCCAACTATATAGTCCTAGAGGTTCATTTTCAGTGTGTCCACATGGGTGACAGATTACATTTATATTGGCTTCTGATCCAAAGCAAAGATTTTTGGTGGAAATGTTACCAGTCCTCCTGTGTTGTTAAATCTCTCATGTGTACTGTGCACTAGTTGCGTTTGACAGTCTTACTACTCACTCCAACATTTGGAAGCTCTCCTTTTCATTGTTTAGAAGTAAGGAAAGTGGTTTCATCCTAACGGTTTCCTTTTTTGTGTCTCCCATTCCTTTCCCTTCCCCGGCTTATTATTTTTTTGAGAGGTGGATCTGCTCATCAAGTGTTAGCCTGTCTTTTTTTCATTCACGACTACATTGCTATGCTTGAGCGAGCTGGAGGCTGTCACTCAGAAGAGGAGAAATAACACACAAGGAAGTGACATAAACTCCCTGTGGAATTACAAAATGACGTCTTACCAACCTTAGTTGTATATTACATTGAGCAATCAGTGGCTACCGAGCAGTGGAGAGTGGCAAGGTACTTCTCTGACTACACTCATTTTCATTATTCCTATCTTCTCTTTCATTTCTTGCTTTTCCTCTCTAATCATCTCTTTATCTTGAAAGATGTTGTATTATAGTTTTACGTTTGTGGGACGTGGATAGTAAAAAGAAATACATATCTAACTATGCTCTTACAGTATAAACGTACTATGTACATGAAAGCCAAATATAATTACAAATGAGGAGAGTCATTAAGAATATTCTGTTAGTACTCAGTCTCTCCAGAAAATGTCAACGGGAACTTCATTGGAGTTTTGTTGTGAAATAGATGGTACTGGAAGCTGGTTGATGTAGTGACAACTTGCAGGGCTAGTTAGGTAGCTACAGTGGCTGATGAGCTCAGCAGTAACATGGTGGTGTTATACAATGGCCAACCAAGCAATACGTTAACAGTTTAATCAATAGATGCATTTGTACCATCAACTTCTGTCTCATGATTGACCATGCCTCTTTTGTGGTGCAGTTAGGACTCAAGCAGAGCAGGGTTTTATTAAATGGTATGGTGTATTACAGCTACAATGTGTTTTATACATTTTGGACTCTCCAGCTCTGTTTCATATGTCAGCAGTGTCAATTGCTCAGTGGTGTAAACTCGCATGTCAGAGTTGTCAAAATTAACCAAAGTAAGCAGAAGCTCCAGACAAATTTACTGTAACGTATGACTAATTGTGGCAATGCTATTGATTTCGGTGTGAAATGTCGCTCATTTAAAAGCTGGAGCGAACAGATCTTAGGGTTTGGAGTTAGGGTAAGGGCTATGTGTTATGATGTGTAAGAGTTAATGAAAGGATTCCTGTATTTCTTTTGGTATAACCAAGTAAATTTTTGGTAGTATGATGTATGATGATGCATTATGCTAGTGCTGATAGCACACATACACACGTAACAGTTCACTAATGCATCACAGAACTCCAACATGTTACTGTACATTGAGCAACATTTATTGTTTGTCTTTTTGTTAATTGTACTCTTTTACTGTTATTATTTGTATTGATTTGTGTTGGAACTTATTTTAACATTAACCTTCAAATGGGACTAAAAATGTAATGTACACTGGCTATAATCTTCCAGTGCTAAAAAAGTATTTTAGTTAGCCACTGATTGTGCGCGTTCTCCCTTAGAAAGATGAGGTCTGTAATTTTCATCATAGGTACACTTCAACTATGAGAGAAAAATGAGAAAACAAACAAAACAAAAAAAAAATCCAGGAAATCACATTGTAGGATTTTCAAAGAATTAATTTGTAAATTATTGTGGAAAATAAGTATTTGGTCAATAAAAAAAGTTCAACTCAATACTTTGTAACCTAACTTTTGTTGGCAATGACAGAGGTCAAACGTTTTCCTGTAAGTCTTCACCAGGTTTGCACACCTGAGCATGATGTTTCCTCCCCCATGCTTCACAGTAGGTATGGTGTTCTTGGGATGCAACTCTGTATTTTCTTCTTTCCTCCAAATGTGGTTATATGTTTTCATATAACCACATGATATTCTCCCGATTCTCATCTGGATCATCCATATGCTCTCTAGCAAACTTCTGATGGGCCAGGACATGTACTGGCTTAAGCAGGGGGACACACCTGGCACTGCAGGATTTGAGTCCCTCTCGGCGTAGTGTGTTACTGATGGTAGCCTTTGTTACTTTGGTTCCAGCTCTCTGCAGGTCATTCATCAGGTCCATACGTGTAGTTCTGGGATTTTTGCTCACTATACTCAAGATCATTTTGACCCCATGGGATTAGATCTTGCGTGGAGTCCCGGATCAAGGATGATTATTAATGGTCTCGTATGTTTTCTATTTTCTTACAATTTCCCACAGTTGATTTATTCACACCAACCTGCTTGCCTTTTGGTGTCCTTTGACAGCTCTTTGGTCTTGGCCATGGTTGAGTTTGGAGTCTGACTGTTTCAGGCTGTGGACAGGTGTCTTTTATACAGATAACAAGTTCAAACAAGTGCCATTAATACAGGTAACAAGTGGAGGACAGAAGAGCTTCTTAAAGAAGAAGTTACACATCTGTAAGAGCCAAAAATCTTGCTTATTTGTGCGTGACCAAATACTTATTTTCCACCATAATTTACAAATAAATTCTTTAAAAATCCTACAATGTAATTTCCTGTTTTTTTTCTCATTTTGTCTCTCATAGTTGAAGTGTACCTATGGTGAAAATTACAATTATTAACCTCTCTAATTAACCTCTCTCATTTTTCTAAGTAGGAGAACTGGCACAATCAGTGGCTGACTAAATACTTTTTGGCCCCACTGTATATATTTACATAAATGTTTATTGTCCCTATATATATATATGTCCTGTGATATATGTCCCTATTTCAAATAAATAAATCTCAACACTGAAGTTAACGATTAAAATCATGTTTGTTATAAATTATCTGTCTCACAATCTGCTAATGGATTTTTCTAATGATTAGTTATCATCCAGTAATGTAGGATGACACATGGTAGAAATGTTCCATGTATTTTGGTTTTATCTGGCTGATAACCATTTGGTTTCATTCATCTTTTATAGATTGAGGGAACCCCCTTCTGATGTATAATGGAATGACAGAAACTTTTGTGGACTAATGACCACTGAACCCAACACCTTTGACTAGTCCGAGTCCTGACTGTACTTACCCCTGGGTGCAGTTGGCATGGCAAGGATGGCATTCATTGTTGGCTTCGGCGTACTTAAAGATGAAGCTGTTGGCACCCTGCAGGCCATCGGGACACTTTTCAACACAATTAGGGCCATCTTTAAAATGCAGGCATTTCACACAATGCTCAGGGCCCTATGGGGAAGTGAGAAGAAAAAAAGCTTTTCAGAAGTTTTTCAGAAGTGCATTTAAATTTTGAAAACATACAGTAGTTCTTAACATAATGTTTATAGTAGCCATATATATACAGTGGTGTGAAAAAGTGTTTGCCCCCTTCCTCATTTCCTGTTCCTTTGCATGTTTGTCACACTTAAGTGTTTCGGAACATCAAACCAATTTAAACAATAGTCAGGACAAACACAAGTAAACACAAAATGCAATTTGTAAACGAAGGTGTTTATTATTAAAGGTGAAAAAATCCAAACCATCATGGCCCCTGTGTGAAAAAAGTGATTGCCCCCTAAACCTAATAACTGGTTGGGCCAAATTTAGCAGCAACAACTGCAACCAAGCGATAACGTGCAATGAGGCTTTTTACAGCGTCCTGGAGGAATTTTGGCCCACTCATCTTTGCAGAATTGTCCTAATTCAGTTACATTAGAGGGTTTTCGAGCATGAACGACCTTTTTAAGGTCATACCACAACATCTCTATAGGATTCAGGTCAGGACTTTGGCTGGGCCACTCCAAAGTCTTCATTTTGTTTTTCTTCAGCCATTCGGTGGTGGACGTGCTGGTGTGTTTAGGATCATTGTCCTGCTGCAGAACCCAAGTTCGTTTCAAGCTTGAGTACACAACAGATGGTCGGATTCTCCCTTCAGGATCTCTTGGTAGACAACAGAATTCATAGTTCCTTTTATCACGGCAAGTCTTCCAGGTCCTGAAGCAGAAAAACAGCCCCAGACCATCACACTACCACCACCATATTTTACTGTTGGTATAATGTTCTTTTTTATGAAATGCAGTGTTCCTTCTACGCCAGATATGCTTGGACACACACCTTCCAAAAGAGTTCCACTTTTGTCTCATCGGTCCACAGAATGTTGTCCCAAAAGTCTTGGGGATCATCATGTGTTCTGGAGAAATTTGAGACGAGCTTTGATGTTCTTTTGCTCAGCAGTGGTTTTCTCCTTGGAACTCTGCCATGCAGGCCATTTTGCCCAGTCTTTTTTCCTGATGGTGGAGGCATGAACGCTGAACTTAACTGAGGCAAGTGAGGCCTGCAGTTCTTTGGACGTTGTTGTGGGGTCTTTTGTGACCTCTTGGATGAGTCGTCGCTGCTCTTGGGGTAATTTTGGGCGGCCAGCCACTCCTGGGAAGGTTCACCACTGTTCCATGTCTTCGTCATTTGTGGATAATGGCTCTCACTGTGGTTGCTGGATTCCCAAAGCTTTGGAAATGGCTTTATAACCCTTTCCAGACTGATAGATCTCATTACTTTTTCTTTCTCAATTGTTCCTGAATTTTGGGTCTCGGCATGATGTGTAGCTTTTAAGGATCTTCTGGTGGACATTACTGTGTCAAGCAGCTCCTATTTAAGTGATGCCTTGATTGTGAACAGGTGTGGCAATAATCAGGCCTGGGTGTGGCTAGAGAAATTGAATTCAGGTATGGACAACCACAGTTATAGTATGTTTTTTAACAAGGGGGCAATCACTTTTCACACAGGGCCATGATGGTTTGGATTTTTTTTTCACCTTTAATAATAAACACCTTCATTTACAAATTGCATTTTGTGTTTACTTGTGTTGTCCTTGACTATTGTTTAAATTGGTTTGATGTTCAAACACTTAAATGTGACAAACATGCAAAGGAACAGGAAATGAGGGGGGGGCAAACACTTTTTCACACCACTGTATATATATATATATATATATATATATATATATATATATATATATATATACATATATATATATATATATATACATACATACATACATACATACATACATACACACACACACACACACAAGTGGGTTGTTAAGTTCCCATTTAAGTGACAATACTAACTGACAACTCTTATTTTACTATTAATATTATGGAGAAGTAGCAAGCTCTATTTGAGTTTAAGCTTTGCATTTCAGTACTACTAATAAAGGAAGATTTGGATTGGAAAAAAAATACAAGGTCTTTACTAGGTAAATTTACAGTTAGTGGCAGGTGGCACAATTTCCTGCAAACCTTTTTATGACAGATGGGTTTGGTGACAGAAAAGAACTAGTGGAAAAAGGTTTACTCAAGTTTTAATTCCAAAACGTCCTGTGTGGAGAGGATATACTCTATTTATACCTGACATTCTGAAGCTGGGCATAATGGACAAATCTGTGGTGTCACCATGTGATGAAATATCTGCTGAAGCCTCAGTTTGTAATGTAGACTGATTGGCGGATATATTTCTACATCAATTACTTGCCAAGTGCAGGTTTCTTAGCAGCTTTATAGAATAAATGGTTTTGGTTGTGTAGCAGTGAAAGCTTGAGAGCAAAATAAAGATAACAGGGCGCGAAAGACAGAAGGTAAAAAGTAAAAGTACTGTAGAGTAATAAGGGAAAGTGAGGAAGAGAGGGAGTGGACATGGATGCAGGATAACAGTGAAAGGAGAGGCAGTAAGAGCCCGAGAGATATAGTTTGAATAAGAGAGAGAGAAAGAGGGACAGAAGGGAGGAAGCAGACGAGACACATAAAGCAGTGTGAGCAGAGCAGACAGATAATAACCATTGCTCACACACACACAATGACCATAACAATCCGCCTAGAACAGGATTTATGGAGCTAATATAGGTGAGGGAGGTGGTAAGGAAGGAGAGGAAGAGAGGCGAAGAGCTCTTCCAGACAGGACGCGTATAATCAACAGGCCTAAAGAACCTCTAATTGACAAACAACAAACACACACACACACGGTGGAAAAAAGTATACAGAGCCCTTTACCTATGTAAAAAGTACCAGCGCACAACGTAAAATTACTCCATTACAAGGAAAATTCCTGAATTCAAATTGTAAAGTATTAGCTAATGTACTTGTATCAAAAGTAAAAGTATTAATTCTGCAATAAAATTTCCCCTGTGACTGATATTTAATTTATACTATTATTGATCCCAGAGGGGAAATGACACATTTTTCAATCTGTTTTTAGAACACACTACACACAGGCCTGAAATGTGTGTGTGTGTGTGTGTGTGTATATATATATATATATATATATATATATATATATATATATATATATATATATAAAATCAAACTAAAAATAAATGAGCTTGGACGGTGTCGTAATCTTACATTACACCACCAAGAATTACATTAGCACTGTTCCTCTTCTGTCCTACAGGTTGGGAGGGGAATTGTTACCAATATTCTTATGTCTCATTCCAACGAGTTAATGAACCACTGAAACGATTTTGGAAACATTATTTTAAGGTAATAGAATCTTTTGTGTTGGATCGATCAATATCAAATATTGAAATCAATCAATATCAATAAATAAGGTATCTGTTGGATTATTGTGTTGCAAACTGGGATGTAATCAATGACAAAACAATGCCATGTGGCAGAAACAAATGTTGTATTACAAGTGGAGGAGTTCATTCATAACCATAAGTATTGTATGTGCATGGGCTTGCATTCATGCATGTGTGTGCGTGTATGAATGTGTTATGCTAATGCATCTGTGTGCGTTTTGTAGCTTGTGTGTGTGTATATGTGTGAACATGCATTCAGCCCGGTGTAATTATACACATTGAAAGTCTTGTTGCTCTCACTGGCTTTAGGGTTGAGCCTGGCTCTTCACTTTTATGAGTGTCTTTTCACCGAATTTTTTTATTGATGTTTATGTTTGTGTGGGTGTGTGTGTGTGTGTCCAATAGCCCCATCACATCAGCAAGTTAAACTATGCGACAGAGCACACAAAAAGTGTTTGTCCAGCAGGGCATAGGGACATCCAAAAAGTGACAGGGATACACAGTGTCGTGACTAAAGTACCATGCTGTAAATTTATAATCGGTCTGCCTGTGGGCTACACCAAAGTTTGGGAGGACGTTGTTGGGTAGGTGAGGGTGTAAATATATATTTCTATCTTTTCTATCTCTCTTCCTTCCCTTTCATACACAAAAAAAACAGCATCTCAGGCGGATTGCCAATTTATCTTTACAGTGTCAGAGCTTATAGTCAAGTCTTTTTTAACAGGCAGCCACATAAAAGGCTTTTCAAGGCATGATCAGGTACACCAAGATTTACTATATATTTTACTATGATATTAATACAGAGGCCGAGTCCTCATGCTCTGCTGTATATCAGCCAGAGTCCTCAAATATACTCCCACACTATACTACAAAAATCATTTTAAGAATTATTGATGAGTTGGTGAGAAAAAAGGGTAAAAAGGAAAGAAAGAAGAAATGAAACAGCGGGAAAAATAGGAAAGAGATGGATGTGGTAGCGCCAAGGGCTGCACAATATGAAGAAAAAAATCTAGTGCGATTACTTTGACTGAAGTTGTGATGTGACTTACCATACTGGAGGGAATGATGATTTTTGTATCATTATTCTCATTGAAAAATATAAAAAAAAAAATAAAATGATTATAGTGTGATTTCCACAACCTATACAATACAAGGATGTTTTCTTTAGTCCACAGGTTAGGATGTAGGCCGGGACGTCTCTGCAGCACTACAATACTTCATTCAGAATGGTTTGACACATATTTTGCCTTTAACATATTGACAATATTGTGTCTCACCTGCGATTTTGATCAAATTGATTAAAAATATATATACAGTAGCCACTCCCTGCAGATTCAAATGTATTCTATTTAGAGACCATATGTTTTTTGTACATTCTCAAACATTTTAGTGTGAGTTATCTTTCTCACACACAGACCAGTTACCAAAAACTATAGGATTATTTTATGAGACATAGTGTTTACAGAAGATTAAAGACAACAGAATCATTACTGATGGACAGTCAGTTAAAATGACTAACATCACAGTCTTCCCTCTATGTAACTCTATGTGTCCTCTATGGAAAATTAAGGATATTCAATAGGATACTTAAGCTGAGCTGGAGACTTCAGTGCCATTTGTGAAAAGTAAGCAAGCTCCAATCTTTCAGTAAGGACACCGTAATAGATGTGCTTGCTGGAGATAGAATTATGATGGATTACTAATCAATAGCAACTAATCCAGATCTACCATTATCACCTATTCTGTCCTCAACATAGCCGTAATTCATGGCTATAGTCATATCTCCAATCTTTCTCCTCAGAGGGCATTAGGCCTATCAAATCATCATGTGTAAACCTTAATGTAATTGCCATGTGCTCCATGGCCAGAACATGATTGCTGTAATTTTCTTGTGGTGTAACAGGTTACCCTGGGACATTCCCATTATACACAGCTTGACAAGTCACACACACGCACACACACACACACACACAGACACAAACTGTACTGCTGTAAGTAGTGCATATTTGGGATTTTACAGTGCTAGTATATAGAAATTACAGTATGTAAAATTAAGGATATATCAAAACAGTTTTATATAAGACGTTTAAGTAAATAAATGAAGAATCCTCTAGCGCTACAATAGGGATGTCACATTAGCCACTTTTTATTTTGCATTTGCTCTAATTAACTTGTTGAGCCATATCTGCTATTGAAGATCATTACTTTGATTGCTGTATGTATTTTTCTATTTTTTGTCCCTCAAACTGCTGAAAGTAAACTACAGGCATGTGCATTGTTTTATTCTCTTTATAGTACCCACCTTCCCATCACTTGTCTAAGAAGCCAAGCAAAGGGTTGGTGAGGTATCAAGCGAACAGCCAAGTTAATCAAACCAACAGTCCTCCTCCAATGACAACAAACACACTATACTCAAGCCAACAACCAACTTTGGCATTGTCTACCCATGTTTGTACAGTCAGACACAAACACTCCAGTAGTTTTGGGAAAACAACTACTTCTAAACTATAGTGGGCAAACTGACAAGGTTGTGATGGGACACAAAATACCCCTTGTGGCTTGCATCTGTCGCAAAACATCCCTCTCTATCAAACGGCAAAATAAGATTTTAAGAGAAAGCCCAGGGTCAGGGGCCTCATGTAGCTGTGGGTGTAGTGTGCAGGACAGAAATGAAGGTCAGGGATTTTCTTTTCCACTCTGGCATTTTTTCTAATGTGCAGCTGCTACCAAACAATCTTTCAAAAAGAGCGCCTACAGTAACAGAGTACAAATGCCTTTTGTAAAAGAAAGACAAAAAAAAAAAAAATTCTGAGAAAAATGCCTGTCCCACAATATAGTTTTAATGGTTAACATGTATTAAATACATACAAATGAAAACAATGCTGATTTTAGCCCAAACAATCAGTTTTACCTTTGACTTGGAACATGAGACATGATCGATAGCACAGCTGAAAGGCACACTTTGACTGCTAATACAATAATTAATCATAGTCTCAGATGACCGCAAGGAATGTCTGCAGCTTCAAGTCATTTAGATTGTGCTGAGTGAAGCAAGGCTCTGGCCTTATATACTATTCATTTGGGGGCTCAACACTGAAAACAACAAGTTAACACTTTCAGCTCAATCTACTTTTAATTCAATTCAACAGGTTTTAGATGTTTTGGTAGGATTTGGTGACAATATAATAAAAACAAATAATAATGAAATGGCAGAAACAAAAAGGGATTTAGTTAGTTAGGGTTTACTTGTGGAATAAAATAGATAATTAGGGGAAAATAGACTCTAAACTGGGGAATGGGTAATTTATTGTTTTCTTGTTCATTGTGTTTTATATGGTACTTTTGATATCTATTTTTTTATTTCTATATCCATAAATAAACAAAAAAATAGTTACATAGTTTACATAATTCATTCATTGACTTATTTATTAATTTTATTTTTTTTTAAAGATTTTTTGGGGCATTTTAGGCCTTTAGTGCTATAGGGCAGCTTAGACAGGAAAGGGGAGAGAGAGGGGGAATGATATGCAGCCAAGGGACGCAGGTTGGAGTCAAACCTGTGGCCGCTGCGTCGAGGACAATACCTCTATATATGGGCACCTGCTCTACCAGGTGAGCTAACCAGGCGCTCGGTTGGCTTCCTTTTACCTTGCTATTCCCTCTCACATTATAACTTACATTAGCCTTGGCTCCATAGCTTCTAGATTTAAAAATGAGATGAGATCTCAGATGAGACTGCAGTTCATCTTTCAATGATGGAATAACGCCATCATTCTTGTTTAGTTTGAATGATATTTAATTAAATGTAATGAATAAAAGCAAACATAAACAAACTACTCAAACAACAGTCCTCTTACATTAAGCTGGCATACATGAGATAAATATATAATTCAGTAATACTATTGTTGTCTATAGGAGCAAGCTCACCGGACCGTTGCAGGTCAAAGAGTCATCGTCGGCTCGCTCACACTGGCCATCACACTCCACACACACAGATCCGTTGGCATACTCTCGGATATCCCTGAGAGGGAGGAAAGGGATGGAGAGAGGGATTAGGATGATAAAGAATAAAGAGTGATACGAGTAAAAGAGACAAGATAGGGAGCAAAACATTTTTTTATGAAATCAAACAATAACATGGCTTTGTGTCCTTAGCCAATGTCATGCCGCTTAGAAAAATGTGTCTATTACTTTGTTTCAGCAGTTTAGAGTGGTTGTTTATCCTTGTAACCATAGTAACATAGTACCAGTGCATATTGGGAAACAGGAAGTAAAATTGCCATGTGCAGTCTGCTTCAGGAATGTGTGAGCTCTACTAGTCTGTTTTCTAAGCAGATCACTTTTCGTTCTCCCCTTTTGCTAAGGCAACGTCTGTGAGTAGTTCTCATTGTGTAACAATAGGTTATTGCTCGTCGTTGGTTTTATAACCATATTGAGGCGGCTAAGAAGCTAGTTCGTTTGTGCTAGGCCAAGTTAGCTAATGTTTCTTGCTGTTGGTTGTTTTTGCTAGCTTGACTGTGTTATATGTGTCATATAGGCTACAGCGCCATGCAAGCTAAGCGGCGCTATTTACACTAATACTGTGCATTTGGGTTTGGTTTATAATACAGACTTCTTATTGTATTGCAGTTTCACAAAATTCCCAATTCCACTTGTGTCCTGGAGTTTCTTGGGAGTGTTTAAGCTGAATGGAAAATAGCCCGTGACAGCCAATAAAGATGTTGCATGTATCCATTTAGCACAATGTCATGAACAATCATTACTACACTTGGACTAAATCGCATCAAAGCTTCATGCTTTCTGTTATGAATTTCAAAATAAGTGGAAGTACATTTTATTACATATAAATCCTCAAATTCAGTGGAATCCCCTTCTGGACAACAACAAGGCAAAAAACAATGACATCTGTTGAATTCCTGCTAAATCTGAATCCTAATGTCAATGTCACATTTTTGTGTCATGAGGATCTCTTCAAGTGCTTCCTTTTGCTGAACAGTACGTAAATTATCCTTTTTCAATCAATAATGTCTGAATCTGAACATGTTCATGATGCCATTTTCAGAGAAAAGATGACAGGGATCGAGAAATAATTATATTATTAGTAGTGGATGATTTGTCAGTTTCTATATGCTAGTATGAGCATTGCATCTTACAATGATTACTTTGGAAAGAAAGGTCAGTAGATCGTAACATCAATAGGAACTATCTCTCTCTCACACACACACACACACAGACACAGTAGATATTTAGCTAACTGATAAAATCTTGCAGGGGGTTGAGGCAGTTGAAAGGTGCAGTACCTGCGAGGGTTCAAATATCAATTAAATTAAGTGCCTTGTTATTCAATTTCTAAAATCCCCTTATAATAGTAGAACACCAGAGTGGCCTCGAAAAGTCATTAAATGTGACCACAGTGTGGCTGAGTTGGCACTTTGCCTTTGTCACTACAGGACAAGGAGAATTACTTTGGGTACTTCTCTTTTGGCCAGTGAGGAAAAACAGAATGTTCAATCTCAGCACTGGTAGAAAAAAAAAATGCCATTGGCCCAGTGGGATCTAAATCAAATTAGTATTAATTATGCTTCATCTGGCCTTCATAAAAACTTCAAGGAGGCAGGGGAGGTAAGTCTTTGTCTGGGTGTGTGCTGGTTAAAATAATAAAGGCTGCAGTGTAGCTTGAAGATATCACTGACACTAAAGTCCTATAGGCTTTTGCATGATATAATGCTGTGTTCTACTGTATATTTCTGTATTTTCTGTCTGTAAAGGAACAAAGATGCAAAAACACATTTGCCGTGAGTAATACACCTTGGACACCATGGATTTGATGCAGATATAACATTCATTTCAAATGGCTTTTGGAAGTAATACGTACTGCCAAACCTGTATGTTCATAGTCTGGCTATCACCAGACCTAGCCAAGATCAATAGATTTGAGATTGAGCATTGGTCTGCTAAGTCTGCTCTGTATTTTCTCTGCACAAGGGGCGTGACCAACAGGCATAGTTCAAATGACTCTGTACGCAATTGGATAGTCCTTCAACCAATCAGACCAACAATCTGGGTGACGCAGAAGCGACAGCGGCATCAATGGGTTGCTGCGCTTCGGTGGTGTTCGGTGGCTGCTTTGTTGAATGTAAACAAGAAGCTGCTTGGTTGCTTCTCTATCATCATCGTGTTACATCGGCAATAACGCGGCAGGTAGATAAGCCAGTTTGTGATTGGTTCCCGCAAAATTGTGAACTGAAGCAGGAGAATTAAACGTGCAGGTTTCCAGACCGTGCTACAGGGTGAAATCAAATCGCAGGCAGAGTGGCCAGGGTTTACCCAGTCTATTATGTTCACACAAAGAAATACAATTGCATTTTGGGGATTTTGAACAATAACGTCCAAATGGTTTTGACTTTGTGAACATTTTCAACAACCATTTAAGCAATTCAAGTTCCTCGTCGTTGAGCTGCTGTCTGACAGCGTGTAAATACATTTTAAATTAACCACAAAGGTTAAATTCAAACAAAATAAAACTGCTGGTACATTTTAAACATGTAAGTCACCAAATGAATAAAGGTGCTTCCTTGTGGTTGAGCAAGCAGTGTATATTAAACTTAGTCCTCAAGTTCTTTAGACCTCCAAGATTTTCTCCAAAATAACACCTGATATTAAGTAAGTTCTGCATACTGTCATGCTACCCTTGTTAAGGTAGATTTGCTACACTTCTACTAGTTAACAACATAGAAATAAAGGTGCTGTAACAACAACTTGAGCTACAGGGCAACTTGAAGATTGGATTAGACAAGGAAATGCTGAGCAAATACAAAATAAAGGCACGTACAATGACAATATTTAAAGTATGACTTATGAGACACACAGTACCAGAGGGTAAAGGGTTGGGGTTGCATTCAGTCAAGTGTTTCATTTGGTAGATGATGTGCTGGTAACGCTAACAGGGCGGGTGGTGCTGACGTGCAGGTGGACAGGTAGGCAGGGCGTGGCCCCGTGCGCAAGCAGTGACTGTGACACGCAGTGACACGCCTAGCCCCCCTGCCCTAATGGCACCTTCTGGTTCTCCTGATTCCTCTCCAATGTGGCCACCAATGGTTTTGTTATCAAATAAGGACTCTGAACTTAAAAGCATCTTTTCAGCAATTCTGCAAAAAAAAAAAAAAAAAAATCTAAAATGTTATTAGTAAAACTCACTGGGGGAGCCGGAGTCGTCACTGTTTTGTAATGATAGAATAGCATCAAGCTATACCTTCTTTTAAAGTCAAGCCCCCCCTGTTGTTTTGAAACTCTGCAGGAGTGCCTTTAAAACAATAGTTATGTATTGTAACTTCAGATTCTATGGGTATAGGCATAGCCCTCTAAGACGTGTTGCTATTGGGTTTATCCCTCGCGTATGCACAGTCATGAAGGTTTCTTTCGTGCCCGTGTGCCCTGCACTGGCCACTCTTACATTTGCAGTTACTGTATATCACAGCTGCGAGACCAGAGATCAGCTCCGCACATCAGCCTTTTCCTTTCAAAAATGTTAGTAAAGCAGAAGTCTTCACTTACAGTACATCTATGTTTTCCTGTTTATCTATAGATTGCTGTTGGAACAAGACACAGATATTCCTACTAACAGAAGACAAAAGTAAGCCTTCAGCTTGGCTATGAAATCCTGTGTCATTTATGGCATCCTCACCCAAAGATGATCTTCTTCTGCTGTTTCTATTTTTCTGCTTTTTATTTTGCTTCCTAAGTTAGCAATAGTATAGAAGCTACTAATTTCTTAGATACTAAAGATAGGTCTGCTGGTATCAATACAAGGTAAGCCGGAGTATTTTAACTGTTGGAAAGTATTCAGGTTGATCTGAAATAAACCAGACACTGAAAAAAAAGACTAGCAGTTTTCCTCCCCACCTTACATTTTCTTTTGGCATGTAAGCCAATTTGAAAAAAAAGAATGTAATTTCATCAAAACCTAGAAAAAAAAAGCAACAATGGATGACAGCAGGAGGTATTCGATTTTATGGTTTGCTTTATTTTGTGAGCATCATAGAGAAAAAGATCAGAACACTAGCTAAATTAAGAGGTGTACAACTTCTTTTTTACAATTTGGGTAAACCTTAAATGTAATAAGGACCTCTAAGGACATTAAGAGGACAACACTATGTAATCTACCACTCAGGAGTGTATATGCATGCAATTGCATAACTCACCCTTCATAGAGGTTGCAGGTATCCACACAGGTTCGTCCACGGCTAAAGTATCTGCAGGAGAGGCATTGGTCTGGACCAGGACCCCAACACCCTGCATCTGAACACAGCGGGTCACACACCATCCGCGCCTTGGCTGCTCAATGTAAACATACACAAAAGAGAGTAAAACAACAAACGATTACATCCGTGTAGAATGCAGGTGTGCTTTCATGACTCAGTGCAGATGCAGAGGGTAAAACCTAATCTGTCACATATAGCTGGATATAAAATCACTCCATGTAGTCACATTATTTATGCAAAGGCACAGGGCTAGATCCATATCCAAGTTGCGAGTTGATTTTTTTTCACAAGATTTCTCTGCCTCCAGAGAGCAACTGTTTAATTGCGGTGGTCTATAAAAGGTGTGCTTTGTAGAAATGACTCTGAAACAATTGCAGGAGTAATGACAGCAAGAGAGAAATAGGTGCAGAGCTCAAAGAGGTGCTAAAGGATTAGGCTATTTCTATTTAGTGAAGAAATACTGTATGTTAAACACGAGCAGTCACACAATAATTACCCTAATGGAGGAACTGAAAGAAGACCTAGTTCCTCCCACAAATACTCCCATTCCATCCCGGCAACAGTTTTTAAAATATTACATTAATTAGCCCATTTCAGTCCAGGACAGTAATGGCCGTCCAATGTGAGTGTATATACTGTATTTTCTGTATTAATATAAATTGTCTGTTAATGCATTGCGTGTATACAGTACATTGTGATATGGCTCGCTGTGGAGCTAGCAAAGGAGAGAGCTGTCCTGCTTCATTATAAAACTACTGAGCCAGCAGTGACAAAGCACTAGTGGGACCTACAGCAGAAAGCACCTGCAGATGTCATGCAGATAAAAAAAAAAAAAAAAGACATGTCCCTAGAACTTTATAGTCTGGATACATTTGAAGGTTTTTTTATATATATATATATATATATATATATATATATATATATATATATATATACACAATATATATATATACAAATCCATAGCTGCACATAGACAGTACGAACAAGTATTTTTTCCCCCCGCTGTTTTAAATAGTCATGTAAAGACATTATAAAAGTGCCTATTCTCAGTGAACAGTATGTACTTTGCTCTCTCTTTATCTGCCTCGCTGTTTATAGTACCAACAGATCTAGGCCATCATCTATCTACTTCCATTATTTTCTTGTGTCTGGATCTCTTATCTCTCTCTCTCATCCCCCTTCAGCACCTATTCCTACAAAGGTTGCCAGATCTGAGAGTATTACAGTGACAAAATGAGAGTACTGAAGTAACATGGTGGCAGCACTGCAGATCCACTCAGAATTTTATCATTCAATCTACTGTAATGCGTCTAACACGATTTCCCCCTTGTCAGTGGATCTTAAAACAAACTCTTCTCTTCTCCATAGCTATAAACATGGTTACAAAGAAGACCCTGCTGTTTTTGAAGTCGTGGCCACATGTAAGTCAGGGGCTATGACTCAGGGTCGGCTATAGCCCTTTTCAAAATGCTTAAATTCATATTTTTTTTCATATAAGACAAAAAGGATGCAGATACATGGAGAAAAAATGAAACTAAGTGTTGCTTTTTGAGGGAAGAGGATGAAAGTGTTGCCTTTCAAAAGATACAAAACCACCTCTGTCGGGCTTCTAGCGCCGTAGGTAAACTGACCAGGCAGAGGGAAAGATGAGGGGAGAGAGAGGAATGATGGATGCTAAAAAAGGAAATAAACACAGGATTTTTAACTATACAGCACTTGCAAGATCAAAAAGATACCAACATCAGATGTTTCTGTAATGGGTGGAAAACAAAAGCCCATGGGGCCGAGCTGTCAGGTGCTTTTTGGATTCCTGTGGGAGACAGGAGAACATGCTATAATGATTATGAAGTAGATATAGAAAGAAAAAAAGAATCAACGTAACCACCTGTTAATATTCAAAGGGTTGTTGGGAGAGGTGTAATTGGAACTCAAGTTTTGCCTTCAGGTTCCTGCATCCTTTTCTTCTGTTTCAAAGACAGCCATTAAAAGCAAAGCAGGGCAGCTATTGAAAAAGCTAAAGAGGGATGGCAGGCAGCTGAGGAAATTATCCTTGACCCTTTGTTGTAATGTTGAATTATGTCGACTTAGGCGGAAATAGTTTGAATAATACATAATTTCAAAAATATAAAATCACTCTGAGATGTTTAAAAAACTGTTGACAAGACCAACAAATGTAACAAGGAGATTGTTCTTCACATGGTTTAAAATACCCATAGAAATCCTTAAAAACTCAAAATGCAATTATGGAGTCATCATTAGAAACTTTGAGTCCAGTTATGCTATCAATTACATTTATGCATTACAAGAGCACCTTGGCCACCACTGATTCGCCAAAATGTGATCACATCTTTTATTTTGAAAGTGGACTATATTTGCTTCCAGTATTTCTTGCAGATTTTTTACTAAAATTCTGCTCCAAGTTGTGTCCCCTTGTATGGGGATAATGTAAATCACCTGTTATTTTCAATAGACCTTTTTTACTGCAGACTTTGACTTGTCTCAGTAGGAAAAGCACAAGTGTACATATATGATGGCTATGATCAATGGAGGATACTTCATATGGACTAAATAAGAATACTCTTTACTGTTTGCTGTTTGCTTAAAGCTCTCTTCTTATAACACTCAGCAATGGTCTTCCTAAAGGTAAGTTCAATTTACTTAAAGGTGTTTGCAATCATTTTGACATTCATTAGATATATGCTAAGTATGAAGATACTAATATGAATGATAAAGGTGTCATTTGTCCTGACCCAAAATATGCTGCAGAGCTAGGAGAGTCAGGAAGATGTCACTTAAGATCGGCATGCCCACCCAAGTCCGAGAAGAGCTCTAATCAGCCAAAAAATAATTCATGCTTACCATGTGTGTGCATATTTGGAAGATTTAAGACATTGCTGAGAATGGAATGGTTACGAAACAGTCCTCTCTCTGGGATGGGTTATTCTGCAGATAGCACTTATGTGGCTAAAACTAAGTGCACTCTGCTATACCAAGATTTGACATTTTGAAAAAGTGTGTGAAGGAAACAAAATCCATTTCTCTAACGTTTGATCCCAAGACCTGCATTCTAAAAACGTCATTATGAAACCCTGACATTTTATTGCTAATGACTCTGAGCCATCACTCAGCAGTAAGTTTAAGAACCCCATCATAAGCTCTGGGATTCCGTTTGGTCAAATATGTGCCCTAATGAAGTTCCAGCAGCTGAGAGATTGGCTTTAAAATTTAATACTTGCTTTGAACCAAAGCAAGCAGATCCTTTTTTTCTAGGGGCAACAATATTCAAACACGTCTGACGGTCTTGTTCGCACACCATGGTTAACAAAAAAATAGATACTGACTCAATAGGATCATGTTTGCAACAATTGTAATACTGATAACCCTTTCAGTTTGAGCTGTAGCAAATGTTTCAGTCAAAATTAAAAGAAATTGGTAATACTGTTCACACCCAGTCTTCAACCAAGCTCTGACTGTCACATTATAGCAAAGTTAAAAGAAATTGAGTAGCTTAATGCACAGTGAAGAGTGTTTTAAAAGATTATTTAAGAGTAATTTTCATCCAAAGCAAAGACGGGCGGTTTGAAGACCATCCTGTTAAGACAACATCAATTGCAATCAGATCCACAGAAAACTGCAAAAACTTGAGTTTATGAATGTACAGCCAGACAGTTTTTGGGCGTTAATGAGTGAGCAAAAATTCAACTAGTGATGAAACTTCCTGGAAGAGCTTTGAAATGTTTTCAACCCTACATCAGTGGATCATTGTGAAAACTAGTTGTCTTGGTTTCAGGTCATTACCAAATGATGTTTCTACATCACTACAACTACCATACGCACGCATACACGTGGGCACACACCCACACGCATACCCACCCACACACACACACACACACACACCCACACAAACACACACAAACACACTGAATAAATGAGCACATGCAGACTCTGTCTTTGCTGCGAGAACTGCCCTTTTCCAGTCCCTGCTAGGCTCAGTCAAGTGTGGACACACACATACACACTCAGATGCACACATCCAGAGCCATGTCAAGGAGAGCAGTGTGTGACTCTTGAGTCTCACCCAAGTCTTCAAAGTCATTGAAGAGAGAGAGAGAGAGAGAGAGAGAGAGAGAGAGAGAGAGAGAGAGAGAGAGAGAGAGAGAGAGAGAGAGAGAGAGTGTGTGTGTGTGTGCCCCCCACAATAAGGAACTGCCCAAGGGAGGCAAACACATGAACAGCGAAAAAGGGGCCAACTCAATAATGCAAATACTGGCTCATTAATGAACATCATACATAAATGAATGCCTTAACACTTGTGGCCATTTTTAGAGACACAATTTTCATCACCTCATATATTTGAGTGATTTAATTTCTTCTCCGAATGGTCCTGTTGGTTAATCAGTCTAATTATGGGATTATTGTTTTTAGTTGTCATTAGAAATGAGTGCGATAATAGCTTCCACTTATACGACAGACAGAGAATAATAGAAATGACAACAGCATGTTTCTGATATTATATGTGCAGTGTTGATGGTGCCTTCGGCAGGAGTCTGCAGGAAACTGTTGGTGTCTGAGTCTACAGAACATGAACATGTTAAAGAAAGACTCCAGTCTCAATTGTGCCTGGAGCTGAACAACTGATGTTAAAGGCAAGACTAGAAGACAAAATATATTTGAGTTTCACTAGTTTAGTTCACTGAGCAATGACTGCCAAGTGCTCCCATTTTGTTTTTTGTCTTACATTTTATCAACATTTTTACATTTTTGGACACTGGGTTTAAGAAGTGACAAAAATGGGATAGATGCAAATGATATTTGCAAGCAGCAGACATTTCAGCCAGAACTGGATACAAAAAACTGGCCTGGTAAACAAGATTAAGAGGAGCTCAACAACAGATGTGTTTTCGAAATGTATTGGGATTGGGAATTATTACTGTATTTGTTATCTATTTTACAGTTACAGCTTTGGGCAAATGTATCTTGATACACAGTTTGTTTGCATTTTTAAATTAACGCAACAGTGTTGCATTGTCAATGGTATGTGCCAGCCCCCTGAGCGAAGCAAGGCAAACTTTTTGATGGACCTCCACTTCTGTTTTGGTACAAGAAAACCTTGGGATTTTAGTTTTGGTATAAACTTACAGCATTTCTGTGGGCTTTGGTTGTTGCGGATCAGAACCTTCTGGTTTGCAGTACGGAACAGTCTTGTCCAGTTGACAGTGTTGTAGTAACAAAGCTGGCTGTTCTCTGCAATGTGGACATTCCCGGCGCTGATCTCTCTCAGCGACTGGAGCTGCAGTGATGAGATGACCTGCTGCTTTAACACCAGCAGGGAGATCCCACTGAGAGGAGAATGGGTAAAGGTGAGAGGAAGAGAGAGCCAGCAAGGAGGGGGAGGAAGATGAGAGGAGCAGGAAGAGAAGGGATGAGGTATAACATGGAGAGGAAAGGAAAGAGGCATGGATTTATTTCACAGGTTTTGACGGCTGAATCAGTTCCCTTTTTCGTTCATGTTATCACAGAATCACATAATCGTTGAAGGTTGCATTCTCTTGCAGATGGCCTTATATTTCTTAAGGTAAGCTTGTGTTCACAATTAAAAACCAAAACAAAAAAAAACATACACATGTATCCTACACCTAAACATGACAAGTCTTGATTAGCACTCAACATTTCCACTGAATTGAAAACACTAAAGCAGAAAATGGGCTTATGTCATTACTGTCATTCATATGGGACATGATTAGTGCGAGACGCTAACATTTCAACAAACATATGGCACATGAAGCTTGTTTGTTTATATTGTTCAATAATTTTCACTTGAAAAGTATAACTTGCATGTGACAGCAGCCTGGTCAGGTGGTGCAATTCAATTCTGAAATATACTCCCTTGAATTGTGAATGATATATAAATAAAAAACATGCAAGATAAAGAGAGAGAGAGAGAATACCATTGCTCTCTCACAGCATAGCTTAGGCAGCAATTTACAATAAGAGTACACCGTTAAAATTGAAACGATCTAATTTTTGCACTACATTGTAATTCATATCAAAAGCTTTTGATTATTATTCTTCACTTTGCACTGTGTGCATCTACTACTGCTAGCCTCTATGTTGCACTTTACGCTGCAAGCCACTGCACCCGGCGCAGCGTGGTGCAACACCTGACACAAGTGTCTTTGCTAGTTTAAGACCGACGCAGTTGTCAATTTCCCATCCAGCGCCTGCGTCGTTAAAATAGCAAATGCACCTGCGCCCATCTTTGTGCCCGTGGACATGCTGGTCTTACTGGGAGGTGTGTTCAGGTGAATTATTGGTGTATTGTTATCTTGAGTCGGCGGGAAGTGATCGTGCCATTGACCAACAAAAACCTGGTCTTAAGTCAATAGTGCAGCATTTCATTGTTATTGTTGTTATTTTAACAATGCAGTAGTAAACTGTGCCAAGGCTCATGCACCACGTGTGCAGACTATGCTTGTCACTCACACTCACACACACACACACACACACACACACACACACACACACACACACACACACACACACACACACACACACACACAGGGAAGCGCGGAAGCACACAAACATGCACAAAATACCAAATAAAAATATTACGGTGAAAATCTGCCATCATAATAGCAATGCGCCAAGGTGCAAACACACTTGGCTAAAGGGAATGGGAGATGACACTCTGATTGGTTTATTGCATCTTACGCCCAAAACAGACCTATGAATTAATGAAGACACTATGTACAACCCTTTTAGACCATGTGTCTGGTGCACAGACCCTTTTTTTCGCTGTCAAAGTAGAAAAAGTGGATTTGGACACGGCCTAAATGCACCTGTGCCATGCGCTTCACGTTAGATCATTAAAACAGGGCCCATTGAGTCAGATTTGAATGGAAATGTGCTGGATTGTAGTACAAAATCCACACAGAACATTAAGGAGGATGTGACTGCTCAGTGGAAAACATACTTTCAGTATATTAAAGTAAACATTCAAATATAACAAATACTAGTACTAAGCCACACCACTGGAGAAAAATATTGGCTACCAATTGCTACCTTGGTCTTGTGTGTGTACAATTATTACACCACAGTATCATCACTTTACAATAATATGGTGTGTAAATGAATAAACTTCAGTTGATACACTGCATCTGCTTAATTCTTATTTCATATGTTTTCATTGTTGCCACATTTTGCTATATGCTGCTGCAACAACATATCTTCAACTAATTTATTTTCATCATTCTACCCTCAAGCCTCTCTTTCTTACTTTTCTTCTTCAATGCCCCCACCTGTCACCGTACGCCCCACTTGCACCGTTTAAAAAAGACAGGAGGCCAGTGGGGTGTCGGTGCCATCAGATAGACACAGAGTATGCAGGATCAAGCATGGGATCAGGATGGGTGGCAGGCTGTAATTTGTACTGCAGCCTGCTGTTTCCATCTGCAGGTGGATGGCATAGAGGTGCATGAACACACACCCTCATGCACACATTCAGACCCATACACCAAGACAGACTACATCCACTTTGCCATCAGCCTTACACACACACTCACTTTGTTTCCATACAAATGTCACAGCAAATGGTAGAGAACCTTGAAAAATCACTAAAAACTAAATGATAAATAATTATGTTTCATCAGCTGGGTAAAAACATCAACAAGTTGGCTTCTTACATGTCAAAACAAAACTATCACAAAAAATGTGTTTCGGGCCCCGACCAATTCTTTGGTACCAGCTCAAATCATATTTGTCACTATAGAAGCGTATCCAACCAAACCCCATTTACTTTTAATTTGCATTTAAATGATTTGAGTACATAAACCAAACTACTTAAAATCTACTGCTAGATGCAATTACATTAGCAATTTGGCAGGACACTGCTCTCTTCAATCCTTTATCTTGTTTTGAGTGTTGAACAGTGCAAAAATGGAAGTTTCACAGCATGTCACACACTCTGCACTACCTCATGGCAGCATGTTTTCAGTATACGTGTCAATGTAAACACAATTCCAGTGATCAACATAGTAATACTCTGGGATACACAACACTGTGTCAATAAAGGTAAAGTAGAAGAAGAGTGTCAGCTAGTAACCATGGATTTAAACAATCCAGGTTCAAAGAATCGGCTTTGCAAATGTTTTTCTGAAGAATGAAATGCACCTCAACGGCGTAATACTGAATGTTGCACTGTTTTTTTTTACAATGAAACTCCACAGGGAACTTTAAATCATGTACAGATCTAAATACATAGTCACTGATTTAGAGGAAAGGTGTACAGTACTGTACACATACATTTGACAAATCCAGTCACCAATGAATTTACCCTTTTATTAATTTCCCAAAGAGCTCTAGGTTTAAAGAACATTTATGCTTTGCTACATTGCTACTTTTTTGCTACAAACTAAACACATATGTATATTGATTACCAGCCTGCCTTTTCTTTCCAAGTGCTAATCTCTAATTAAGGCAGTGTTGACACATATATGATATAAATTACACTCATAGTCAAAAAATATATCTAATCACAGCAAAGCTATTACGTTCTCAGGTGTGTACCTGTACAGTGCTCTTCCGCCGATAGTTGCAAGGTTGGAGAAAACACTCAGGTCTGTCATGTTGTCAGGCCAAGACTGGATGTTCAAAAAGCCTAAATGGGGACACAGATACACAGGTTATACTGTATTTAGTCACCAGTACTGACAGACTTATATTAGCTGTCTATCATATCCTCTATTTCCCACTGACAAGAATAAAATGAGGAGGGAGAATTGGCATCTCTCTAGAATTAGCAACATTCCAGGACCACAGTACGTACACCACCTGAGTCTCATCTGAAAGCAGCCAGGCACTTCTAAGCCACAAAAACGTCACAGGCACAGCAACTCCACAGGGGAGTCTGGTGCCAGCTATAACAAGTGCAACGTTGATTGATCAGTATTTTTTTGCATTTCCTTTATCTGAGTCTCTACTCTTGAATCATTTAAAAGATTAAATGAAAAGCTGAAAAAGATAGCTGTGGCTAGGGTTTTCAATAATGGATTTAGATATATGAAATATTTAGTAGAGAAACGGTAAGGGGGTACAATCCCTAAGCTAAGAACAGAGGACAAATACAACAGTTGGATGAGGCTATGAGACTTAGGAAATATACCGATAGAGGAGTAAAGGTAAGAGTTGAGGAGGAAGAAGTTGGAATTAATGGACGTCCAGGTACAGTAACTATAAAAACAAAGAGAAATGCTAAAAATTACTTTAACATTAAAGGAAAAAACTGTGCTGTTGCATTGCCTTCCTCATAAAAAAGGAAGAGAAAGAGATGGTGGTGATGGTGGTGGATGGTGAGAAAAAACCTTGTAGGTATAATGGGCAAGGTGGTATATTAGCCAATCAATGAACGGTTTTGACTCCATTATATTAAAGGGATGCATGTGAATTTCTGTTAATTCAAAAAAGGCAGTTATGGTGGAGGGAGGTAGGTGGAGTTGCAGAGAAGAAGACCGCTCACTGCTTGTTGACAGGGCCTCACCAAATGCTTATTAAAAGTGTTTGATGAAGGGAAGAAAACAGTCAGGTCATTGTGAAGAATTACCCACCAGGGCTCCTCCAAATGGACATGAGCTGAATTTGATACATAGCCTTACACTAGAGCTATACTTATACTTATGCAAGAGCACAAGAGTAATATACAAACATGGACACACAAAGAAAATGAATTAAATATAATTCTTTTTTAACACAATGCTTTTATGTATAATATAATATAATATTATCTACTCTTTTCCCAGAGAAAATACAAAATTGGTATAATAATGCCTTTCCTGATGATAAAACAGTAATGGGATTCCATCAAAGTATTTGATATTTATACAGAATCCTAAAATTGATTGCAGAAAATGGTTGTTGGTAAAAGCTAACAGTAGTTTTGATATGTGTCCATGTTTTTATTGCATCCCTGTTCCTGACCTAATGGTGTGTAGTTAAGGCCTCTTAGCCCAGAGGCAGCAGCGCTACAGAATCGTTAGCGTTGTACTTGTCGGCACTAATCGTCTTAATGAAAAAACCTGCAGTGCTGAAGCACCTCACAGCTCCATCATAGTGCTCTATTGGGGGATGCGGGTGCCTCCTAATAAAGGTAAAAAACTGCTGCCTGCTGCACACTTGCCTGTGCTAATGTAATTTTGTGCTAATAGTTCACATATGCTATGCTTATTTAAGGCAGGTTCAGATTCTCTGCAGATACTGTGTGCATTTGGAGAACTTATGTATATATTCACTGCTAGTTGAGGAAAAAACCTAGCAGTGAATAAAACCTTTACAACTTATTTTTTTTCCTCAACTCGATACTGCTCAGTAAAATGATTTTAAAAAGAAGGCTTTGACTGAAGTTTGCCAGTCTGAGTTCATCGACCGACCAGGAGCAGTGTATGCGTGACTAATATTCATCAACATGGTGGTCAACACTACAGAATGAGCCTTAATGAGATGCTTCAAGCGGTGAATGTGAATGTAGTGTGTGTCTATGTCAACAGCTATTAAGAAAAGAAGAAATGGTGGGTTCAAATGAATTTCCTGCAGTGTTGAGATTTAGTGATGAACATTGATAGCTCATGTGAAAATGTGGAGTTCCTGTACGCTGTGTCTGAAATTCTAATTTCATCTAAATACATTTATCTTAACCAATTGAATGTCTACTTTTAGTAAAATGAACAAACAAATGTTCCTGTTTTTACTCAGTGAAAACGGCAGCTCGACAGGTGAACTGGGTTGATGCTGATGATAAAGCATCCTAGATCTTTTTGTTTGTGCTCAATGGTAAAGCTATTGCTTTGGAGTAAAAGAAAGTCTGATGATATTCTGGATTTTTTTTATTATACACAAATCGTATTTAAGGACCAAAAACCAAGAATTATGTTATTCTACTGACAGTTATTGTCTGCGGAGCCTGACACATGTTATTTATCTGTATAATGGACATCAACTGTTGTCCAAAAACTACTTAAAACACATAATTAAGCTAAGGTGTCGCCCTGAGTGACATGTTCCTTCATTACAATAACACAGGCACTGTAGTTCTTTTTTAGTCAGTCCCACATATATTGTCCTGATGCATTAAATAGTAATTGTAAGTAAGTGCAATTATTTGGATGCACCAAATGCATATTAATACTCATCTAAAAACAATCCTAATGTGCATTTACTGCTTTTTAGTAATCTTTGATAAAATATACAGTGCCCAGCTGTTTTAGGAAATTACTGAGCCTTTTTTCAAATCCAAACTATGTATTTGGGACCTGTTTTAAAGTAGATCAGTAAGAAAGTAAGAATGAATGGGCTTGGGGTTGAGTGAAGCAAACTGGGTTGGAAAGTCAGACGCATTACTGTATGGAAAGATTAACCACAGCTTTGTTGGTTGTGGTCTTTACATGGGATTTGATGACAATGAGACAACACAGAATAACAGGCTCTCTCATATGTAAAAAACAAATAAAACTTCATCTTAATCTTTCAGTGGCCCTCGCCTTCTTCTCACCTCTGTCGATGAGCAGAAACAGCAAAGTGTAAATATCACCTAGCAGCGGTTCATGTTCTGCTGAGAGCAACATCAATGACACACTAATGCACACGACAAATTACATTTTGAAGCCACTTAGAGAAGAAGGCCATGAGCTCACAAGCAAATGTTAAGCATGCTTAAATTGTGGTGATTACATTCTGAGCTACAACAGTTAGAAACCCACTTATGCTAAATTGCGCGAGTTGATCGCCCATTCTTTGGGTGAAGCCTGAAATGTTGATATGTCTTTAAAGATGCTGCAAAACAGAAGCAAGAATCACTCAAAGAAAGACAAAAAAATATGAAAGACTGTTGTGCTGTTGTGTAGGGTTAGAGCTGTCCTCCCACACAGCTCATTTGAAAGCTAGAGCAATGCCAGTTGCGACCTTTGGGTCAAAAAGGCAGGTTGGCTGCCTCTAGCAGAAGTCACGTTTTCTTGACAGCTTGGAGAGATGACAAGCTGAGCTGACACACATCTCTGACTACATGGTGTTTGGCCAAAGGTTTGTCCCCATCACCTGCTCTCAAAACTTCCATCACACACTTTTCATTCTTCATGTGTTTATGTTTTAGTAAGTTAAACAAAAATGCTTTAGAGATGCACTCAGGGAGGGATTTCTGCAGCTACTTGAAAGGCATAAAGAAACACTTCCTGTGCATTTTACACATGTTGAGCTCACAATCTGAAGTAGCAGCTAATTATGCAGTTAAAGACTATTTCTTACTAATTGTATTTCTGTCGTAAACCTTTTGCAAAGGCAGCCATTCTGATTCTGAGGCAATCTTTTAGACCAAGCATAATCAAGTTGTATATGATGGTTTCTTTCCCCTTACAAGATGATATAGATTTGATTGTTTGTTTTGTCATCTTGTTGTTTTATATGTGCTTGCCATCAGTTGTGGTAAAATATAAAACCAAAACAAATATTTCAGAGTGTATTCCAGAAACCAAAAGAATAAATGTAATCCTGCAACATCAGACATAAGGTAAATACATATTTTTAAGGGGAAATGGGGGTATTGTTTCATAAAGCTTCTGCTTGTGTAAAACCCCTTCATAAGTCAAAAATGTCACCAACAGTATTTTAACAGTAATAATTTCTCATTTCATGAGGAAAAGTGACATTGGAGATTCAAGGTTTCTTTCAAATGTCTGGGCTGGAAACATGACAGGATACATGCAGCTTAGAAGTTGTGGTGGCGGCATAGAGGAGCTGGAGGATTAACGATGTGCATCACATGTTCTGGATCTTTTCTTCGTGGTGCGTAAAGGGAGAGCTGGGACTATGGGACAAGGCTAGGAACTCCCCGAGGGACAAGTAGCAGAGAAACAGAGGAGATTGAAAAACTCATCTGATATTCATCTTATGCTGCAAGGTCTGTCTTTGGTGTGGACAGTCTTTGGGGGCGGGGGTGAGACTTGAGCAAATACGCCCACAGATATACACACATGCGCACACGCACATTTAAGAGTAATTCATTTTTTTGTTTGCTAATTAATTTGTATGCATGTGCAGAGATGCATGCTTTGCAAGTGATAACACTCACCTGTGATCTCCCGAACGGTGCGGAATACATTGAGTTTTTCTGGGTCCAAAGCTTCAATATTGTGATAGACATCCCTGTGAATGATAATGGAAGATCAGAACACCATGAACACAAAGAGAAAGACCAGCCCATCCATCACAGCATTTACACTGCAAAGATAGGCCATGTGCTTTTTAATCACAGCAATGCCAAATAAGCAGCACTCACCTAGACAAAGAACATGACAATTTAGAATATCTGACCAAATCAGTAAGGCATGTTATTTATGTATATCGTGTATTATTGTTTGTCTTGCTCAAGTTGCTAAAATACATGTGAATGATTACTTGAATGCATGCATACTGTATCCATCCATGCATGACTAAATACCATCCTGTTGTGAGAAGGAGTACTGTGGAGTGTCCCCCTCCGAAAAGAGCATTTATTCAGACAATCAAAACCATTCCCACATTTTTATCAGGGCTTTAAGGTGACACTCTTATCCTGAGGAATTTAAATGAAAAGTGAAATGTGTGAATGGATTTGGGTTGAAAGAGAAGTGAGGTAGAAGGGTAACTTGCCTAGGAATGCCTTATAAACAAAAATAAAGCAGTGTCTTTCCCTTCTATCACAAAGATAAAACAATCCCACATTCTGATATAGTTCACAGCAGTGAGTTCTAAAAACATCCCCAGTAATACAATGTAGAGTGTTGTGGTGTGTCTAGTGATTTCAGTGTGGATAGGGCTGCAGGCAATTACAAAACACAATAATCTCTGACTGCCATTATAGTTGATTGAACAATTGCCATTCTGTTATCAAAAGAGAAGCATGAGTGAATCCTGTCTAGGGCACCCAGTATAATTCTCACCTTCTTTCTGAGCTCAAGCATGTGTGTTGTAAATCAAAGCTTTTCCTCTAGCCAAATGCACAGATATTTGTAATCCCCATTCAGGGAAAAATGCTACAGGCATCATGGTCACATTTCCTTGACTTTGTCAATAGCATCATTTAGGTATTATACTCATCTAGAACCAATCTAAGGTTTTTTCAAGGATTTCTTATGGGCTAAAATATGTGCCACCAGAAACTGAATCATTTATTTGAATATGAATAGCTAAACTTAAATAATTGCATTGATTGAAACTGAATTTGAATCACATAATTTGAAATTGTATTGTTTAATTTGAATAATTGCTAGGAAAAACTGAATCGAAATAGTATAATTCAAAATTGAATTTATCTGTCCTGGAACTGATGTCCAGTAACATTTCATCTTCGCTAAAAATTCAACTCTAACTATATATCTTCACATTCAGTTCTCACAATTCAAATTCAGTTCTTAAAATTAAATTTTCAAGTTACTGTGACAGACATGCGGGACTTCAAGGATGAAGCAAGAGCAATCGAGCGCAGATGAACTGAATGTGAAGATAAATAAAGAGTTGAATTTTCATTGCTGATCATATTTTAGTGGACTTCAGTTCCAAACAAATACATTCAATTTCAAATGATACTATTCAGATTCAGTTTTTCAATGCAATTATTCAAGTTCAGCAATTCAAATTCAAATATAAAATATTCAAGTTCAGTTTCTGGTGGCACATATTTCAGCCCATAATTTCTGCATATTGAATATTTGACACAGCTTGCTCCAAAGATAGTGCATAAGGATAGAATGGTCTCATTTGCATAAATAATGTGCTTTCCAGATGTCTACTGAGGCACATATATGATTAATTTACATAGTGAACAATAATGTGCCTAAAATGGAAGTTTGTGGCACAGCATTTTTAAATATTAAAAATGTTTGCATAATGCATATTTCATTTTAACATTAACAATACAGGATTTGTTTAATCAAAAGCTATACTCTCAAACATGATCACAGTTCCACTATTTCACCCCCTTTTATCATTCTGATAAGCTATAAGCTGTTCTTGAGTCTAACCCTTTGATCCCAGTGATGAGGAACACCAGGTTGCCGTTGATTTTGGTGCAGTTGACAAACTTGTCGATGTTGCTTGAGTCTACTGTCTGAGCAGCCTGTAGGCTGGCTGTACCAATGCCATCACATGCTGAAACACACAGTGAGGTATACAAATTAGTTTGATCTAAATGTCTTTATAACACTAACATGTTAAAAACAAGTGAGGTTTAAAGGCATGTGCACCATTTTAAAATAACAGTACATAATGATTCATTGCACGATAATGTTTTTTGTATTACTAGTCTAAAACATTGATGATGCAGCTGCTAGTTTATACAGGTTTTCCAACATTATTGTGATTATATACATGTCTCAGAACTAATGTGGTAATGATTTATTCATGTGTAAATTCTACACATGGCAATCTTTTTGGTATGCCCAATATTAACCATGATAGATTACGAAAAATGATTAGTTTTAAAAACTTCATAAATGGCTAAATAACTGGGAAGACAATATATTACGGAATAGTTGCTATATCATTAAACATCCGTTTGTTGTTTACCTTTCGGGCAGATGTCAGTACAAGGAATGCACATCTTAATGCGGTTTTCTTCCACCTCCATCTTGTTACTCGGGCATGCTCTTACACATGAGCTATGGTCCACCACAAAGTTATCTGAAAGACAATTCACTGTAAATGTCAAGTGCAGATGGCTGCTGTTTTTAAGTGGCACTTGCTGTACAAACAATCACAAAAAAAGTGTTGAAAGTCACTTTCATTCACTTTGTCTGACAGAGGCTCTTCTCATGCACTTGAATTGCATTAAAGGGCAAACCTTTTGTGTTTGGATTGTTTTAGCATGCAAACTTAACAAAATATTGAATAAACTGTTTAATTACAAAATCATATACATTTTTACTAACATGTGAATTATCATTAAATTAATTGTACATGATTGTGCAACTCACAATTTGTGTCTACTGATTTATTATTTTGAATTTTTTATTAGACTGTGTTTAATTTTTAAAAGTCTCTATTCAGTTGGAAGAACAACCCAAACTATAGGAGCTCATTGAAATAGCTGTCAGTAAGCTCTAGCAGGTCACCAACCACTGACCCTATCTGAACATTTAAACGGCACACATTACAGTGGGACACTTATACAACTACCACCACACAAACACAAAATACACACTACATTTTATGCTACCCTTTAAACAAGCCTGACATGTGCACAGAACAACAAGTTAATGTTTTAAAGCATCAGTAAGGGATTTGTACTTGTATCACACAAAACATTTAAATAGTTACATTATACTGCGTGCCTAAAAGTAACACTGCCTCCAAGCACATGTCCCATTTCCCTCCCTGCTGGATGGTCTTTTCACTGATGTTGGAAACAGCATGGGGCGTTAAAAATTATTGTTATTCTGCAAAGATCAATAGCTCAATGCAAAAACTATTCAAAGGTATTGAGCAAAGGGACCAAACAGATGTTACCCGCAAACCACAGAAATTACAGGTGGGACAAATTCACCAGCCAGATCCTTGTATCTACAATGGTTTGCAGCCTCTTCCATAATACCTTCGCTGCATGTCATGGACCTTATTTACAAATTGGTTAGGTCCCCACCACCTTGTGGTCATAATGAATGCAGAGTTGTGAGTTTTTTAACTGCTGTATTCAATTCCCTTGTGTCCACTGGTGATATATACAGATTGGAACCAAATTACATGAAACCCACCAGGTCCCCCAAATCACCCACGGGGAATTTAGATTAGATTGCACCTCCCAAATGTGTTTCTATCCTTCTGGTAGATATCCACATTTAATAAGGCTAGAGCTAGAACAGACAGTTACCTGTGGTATTGAAAATAAAATTTGGCATTGAAACAAGAAATATTGGCACTGAAAAATGTTGAACTGATAAAACACAAACATCAAAAAGTGATAATCTCACAATCCTATTATATTATATATTAATATATTATTTGTTTGCATTATAATCTCCATTTTTTCTTGATGTCTGTGTCTTTTATTTTTAAGCTGTCAAGATTTTTACAATGTCACTGGTTTTTAGTTTCAACTTTCTGTCACTGTTTTGGCGTAGGGTGGAGGGGCCTGAGGGGAGGGACAAAGAGGGCGTGGTTTACATTTACGTTACGTTTAATTTACATAACATACTGGCGAGAGACCGCACCTCCACAGGAATCCTCACAGATGTGTTAAAACTACAAGTTTACCTGGAACCTCCAAATCTCAAGTAAGTCTGTTTATCATTTTTTTCACATAGAAGCAGGCTGGTTTAGTGTTAACTTTTAATGTAGGCCTAAACTGTGCTGTTTTGGCAAAGGTTAGCACTGTTCTTCTAATTCAGCACACAACAGCTAACTTGTGGCTAATTGTAGCTTAGTCTCCCGCTGGGGATGTCAATCTATCTCTATAATCTAGTATTTATAATAGCAGTAATTCCTGTCCTTTAGGACTCCTAAGGTGTTGCTGGAGCACAAGGCTTGCCTCGCTCATTAGCTCTGTCATGGATGTATTAAGAGAACAAACTTCACTATTTTCTACCTGCCGCTAACACACACACTCACTAACAGTTCTGTTCAAGCAGAACTGGTTACAGGTTCTAGCAGCACTGGTTACTGTCACTGTCTGGTAGCTGGAAGTACCAGTTCAACGCCTGGGCTCTGCCAAAGTGCCCTTGAGCAAGGCAGCACACCTCCAACTGATTGGGGCGCCATGGGCAGTCCTCTCATTCTGACATATCTCCAATTAGGGCACGTATAGGTCCTGGGCATGTGTATTTCAGGCCTGTGTGTAATGTGTGTAACAAAGTGGAAAGGCAATTTCCCCTTGGTGGGATTAATAAAGTATGTCTTCTTCTTCTTCTCATCTTTCTGTTTACCTTCTATCACTAAAATCCTTTATTGAGACATCAGTGAGGCAGAGGAGCTTGAATACTGACAATTAACAGTGTTCTCTTGAAGAACAAAACAAACTTTTGGGTGCATTAGAAAATAAGCCTTGGCGAAGAGTTTTGGGCTTTAAAATATAAAATTCAGTGTGTACTGGCAAAGCAAATGATACCTTGGAATAAGTCCTTTAGTGTTGGTTAGGATTGGGATGGATTTTAGTTGAAAGCAGGCATGTGTTTGTGTGTGCCCAGGTGAAAAGACTTACGTGGACACTTCTTGACACAGAAGGCTCCATAGGTGTACTTGGCCCTGGGGTTGTGTTCCAGTTGGAAGGTGGTGGGGTTGTAGACAAAGGGCTGGGGGCATTGGGTCACACATGCCCCACTGTCATTAAAGTTGGTGCAGGCCTGCAAGCACGCACACACGCACCACCACCCACCGCACACGTACACACACACAGATGGAACATGTATTTTAGTTATTAACTTTACTTAAAGGGTTAGTTAACCCAAATGGAAAACAAAATCTCATTAAAAATGGTTTATAAAATTTTGAAGACATGTAGGTCTATGTGTGCCTTTATAAACCTACAGTACATCGCACAAAACTTGGGTACTCATGCTTAAATACCATGAGAAAATGCAAACACTAATTTCATTATACAAGCTTTGAATGGAGATTTCCCTCTAGAGTGCCCAGAGGTGACATTATTGAATGGTGCAGACAGAATAATCTGCATGCACCCAATTATAATTACCCTCAGGACAAAGTGGGACTTGCCTTTTCGGGCAGATCCCTGGGCCTAAAATGTGTCTTTGATCCGACATGTGGGAAAATGTTTACAAGGAATAGTGGGTCATGACGTTTTTCCAAATCAACAACACAAATGTTATCTTCTGCTTCTCTTCTGTCTAGCCCTTCTGATGTCTCAAAAACAGTGATCCTAAAACTGAGGTATGTACAGAACCATATTTGTGTATATCCTTTTACACCTCCTAACAAATTTGACAAGAGTCAATAGAAGTGTTTGTTCTCTCAGTTGGAGCACAGTTCAATGTGACTTCTTGATTAATTCATTCTTGATTCTTACAAAGAAGATAAATGTCTGTCAGGGGAAAAAAAAGACAACGACAGCTAGAGGCAGGCAAGGAGAGAATGTTAAAATGAGTAATTAATGTTTACTGTACAGTTTATATTTCGCCCAGAATTTTAAGATAAACCAACTTAATCAAGTGTGGTTTATAAAAAATATTTTATATAATATAACCTATGTTTATGCTCTGGAGATAAGTTCTTATGTCTTAAGACTATTAATGGATTTAATAAGAGACAATCAAGACTTTGCTCTCTCATATGGAGAGTAGTTAATAATCAACTCTTGCATATAATAAAACTTGAAGTGTGAAGAATCAAGAACAGCAAGAAAAGCAAGAACTTGCTATTTAAAGTCAGACAAAGGAGCTCAATAAGTGATGGGCTCTGAATTACAAGCGCAGAAACTCCTTTAACATGCAGAGGGATAAAAATAAAACTGATAAAGATGACACCGACGAACCAGAATGTAGGGGAGGCTGGTGAAGTCTGTATTTAACAATGACACATATGTCAGGAAGAAATGAAATGTCATTTATTGATATTTGTCGTACAAGTGGCATTTCAACGCACAAAAAAAGAGTTTGGAAGGAAGAAATACAAGTACCTTGAAATAAAAGTTCAAATTTGCGAGTAAAATGCATGTAAGATGTAAGATTTTGGGCAGTTTTTGTATGATATTACCATGCGAACAACTGGCTTAAACTTGCATTTTGTAAGTAATTGAATGAGTAAATGTGTGTGTGTTCACTTACAAAGCAGTCTGTGTCCTTTGGTCCATAGCAGCCACCTGCACACTCACCATGGCAGCAGTCACTAACATAGGGACCAAAGCAACGGCGGTCACACTGCTCGGCACACACTGTCTTAGTTACTGTGGTGTGACACATGTAAAACAAAAGACAAAGAGAGCATACATATATCACATAACAAGTAAACCATATATTTTATTTTATTCACATGGCTAGTAGCATCTTAAAATTGGTGAACAGTGCAATGCAGCCTCAAGAGCAAGAAAAAAAACCTGCAGATGTATAACTATTAAACCTTAAGAAAAGTGGGCAAGGATACTGAATGAAGAATGACCAGAAATATTGCTAATTTGTTTGTATGGATTGTGATGTAGGATTGACAAATTGTAATTAAATTGGTCACATTCTGCGCCAGCAATATATATGATGAGTGTCAGTAGGTGAAGCTATTCAAATTAATTGAATTGGAATATTCTTTCACTAGATACTGGATACACTGCTGGATGGCCAGTCTGATGTCTAATATTACATTGCAATGGCCTGCTAAAATACATGCATGTGTGTTTGTTTGTGCATACTGGTATGCAACTGTGTGTGGTGAATTTAACTAAAGCCCAAGCATCAATGCCTGCACCCTAGCTATCTTCAATCATGTGTTTGCCTCCCTGCTCCTCAAGGGTCTCTAGCTGAATTTGAGAGACATAGGGATTCCCATCTGACTCAGTGTTGTCCCTTCATGGTGAACGTAAGGCCACCTTTTCCTCTCATTTGCCTGTCATTTTCATATGGCTTGCAATATGCCTGTGTGTCTCGCTTCTTGACAGCCATATGTAAATGTACATAGGACTGGCATTTCACAGATAGACAGCTTGTAAAAGACAGCTAAATTGTCAGCAGATGGATGTATTTTACAAAGCAGAAAAGGCTTACTTAAGCTATTGGACAGATAAAAAAAAAGTGAGATTAACACAGTAAGAAGTTGCATTCAGTTGCTGCCGGGCAGTAGCAGACTCAGGCTGTAAGGCTGGAAAAAAAAACATCTATAAAGGGCACTAGCTGCATGCGACGGCCCGTAGAACGTTTCCTAGCATGTGGGGCAGCCAATATGGTACTGGATACCATTTTTCTACTGGAAGGGCACTTTTTAAAGCACTGCATCAGGATTTACCCACTGGAAGGGTACCCACTGGAAGGGTACCCTAGGGGGCACTTTGTCACGTTTTCTTGCACAATGGGCAACCGTAGAGGGCAGTTTGTCATTTTTTATCTACCATAGAGGCATCTGTGGAGGTGGGCGTGGTTTGTATATATTATATACATATATATATATTTTTTAAACATGGGGACACCAGTTTGTTCCCATCCCCACTCTGAGTCCACGAGTGCAAATAGGGAAGTGAAAAAGTATGCCCAGGATATGCATTTCATATGACTACAATAATTGAAAATCAATATACTGTACTCAATGTAAAAAGAAAAGCACAGTGACTGGACTGGTGCTATATATTGTGTATCTACACCAGAGTTGGGCTTGTCACAGGATAAGTAATTTGTTGCACAACTTATTAGTTTATACTTCCGTCAAATTCTATCCTTCCTGAAAAATTAGAATATTCTTTTTCAGATTCCCTTTTTCTGAGAAAAACAACATGTGGTGCTGATTTTTTTTTTGCTGCCTTCTGTGTATACAATCAAATCAAACAAAATAAAATGTAGTTTTTGGATCTATCCGCTTCATTCAAATTTGGTGATGAAGGTAAAAGTAAGGTTGCAGGTACTATTACTGTGATTGAAATAGTAAGTTGTCACAGTACTAATTTCTGGAAAAGGTAACAATGTTAGAGTACAATATTACAAACCAAATGCTGCAGCGTGAATGTATTTGTGTGCACATTCACAGTTTTTATTATGTCTGCTGTGTTTCCCTTTGGGCATTGTGGTGACGAGATACTATCACAGTGATAGATACAAGCCACAGACATCTCTCTCACACACACACACACACACCTTTTTGTGGCATACCAGTAACAGTGCCTGGGCTAAAATGAAATGGCCTACTTTACTCAAAAGACACTTTGTCAAACAAATGACCTTGCCAAGAGGACGCAACGCAGTTGATCAATTTGGCTTTAAACCTACACTTTAAGAAAAACAAAAAGAAAAAAACAGGCTGGCAACAACAAATAGAAAAGGAATCCATCTCATGAAATATGCCTGGAAGCTTCCATTTGAACAGGCTATGGACAGCGACATCAGTCACAGGAACCACTGCCTCTCAGTTTCCATTTACATGAGCTAAAATGTGCTTTTTCACATCTGGGTTCCAAAAGAACTTCATAAATAAAGATGGGATTTTGTTTTGAAGTGGAAACACTATAAATTTGTCTTAAGATCTATACAAATTTCACCTAGATATAGATGGCGTAAAGTCACAGCTGAACCAAATTTGGTCTGTTTAAGTCACAGATAGTCTTTATATAAAATATAACCAGATTTTAGTAAAATATATGCAATATAATTACTATGTTCCAGTGTGTCAGAATATGGCTGAACACACCCATATTTTATTGTCTTTAGACAAAATATAAATTTGGAAAGGGACATTTTCAGACTAGAGGATCTCATTGGCTGCATCTCATGTCGCCTCCTTGACTCCTTGGACCTCAGATGTACCAGAAGTTGTTCTGTCACTTTTCCGTGAAGGCGATCTTAAAGGTCTTATTTCTGCCCAGAGGAGAGAGCATCTAGAAGGGTCATCGAAGAGCTTTAGCTGAGGATACACAAGAGCAACCTTCCCTGGAGCCAGCTGAAGGAGTCGCTAACTCTGCCCAAACAGCTGATGTATTCATGTGACTCTTCAGAGGATTGGGACATGTCCTAACTCTACAACACATTTGCTCGTTGCCTCTCTCTTGCCATGAGGAGGCAAGTGAAGAACATTATGGGCTATGAGATGCACAGATAGAACCTCCTTTCAACAGCTATTGAAAACAGGAAGCAAATGTGTAACTGTCCTTGTGAATGCTTGTTTATTTTTCATTAAATAAAAATGTCAAGGACATTTTTTTAATGAACTAAGTAGTTGCTGCTCAAAAGGTAACAGCCAGCAACAGCAGTGACCAGTTGGAGAAAAATGATCAGCATCATCTAATAAGTTCATTTGACAGTGTGCTATGCAAACAAAGGCCACTGCATCCTTTTAGTGACTTTAAACTGAGGTCTGAGAAACAAACACAATATCACTATTATATTTAAATTCCATTCTTTAGGTTTCATAATTTTGTGATGACTGTACTACCACATTCATTTTTACATTGTGGAAAGCTTTCAAACACGGATATAAAAGTATTTTCAAGCATTTTGATTTATGTTGTTTATTCTTATAGGAAAAATCTGAAGGCAAAAGCACTGATCCTGATCCATGCAGACCCCTTCAGCTATGCTAGGCTCTGCTTTTATAATCCACAACAGCACTCAGACGCCACTTTAGATTTAATCTTCTTGGAAAAGTTCTGTGCATCTATAGGGTCACAGTCCTCTACTGTTATATATCTATGAGTCATAATGCCAGGAGTTGTGTTGAGTTTTAATTTACTTCTTGAGTGTATTCACTTTCTTCCTGAGATGCTGACACCAAAAGCTACGGTTTGTTGTTCATTTTGAGACAGACAATAATTATTCATGAAAATGTCACAAAAATGCACCTTGGAAGTCATCTTTCATTTGACATTTTTAAACATTTTCATTTCATGTATTCCAGCACAGTGAAATTAAAGGTTACGAGGTAAAAACAGAAGCAGAATGATGAATCATGACAACCACGTATGAATGAAGATGGCGAGACAAAGTAGGCAGACAGACAGGCCCAGGGCTTATCAGGGGCTGGTTTGACGAGTTGTTACCAGGTCCTGGTCAAACAGTTCATTCCTCATTATCTTAATGAGATCGCGACCACAGAACAAATAAGATGAGACATGCCAGCATTGGAAGGCAAAGATGAAGTGGTCAGGCACAGAGTGATGGAAAGGAGGGGAGGAAATTGATGGCGAGGGTAGCACAATCAAACTGGAAGAGGGAAGAAAGAAAGAAAGAGATAGTTAATGAACAGCGATGTGCGAGTGCTTTTATTGTCTGCAAGAATATGTACATGATGTATTTATTGTTAGAGTTGTAAAGTTTAAGTGTGTGGTACAGTACTGTTTGTGTTGTCTACATTTAGTTCCATTACAGAAAAGACAAACATGGCCATTAATGCTGGGTGGAATAGGGGTTAACACCAAACACCGGTGAATATTTTTGTTACAATATGAATTTTTTATATACCGCCATGCCGGTGTATTTGATTACACAATGAATGTATTGGTCGTAACCAAAGGGTAGGGTCAGAAGCTTCAGCTTATATCAACTTATACATAAACATTCGGAACGCAGCACAACACTGTTTCAGATGAGTCCCTTTTCAATGTAACACACATAGGCATGGTGAGGGTAAACAGTTAGTGCTCTGTAGAGATGAATAGGATAGGATATACATTGAAAGTTCCAAAATCAAAGCTGCATAACTAGTAGAACATGGCAAGGAAGAACTTGTGCCAAAAAGAGGAGCCACGTTTGTTGTTTGGAGGTTTTTTGGTTTAAAAAAAAAATCATGCTAACTGTACTCGTCACGCTAACATTACTCGGCTATGCTAACGTTAAGAATTGTCACCTCAAACATGCAGTGGAGCAACATAATGAACGCAACAACAATCCACCTACAGTACCGCTACAGACCGTTGAGAGAGATGGGTTCAGAGCAATGATTAAAACACTAGATTCAAAATACTTGCACCAAACCACTTACATTATTCAAACACTGAACCAGCTGACAGCAGAGCTACGCCCACTTTTCTACAACTATATAACTTACCTGTGGTCAAGGTAGTGTTTAAACAACAATCTTACAACTGATTTCTTTTGAAAAGGAAGCCAGTTAAAGTTGTTGGTATGTGTATTTATTTTTAAGTTTATTTTACTACATTGTATGTTACACAATAAAAAAATTGTTTAGATTCTGTAACTGTTTCATGCATTCATCCTTCATATAACATTACTGTATAATGTTGTGGAGCCAAGCAAACCCTTTAGTAATTAACACTTTTAGTAAACATGATGACATTGAAACCTTTCTTTTTATATTCTGACAGTAAAATAAGTCATTATAAACCTATATAAAGACCCAGTCAAGCAACAGAAAGAAAATACCGTGATATAATGTGAAACCGCAACACTCTTAAAAAATACCGTGATACAAATTTTTGGTCATACCGCCCAACATATTAAAGATCAAGCTTCCCCGCGTGCATTTGTAGGGATGATGAAGTGATGAATGGACATCTGTAGAGACAGAGTGTTAGTATCTGTGACAGCAGACGGATAAATTGCAGACAAAAGGATGATGACTTCACACTCTTTCATGTCCCTTGCTTAAAGAAAAGTCACGAGTCGGCAGATTGTACGGTTGGTCAGTTTAATTAAACACAGAATCTTAAATGATTAGTGTCATGGATCCTCTGTTGCTTTTCATTGCGTTAGGAACTAGTACATTCAGTAGTAGTAGCAGTAGTAGCACTAAAGTACATTTACTATAGTGTGTTCATGTAGTTTATATTTCTCAAAAATATTCAATTAACTTTCATTGTTATGTGGATGACACCCAATTATATCTATCAATCAAGCCAGACATAACCAGACAGCTAAACTTCAAGCATGCATAAATGATATAAAATCATGGATAACCTACAATTGTGTGATGTTAAACTAAAGTTATTGTGCTTGGCCCTAAACACTTCCAAATGTCATTATCCAGCTACTCTGGATGGTATTGCCCTGGCCTCTAGCACAACTGTCAGAAATCTAGAAGTTATTTTTGATCAGGATGTATCCATTAATGCCCACTCAAAACAAACCTCAAGAACAACCTTTTCTCATCTTCGTAACATTGCTAAAATTAGGAACATCCTGTCTCAAAACGATGCTGAAAAACTAGTCCATGCATTTGTTACTTCCAGGCTGGACTACTGTAATTCTTTATAATCAAGATGCTCCAATAAGTCCCTTAAGACTCTCCAGCTGATCCAGAATGCTGCAGCGCGTGTTCTGACAAAAACTAAGAAAAGAGATCATATTTCTCCTGTATCAGCTTCTCTGCATTGGCTTCCTGTAAAATCCAGGATTGAATTTAAAATCCTTCTCCTGACTCCAGAATTCAGAGTTTCTTGGCGGTTCTTAGAGTCTCTAAAAGTAGAATGGGAGCCAGAGACTTCTGCTATCAGGCTCGTTTACTGTGGAATCAGCTTCAGGTCTAGGCTTGGAGGGCAGACACCATCACCACATTTAAAAGTAAACTTAAATCCCTTTGATAAAGCTTATAGTTAGGGAGTGAGGAGTAGCAACGTTCGCCTAGACCAGCAGGGGAGGATGTATAGCTGCAGACATGGCACCCCTTCTCTTCTCTGCTTCTCTTCCTAGTCATCTGATTAATTTACCATATAATCCATAATATAATAAAACTAGAGGGAAGCCGGGCAGTACAGCCCAACCAGGCTCCTCTTTTTACCCTGTCTCTTTTAGTTATGCTGTAATAGTTTAAGACTGCTGGGGGACTTCTTTTGACACACTGAGCTCCTCGCTCCTTTATCTTTCCATTTGTGTGCATCCATGTCCCAGAAATGCTTGTTACTAACCTAGCTCTGGGGAGTCATTCCCCAGAGTCCTTATGAGGAGTTTTTTTCCCCCAGCATGTTTCCTTGGATCACGGAAGCTCCAAAATCATGGATGCAGCTGTCGCCGTGGTCCTGCTACACGTCCTGCAATTTCCTGTTACATCCTGCTACGCTCTGCGGTACCCTGCTACGACCTGCTGTGCCTTGTAATGCCGTGCGGTGCACTGCTATGCCATGAACTACTACTTTTAGTCACTGTTCCATTATCTTTTACTGTGACTGTTATAGCCACTCTTCATTTCAACCACCCAGCCATCAGACACCGCCGACCAAGAGCCTGGGTCTGTCTGAGGTTTCTTCTTAAAAAGGAGTTTTTCCTCGCCACTGTCGCACTGTTGCTGGCTCTGGAGGGAACTACTAGAGCTGTTGGGTCCTTGTAAATTATAGAGTCTGGTCTAGACCTATTCCTAATCTGTAAAGTGTCTCAAGATAACTCTTGTTATGAATTGATACTATAAATAAAATTTAATTGAACTGAATATGGAATATCAGCAACAGCAACTCCTTAGATTTACTATTTGTAACTGTCAAAACTGCAAACAAGCATGAAAAAGTGGAGAGCTGGGCCATTTACAGTATAAATTGCTTTATGTTTTGGCTTATAATTCCTGGGCTGTGGAGACTATCCTCACAATAAAAACGCCAGCATCAGTCTATTGTTAAAATGTCTAAAATGGCCTACGTATGTGAATCTGCCTGACAAGGACCTCTTGTGGCAATATCAAGTCTGACCTTTGTCCCTGAAAAGAAAGGGAACATGTACTGTGTAATGCTTGCACTGCAAAACTTAGGGAAAGGGATGGATAGAAGACAAACTGGCACCTTTTGACACTAGAGAACCCAAATCCTACTGACATTCAGCATTAGTTTCTTTAAAACTTGACCACAATCTTTCCCTTACCTAAATCGTTTTTCTTATAACCATGGCTATGAAGACTCCTTTAACAAGTTTTTTTTAAAAACCTAACCAATCCTTTAACATAGCGGTGTCAAAAAAAAAAAAAAAAAAAAAAAAAATCACAATTTTTTAATTGTGATTAATAATGTAATGCCTGCAGCTCTTATTCCTTCATAATTTGGCTTTGGCTATGTGTGTGCGTGTGAGCGTGTGTGCATGCGCTTGTGCGTGTGTGTGTGCGTGCTCAAGGCATTTCCACAGACAGTACGGGCTCTAGGATACTTATTCTGAGTTGGGGCTGAAAGCTGCCTTAAAAGCATACAAACTGCAACTTCTATCACACATTTGATTAATAAAGTTACATAAACTAGGACTACCTACCTAGGATAATACTTTAACAGACTAAAACATGCTTCAGACATGTCATTGACCACTGATATTTTTTTAGATGTAAATTAATAAAGACAAAACTGTTTCAAGCATTACCCCTTTGGAAATGCCAGTCAATATCATCATGTTATAAATGTCAGTCTGCAATTAGAGGTTGTTCAAAGGACATTCACAAAATGCTAAGACTTGCATTTTTTCCCCATAGCCTAGGAAACACAAGACCTTCAATAAGCCAAAGAATGAATCAGCCAGTCATTGTGCAGCATATTGCAAAAGCTGATGCCAATAAGCCAATATAAGCACAACTTCAGTGCTATATCGGCACAAACTCTTTGCCTCATTTTGTGTTAAAATGATGAATACTCAGCAAGATACCTCCATGCTTTTTAAAGCATGGAGGTATGTGTGGAATAGATGTCATGCTAGATTATAATATTATGCAGATAATCACTTTCTCACTTGGATATTGCAGTTACAGTAACAACTTTAGTAGGAATCCCTCAAATTAATGAAAACCAAATGTACTGACCTCCGCATTTAAGCGGACTAGTTAAGTGTAATGGGATAACTGTTGTTGTGATTTAGCGCTATAAAAATAAAATTGAATTGAATAATGTCATATAGTTTTTTTTCTTGTGTTGTAAATGATTTCAGTTGATCTTGATTTTTTTATTTTTTATTTGGGTTTTAACATAGTTTTGATTGTTTAAAAAAAACGAATACAGTGATTGTTCAAAATGTCCTTGTTTGGAATGGGCCGATTGCTGTGGTATTGCTAGTTGTAGAATTCTCCAGACCAAATTGTACCTCAAAATTACTTACAGTGTAGGCTACTTCTACATGAGAGGAAGACATTCTACTACTACTGTACATTAACCTGACAGAGAACATGGCATATTCAGAATTGAATCACAAAATATATAAAAATATATAATTATAATATGGAGTAATCAGACATTTGCCTAATCCGGACCATCCGGACCGTTATGAGAGCTAATCAGCAAAAAGCTGAGTTAATCAACCACCAGAACCGGACCGAGGAGCCTGCAGAGACAATGTCACATTTAGACGGACTGTAAGTGTGTGTGTGTGTGTGTGTGTGTGTGCGTGCGTGCGGTACCAAGTGGCCAATACACCAGATGTTGTTATTATCAATGAGGAGTACTGTGAGGTGTAGTTAAATACCAACCACTCCTAAACACCATCTCAGAGCTAGCCTATAGGTGCAGACTACTCGTTTTCATATTTTGGTAGCCTAGGGCATACACACAGGTTGGTAGTAAGAGGGCTGGGGATGGCCAAAAAGACAGCTAAACAGCTTGCAAAATACTGTGCCATATCTGCTTTTATTGGCAGCCACCACATATGGCGGAGACGTTTGCTGCTTTTTAAGTGATATTGTTAAGACCTACTGCATGCCACTGGTCCATGAGTTTGCGTATGTATTGTGCTGCATCTGTAAAATGTGTGTCCCTGAACCATTTTCCTTCATGTGGACAAAAAAAAGGGTTAAAATGTGTGTGTGTGTGTGTACACGCAGAGAGAGAGAGAGAGAGAGAGAGAGAAGGTAGAAGGCAGTGCAAATAAAGAGTGTTTTTGTTCAACTACACTTTAGTGTTATTAGGCCACAGTCAGCGTTTGATGGCGGTGCTGTCTTGTATTATCATTAACAAATTTAACACTTCAGCTTTCCAAGCAAGCTTAGTGGCTTGACAGTTAACAAGGTATGGATATGATTTGTGGGTATTTTGCCGACAGTAATGTTATTAGTGTTGTAAGTTAGCAGTACACTTATTAACCGGACCCAGGGTGAGTCTGATGAAAACTGCTGTCTTTGCCTGGTGAGTTCAAAGATTGTCTTGCATATAACAAAAAAGAAAGAAAGTGGATGCCTTTCCTACACTGTACTAGATGTCATTGAAATTAAGCCATGAGGTGTGGTTTCAGCTAATAATAGTATTGTACTTACAGCTTTGACACTGGTCCTCTTTGGGTCCCCAGCAACGACCATTACAGGAACGATTGCACTTTTGACCTGCACACAAGTTCAAGGAAAGAGGTGATTGGCATTTGAAATGGTTAAATAATAAAAAATTGTGATCAGTATCAGCCTTCTAAAACCCATCTGAACATTAAAATAGGCTAGAAGCGGTTAGCTGAGTCTGTGTGCCATCAAACCCTCCACTGAAGCCCAGATTGAACCTTTAAATACACCTGGTGTGTGTGTCCTCTTGTGTTTGGTTTTCTTTGCAACATGATGACATTTACTTCAAGTGTTTAATTGTAAGTGCTTTTTACGCACTCTGTGTTTTTATTATTATTATTATTATTATTATTATTATTATTATTATTATTATTATTATTATTATTATTATTATTATAAGAATCTGACTAAAAGCTTTAGTGCATAACTTTTTGATATTAATAAATGTCCGTTACTTTCCTGCACAGAAGCTTAAGTGAAGATTATTACCTCTTCTGAAGAGTCCATCATGTTTTTTTTAATCCTCTGTGTCCTCCTTGGCTACTAGCTCATGCGTAGAAGAAGGATGGGGGTGCGTGCAACTTTACAAAGGGGCTGTATTATGTGGATGGGGCGATAGTTTTGTGGTCATTACTTCATCATAGAGTCGATAGAAACTAAGCACTATAGCTTTAAATAACAAACTCTTATGACAATGTTATCTTATATGATGATGATGCTATGTTTATTGATTGATTCAATTAAAATAATTATCTTTACCCTTGTAATTACAAACACTATTTTTTCAACCTTCACTTCAACTGAAATTGAACCATTTGCTTAAGTATTGCTATTATTATGTGGCTTCTCATTTGACTTTCAGTTCCAGTAGTAAAAACGTAACTAACCTTGGCCAGGTTGCTCTGTGAAAATATGACAATTCTTTATGTCGTTACACTCTAAATCTTCCACCCCAGCATTAAGGCAGCACACATCGACCTAAGATAAAAGCAGTAAAGCAGCAGCAGAGAGCAGCATCATACCCTCAGAGCTTTAGCCAGTGCCTTTCTGTGTTTTTTGGAGGACTTAATTTACTGTCTAGTAATTGACTGCGGGGGAAGTGAGCCTGGATAAGTGCAGAAGTGCTGCCCTCTGTCCATCAGCCTCTCCAGATGAGAGCTATAAGCGTTGATACTGACTCTATTCCCAAACACGAGCCTCTCCATCTTCTGTCCTGCGCTTCTTCCTCGTATGTGCCCCTCTCCACCACACATTTCATCTCTTTCATCCTCAATCCACATCTCGCTGATTCATCACTCGTCTGTGGCTCTCTTTCACTTAATGTCTATCCCTGTCTCTCTTTGTCTTTTTTCCAGTCTGCCCATCTGCTTTTCATTGCTTCTTAAGTCTGTTCCCTTCAAACTAGCATTTTGACAATGCTTGAGAAAGAGAGGTCGACAGCCTTGACCGTATGAAAAGCTGCACAGAAACAGGATAATAATACAAATGTCAGCCAGATATAAGTGGTTGTCTGGCAGTGCTAAGTGTGCAGAACCTCTGCTGCACTATATGGCTGTTCTCTTCTCAGCACGGTGCCCTGTGTAGTCTAGACGAGTTTTCATTTAGTGTTCAAGGTCTTCACTATCTCATCCTAAAAGTTCTCAGTAACGTAGAATAAACCTTTTCCACCCCTCTTCCTGCACCATAATCTTTTACAGCTTCCTTATGCTGCAATGCTAGGGCTGGTGTGGGGAAAAAGACAGATGGCAAGTTTTTAACTGAATCAATGGGGAATGGATTTTAAAATGACTGTCTTTTTCTTTGAAAAGACAACTAATAAAGACAACAACCATGGCACAAATAAGTCACAAGCAATAACAACATAAATCTTGTGTCTCCCCAACAAATGAAATGGAGATTATTATCCCAATTGTGGATTACAGGTTTGGGAGACCCTTGATCTCTTGGCAGAGTAGAAGATTTGTGCAGGAGTTAAGGGTCGATCCAGGGCTAACGGGGCTGCAGGGAGGAGGGTGATTGAGCAGAATATCAATGCTCAGAGCTGTTAATCTGCATTTGAAGCCTTCAGCGAGTGCTGTGAGAGGAATTCCAAGGACATAGTTGGAGACAGTCTTTTTATTTTCTTTCATCATGATAATTAGGGGTGGGAATCAATTGGCACCTCACGATTCGATTCCGTTTCAGAGGCCAACAAATTTGATTCTAAATTGATTGTTGATGCATCTTGATTCAACAATTTTTTGGTACATTTCCTAGACAAAGCAGCTAGACAAAGCTTAGATTTTGACTTATACAGTATTTGTCACACACATGTTTTAATGAAATGGTTTGTCTATTGAGGTTTTTATTTTGTAGTCATTCCATGCTTAAGCCTTAAACATGCTTGTGAAAGTCACCTTCCATGTCAGAGGCTCAGTCATGTTTAAAGGTAGAGAATGAAACATGAGGTGGTCAGATGTAATACGATAAAGTAGATGAACAGCCTATATGGGTTTGGCCTAATTATTTTATGTATGTCTTATTAGGTCATGTGTATACATACAACATTTATATTATTTTTTCTTTTGGGCATTTTTCTGTGTTTTCTTTTCTCCACTCTTGCCTGAAAGTTGTTGTCCATTATTCCATCCTCTTTCAGTCACTCTGCTTTGTGATTTGTACTGTTGATTATTAACATATCAAAATCGAGCATCGAATTGTTCTAGAGAGAATACATCTAAGAATTGATTATTTTTTCCACCCCTAATGATAATGTATTTTATAATGTCATTTTGTATTTGTAGGCGAATGAGATGGGGCGGCTTAAAGAAAAGAAGAAAAAAAACAACAGCATTAAATGTTTAACACCTTGAACACTAAATTAATAACAAAAGCAGTGTGTGTTATGAGGTTAAGGCAATGAATGAAAAGAAAAGGGCCAGAAGAGGTGGCTTAATGCATATTAACTTCACTGACAACCACCTCAACCAACATCCCCCTACCCCCTGACAGATTAAGTGTGTTTTTTTTTGTCCAAATAAATCCCTTCAAAATTAAGCATTTATTAGCATGTCTTCCAGCTGGCTACAGTGGGGCATTAATATGACATGTGCAAGCAGTCATTGTGGATTGTTATGGTAAGCAGAGTGACAGAATGGGGTCAAGGGTGGTTTTGTGATGACAATGTTATGCTGCTCACATTATGTACCGTTGTGAATGGAGAAGGTTAAGATGTGGGGCCTCCTTTGGACTACTTTCCTTGTCCTAACGTTTAGTCTGCTCAGAGTCCTGTAAGTTTGAGATCTAGGAACCTTCAGGTAGACTACACTTTCAATCAAGATTTTTTAATGCAAATGAGTTATCACATATGTAGTTATATGACTTTAACTTTAACTGCAACTTTATTGATATTGTCCCCGGAAGGGCAATTTGTTTTGCAGCAAGGCATACATGCAAGACAATTAGACACACAGCACAATAAAATACAACAAAAGAAGCTCTACATGAGGTAGGGCACTGAATAATAAGCACATAAAATACAACCATACATTCTAATGATTTAAAATAATTAAAGTTCCCTAATTAAAGTGCCAGTTTTTTTCCATCACATAGTGCAAGTACAATACTAGAAAAATGCAGATGAATAAATACAGACATCTATAAAACCATAATCAATCACTAATAAAAATCTGAGCAGCAAGTACCATCACAAATTAAACTACAACCAATCACTATAAATCTATACTAGTGTAATCAATAATAAGACTTAAATGGACATTAATGTCCAACCAATCCAACCAATAAATGGCTTAACTGAGCTTATTTACCATTTGCTTGATCAGGTTTGTTTGTTATTGTGTCTAGTCTTTAACCAAAGTTGCATTGTGGGTAATGGAAGAAGAAGGATGTGTGGAATAAAGAAAGCCTGTATCTCTAGTTGTGCTGCATCACTTTATTACTTTTGTTAACTGATTTTGAGTTTAGAATAGAGAAGTGCAATGCTTAATCAATGAGTCCTTGTTTAAGCCTGATCTGCTTCAGTGCTTTTTTTGCCATGCAGCTTCCAGTGTAAATGAGTGTAAACATGTGAGTGTGGAGCAACAGCAATGCTCTCTAGGAGACATTTCTTTAAAGAACGGTTAGAGTAAAATCAAATCTTCTTGTACTCTACATGTGTTTTTGTTGGGTTACTTACATGTGACACTGCTGTTGGTGGGCACCACCACAGGATGCATGCCAGGGTTTTTGACAATGTCCTGCCAATGGATGGTGTCTGCATGACACAAGAACTTGTTCTGGTCAACATAAACACCTCCACTCAGGATCTCTGTGGAGAAGAGAGAGAGCACACAGTCAATACAGATACACACAGGGCTTCCTTGGTACTTAACCGTTTTTTTGCCTGGAGGATGCACCTAATTCAGCAATCCTGCTACCAGGCCCCTGATGTGATTTTTAATTGCCAGCTTTTTTCCCCTCATCATTTTATAATTAACAACTGACATGGCCAGTCACTGCATGTTCAAATCCAAATCATTAGATTGGATAGGCACTTTGTTTTTTTCTCCATCTGAGGGCAAGAGAAGGGTGGGATTTTGGGGGAAGCAGCTAATCTTGAGACACACATTGGGGGATGGTTGTTGTCATGAGGTATGAGCAAAGCCATGTCATATTGCTGTTATTACAACCACAATTTTTCCCATTTTGTTGTTTTTCTCAATCCTTTTAATCCCACGCTGCAAGCAGACAGGATCAATTATGTCTCAATTCAATCACAACATAAAATCCATCTGGGATTTAAGCCCCAGTCAGGGACAGCAGCCCTAACAAGTTTGTAATTTTATATTTCACCCAAAAAAAGTCATACAGCTTGCCATCATAATATGCGTTGCCTTGACCAACCAATAATCGTCAAGAGGATTGATTCATTTCATTTCATTTTTTCCTTTCATATATTTATTATACAAGAAAGTTATAAAAAGTAACATTACATTACAATATAGAAACGGGCCTGACTCAGTTTAAAAACTGGTTTTCAGCAGGTTCCTGTTCTGCAGAAACATAAAACACGGTTACAGCACGTCAGTACATACATTAATACAAGAAATCGATATAGAAAAATATATTTCGACAACTGAAAACAACAATACAGTTACATAAGGAAAAAGACATTTATACAAAACATCAGCTGGGCTAGACAAATTCGGACAGTGCAAACAAGACCTGGACAATACATAAACGAATCAATTAATGCATGCAAGTGTAACTGTTAAGAAGGAGCTGTTTGTATGCCTTTTTGAAATATGTGATGGATGATAGTGTTCTGATGTGATACGGAATGTTATTCCAAATCTTGGTATATGTATAAAAAAGGACCTCTTACCAAAGTTGTTTTTGTATGGGGGAACTGGGATAAGTGCCTGTGAAACCAACCTAGTGAGGCGACCTGGTCTCTAGTGTGTCAGAAAAAGTGCAACAAGTTCTGGTAAAGCGGTATTTTGAATCTGAAAATAAAATGCAATTGCGTGTCTGTTTATAAAGTTTTCATAAGACAGAGCCTTAGAGCGTTCGAGTGCAATACAATGGTGAGACCACTTTGGAAGGTTACTGTGAATCTTGAGCGCTCGATGGTATAGTCATGCTATTGGTTCAGTGATTTCCTTTGTGGTAAGTGACCAAATAGGAAGACAGTAGGACATGGTTGAAAACACAATTGCATGTAGGTAGGTTTCAGAAACAGAAGAAGAAAGATATGATCTGATCTTATTAAAATAAAGTTTCTGATTTAACTTTTTTGTTAAATTAGACACATGTTCTTGAAGATGATAATCAAGTAGCACACCTAGATATTTGTAAGTTTTTGTGACGACAAGTTCTTGGTTAGCAAAAGTAATAGGATCAGTAAAAGAAAAACATTTTCTGGATGAGTAAAAGTACATACATTCAGTTTTCTGAACATTGATGGTTAAATGATTATTTTTCAACCAGTCGTGTATAACCTGAAGGTCAGATGATAATTTAGAATTTATGACATCAGGATTTGAATCAGAGAGAAAAATCACAGTATCATCAGCATACAGTAGACATTTTGAATGATTACACACTTGAGGGAAATCATTTATGTACAAAAGAAAAAGTAAGGGTCCAAGAATGCTGCCTTGTGGAACACCCATATCAGAGATTTCAGGTTGGGATTTTGCATGATTTATTTTAACGACTTGCAACCTGTTCGTTAGATGGGACGAAAGCATTTCTATCACATTCATTTTGTCTCACACACATACACACGTACATGCATGCACACAGTCTGTTGAATGATTGGATACGGAGGGTGCTTCCGATTATTGTTGTGCAATGCCTAATCCTGACTTTTATGTGAGAAAGACTGGAAAATAGAAAGAGAGACAAATAAAGATTCGAGAAAGCCACAGAGAGACAAATGGCAGGAAAGAAAGACGGAGTGAAGCCCAGTAGCAGATTTGCATTATTTACAGAGCTTGTGTGTTCTCTATCTTCCTACAAACAGATTACTGACACAGGGCTGAAACCAATGAGACACATAATCATACACGAGGCGCCACGCCAGCACCACACTGAAACAGCCAAATACAATATCGTCCCACAAAGGCCAGATTAAATGATACTCCTTGGGTAATAGGCAGTGGTGGTGTTACCTACACAGGGCCCCACCCCCACCAACCTTAGCTCTCCCTCTCTATCTTTCTGCATGTGCTGTGGGAGTTCGGGATAGAAATGAATCCTGCCTCTCACCACAGGAGGGATATGGGTGGGCTAGGAGGAGGACACGTCTCAAATTTAAATTGTTTACACAATAAGATGCTGCTGGCAAAGTAGGGCAATGGACAAACCATAATATAGACAATGCAAAGTAGGTATTATGACAAAAACGCAGGACATTTCAACCCTGGTTAACCAAGATACAAGTATATGTGCATTCACCTTCATACTGGCTGGTGGGATTGTAATTGGGAGCAGACATTTGTCAGATTTAGGTATAAACATTTCCAAGACATATTTAGCCAAAGTTCATGTAGGTTTCAATGTTTTTTTTTTACGTATGTCATTTTTCAATCATGTTCAATAAATGAATGAATGTCTCAACTAAGGAAGCATTTATATGTAAATAAAGCACACATTTAAGCATTAATTGAAAGTTAGCTTTCTGCCCCTGATACAGCTTCAACACTTATTAATTAATATTATTACAAATATTTAAAATACTTTGACCCTGATATCTTGACAATTAGTTAAAATGCAGCCACAATGTCAATCTATTTGTGACAAAATTGTCGTACTCTTTAATGATTTTCCAAGTGTAACTCACTAAACAGTACCTTAAAAACATTGGAACATTCAATATTTGTGGATCTTACACGCTCTAAGGGAAGGCTTGCTCTTCTCCAAAACACTTCCTGATAGACATTAGGTCATTAGCAAACAAGTACTGTAAAGTGACTTGAAAAAGAAAAGGAAGCACATTAGAATGAAGGATTTGCAGTCTAGACTTTATTCTACTGTATTCATTCTTTGAATATTTCCATTGGACAGTGGACCTTTAGATATGCTGTCCATCATTAATCGATCAAGGATAGGTGTCCGACATCAGGCAACTTGAGCCATACTCATCAGAAGGACACATGGATACAACCACTATTTTTTAGGGATCTAATCTGGAACTGTAAACAAAAGATTTTACTTTAAGTAACAATTCTTGTCTGTGGCAAACAAGTGAGACAAGGTGTTTTCACTAATTCCAGCTAGATGTGAGCCACATTCACACTCTCAAACACAACACATTGAACACACTTAATGGACCAAAAAATAAAACTCTCTGTTCAACACTGTCACAACAAGTGATCTTCAACACCATCCAGAGGGCTCCACAATTCTAATGCTACTTGCATACAAGGTGCATTTGGACAGGTACTGCACACAACACACTGATGTTCACTGCCACATGACCGAGTTCAAAATGCTCTATAACAGTTTAATTGGCTCCTTGCTGGTGCTTGGCCCAGGACAGTTACAGTATTTCCCATGGCCTCGGTCACCAATATATGAATAATAACAAACAGATATTACACAAAACATACAACATGCAAAACTCATGCACACTTTGCCTTTTTATTACAAGTAAATGCTTGGCCTGCACCTTTGCTGGGCGTGCAGTTGGTGGCCAGGGGGAGATCAATGGTTAAATGTTGTTGTTGATTGTTTAGTGGGTTGAGAAGATGTCTTAATTAGTTTGTTCATGTAGCTACAACTCATGTCCTACCCCCTCCCTTCCTGCTTCGTCCTGAGAGCAACTCTGAGTGTTTCTGAATGAGTGAATGGCTTCAAAAGGCACAGCAATCATTAATATCAGGCCGCATGACCGTTGGAGGAAAACAATATGAAATTCACGGAGGCAGAACAAATGTATGCATGCAATTATTTTGATGGTAAGTGCTTCTTGTGATTTTAGTTTTTTTCTTTATTGCAGTGTAGGGATGGGTTTGATTAAGACTGGGAGGCAAATAGCAAACCAATGATCAGAAAAAGCCATATTAATGAGTTTGTGAGAGTGAATTAATACGTGTTGTGTGGATTCTTTAATAAAGAAATATGTAGGGCAACAGAAGCATTATAATAAAGGGTTGAATTGCTCCAGTGTTAGAGGACTGCATTATCAGATATCACCAAGAGGTTTTTCTTCTGTATACTGTGTGCCATGTGCTGGACTACAGCCGTCAATTAATAGATAGATAGATAGATAGATAGATAGATAGATAGATAGATATATACATACATACATACATACATACATACATACATCTTAACTTATGGGATAACATGGGAGGTATATACGTATGGATATATAAGAAAAACAAGCCAGCTGGATAATTAAGGGGAAACACAGTCAGCTGGATAGTAGCTAGAAGACAGAGAGGCAGCAAGAGATTCAGAAAGACGCTCAAACAGTCAGGTAATTACAGTAGATAGAGAGGTATTAAATCGGAGAGACAGACAGGAGTTTCTCCCCTCCTCTAGCAGTAGGACTGGGGATTTTACCCTGGGTCTCCACTGTGCTGTCTCATTGACTCTGAGAGCTTCAACTTGGTTTCGGCTGCTATCAGCTCAGGGGAACAGAGGGGAGAAACTCTGCGGGAAAATTAGGATGCATTCTAGGTCAAAGAGGCTAAATGCTAGGCCACAGATCCTGCTGTACACCCCAGGAGCAGTGGAAGGCTGAAGTTTCTGTTAGGATGCACTGGACATACTAGCAGAAATGCCAAAATAAGAGATGAGTGCACATGCACAGTCCACACGCAGAAAGGAAGCTTGCCGACATCCTATTCACACACATGCTTGGTTCAGGGTCGCCAGTAATGAGGCACTCATTGCTATACGTGCCTTGAGCAACAATAAATGACTAGTTTGCTTTATCAGTGGGATTGTAACCAGAAGGTCACTCATTTGAATCACTACAAGAATTGGGAAAAATGTGGGTGGGGAATGTTAGCACTACTCTGCTGGCCTTCTGCAACTGCTATTATGAATTGCTTGAAAAAGACACTTTCGACTGTTTCAATGGCAAACCATGAAAAACTATGTACTGGGAAGTGCTCAATAGCTATGGTGCTGTATAAAGGCACCCTTCCCAAATACAGAGCCAGCGTTAGAAAAGGAAAGTAAGATCATAGTAAGTAGTTCTAAATTGTGGCTAGAAAGGGACAATCTTAATGCACTCTCACATGTGCACACGGCCACTCACTGTTAACCACAACCTCAACTTGTGCTGGCATATGGCATCAAAAGTGAAGATTTATTAGTATTTCTGCAGAATCCTTTATTATCAGACCCATCTCTAATAAGTTTTGATTTCTTACTTCCTGACTATACAACATTAAAGAAAAGCTTCTACACTAGATGTCTGACAGTGATATAGCTAAATTCAAGGAAGATATTTCAACAGCATTTAGTTCAGTGTCGTTCCTTAATATAACAGAGGACACATGTTAACTTTAGTCCCTCCCAAATTGATAATTTTGTAGATGGTGCTACGACCTCGCTACGGACGACTTTAGACTCTGTTACTCCTCTTAAAAAGATGATGATGAAGCAAAGGAAACTAGCACACTTGCGCACCAATCTGGAAGAATTGTTTAGAATCGTTTAGATTGGCAAGACAGTCTGAAAATGTACGCGAAGGCCCTCAGAAATGCCAGATCAGCCTATCACTCATCATTAATAGAAGAAAATAAGAATAACCCCAAGGTTTCTTTTCAGCACTGTAGCCAGGCTGACAGTCAAAGCTCTATTGAGCCATCTATTCCTATAGCTCTGAGTAGTGACGACTTTATGAGGTTCTTTAATGATAACATTATAACAATTAGAGATCAAATTCATCACCTTTTGCCCTCAACTTCTAACAGTTCACCTTTAAGCGCAGGGCCGTTAGAAAGGACGACAAGACCTGACACATTAGACTGCTTTTATTAGACTGCTTTTATCCTATAGATCTCCAACAATTCATATTAAAGGTCTCTTAGGGTGGCATCAAAATCCTGGTTGCCGTGGTCCTGCTACACATCATGCTATGCCCTGTTACATCCTGCTACACTCTGCTGTGCCATGCTACGTCCTGCTACGTCCTGCGGTGCCCTGTAACGCCCTGCAGTGTCCTGCTATACCATGGATTACTACAACTATTTCTAGTCACCGTTCCAATATCTTTTATTGTGACTGTTATTCATTACACTCCCAACCGGCCCCTCAGACACCACCTAGCAAGAGCCTGGGTCTGGCCAAGGTTTCTTCCCAGAATGACATTTCTCCTCACCACCGTCGCACTAAATGCTTTCTCTATAATTGTTGGGTCCTTGTAAATGATGGAGTGTGGTTTAGAGGTACTCTGTGTAAAGTGTCTTAAGATAACGCTTGTTATTAATTGAGACTATAAATAAAATTGAATTGAATTGAAATAAATAAATGAGAAAATGAAACATTGTGCAAAAAAAAACTAAATGATAGAAGAATACATGACTTAGGAGTGATTGCTGATAGGTGAATCATTCAGCAGTGTATCTGTTCATCTGATAAAAGATGATGGCTACAAAAAAATAATGAGAAAGAAACATCATGTAAAGAGCATCTAAAATGTGGTTGCAAAGGTTGAATAGATGATGCACGAATTAGTGAAGGCAACTATTTGTTTAAGCAGACCCACTCCAGATGCCACATCCCCTTCTACTAAAGAAATACAGAAACACTTAAAACATCGATAAACAACCAAAAAATAAGCGTTAAGAAGGTAGTTTGTGAGTTTCCATATGCTAGTCATGTTGCCACACAGCGCTGCGTCAATCACTGTGCTCTGAGTTGCTCTGTTGCCGACAGGAGGTGTCAGGACAGCAAATCTCTGCCTTTGCTCTACAAATAGGTGATCTCCCATCCCATCCATCATCTGCTACTGCTGCACAGTTCCATCATTGCCCTCCAGTCCCCACTGTTGCCAAGGAAATGCTTGCAGATCCCAGATGTAAAGTATGTATGTATCTGTGTGTATTTGCATGTAGGTAAATGACAAGAAAAAGGGAAATGTCTTTGCATGAGTGCATAAATTTGCCCTGTACATTTGTTTATACATAGACATAACCAAGCCAACCAGAAGAGAAGAAGAGATTGTAATTTTTGAGCCAAAGTCTGCACAGTAGTTATCCGGCGGAGGAACCGTGGTATCGAAGTCCTGCCCATACACCCGCCTATACTGTAGCCAGCCACCAGGGGAGATCAAGATGTTTTGGCTTTATGCTTCAACCCCTGGTTGACAATAGTGGAAAACTCACTCAGTCACTCAGTCATCAAGAGATAGCTATGCTTTATGTGTCTGTCTTCTAAAGACAAGTGACCAATTGACTGTCTTTTGAGGTGCATTTTAGATAATAGTGCCTGAAAGTCACACAATGTTTTACAGTTCAACCAGGACAAAACAAAAATATTACTTATAGGTTCCAGGTATAAAAGAGAGAAACTGACAATAACATTACACTCTGTAGGACATACAGCTGTTAGCCATCAGGCAAGAAAGCTTGAGTTATTTTGACTCAGAACTAAACTTCAAGATTCATGGGAGATGTCACTAAATCATTCCATTTCTCTTTCTGAGCAACAAAAAAAACACTAACGCACACTTTTAAATTGAAGCAGCCTTGATGATTGTACAGTGTCAAATTAACCAATGAATTTCTTAATACAAGATATATAGTGTGAAATGTCTCGCAGCATGCATCACAAACTTCATATCTCTTTTAAGGTCAACGGATGAAGCAGTTTCCACACGCACGACATACAATTCTAACAGTTAACACAGTCCCCAAGAGAAAAAGTGGTACCCATTCAAATATAATTGCACTTTTATGTGTTTAACTATTGACCTGAAAAGAACAACTGCATTAATTCGACTACATGAAAGCGCTTTGCAAGAAGTTCACCAGAGAGATGGCAGTGTTGGGATTTGGCTGTCTCTGAACACACTGCGGTCAAGAGCCACAGTGTGGGCTGTGTGTGTGTGTGTGTGTGTGTGTGTGTGTGTGTGTGTGTGTGTGTGTGTGTGTGTGTTGCACTGCCGGGTTGGTAGAAGAAAGAGAACTGTGAAAGGTTTATGGAAAAGGAAGAATCATAAGACCAAATAACTGGATGGCACCAAGATGAGTGTTTTCTTTATGAGTACATATGTTCAGATTGTACAGTATGTCTGCCTACGTGTCTGCATATGTATGTGGAGACACATACACACACGTACATGCACATTTAATTTTAACATGCCAAATGACATTCATGGCTGAGTGGCCGTGGCAGCGTGCAGCATCACGTGTGCAGCATGACGTTCACACTGTGCATTTTTTTGAAGTAATAAACGACCTCTTCCATCTCAACACAAAAACCATTCAATTTGAAACTCTTAGTCTCACCCATGGCTGTTATTTTGTTGAAACCTTTAAAGCTCTATTTTTGCAGTCAAGTGTTTGGGTGGAAAACAAGTAGTAAAACTTTCTATAAAGGCATTTCAAAATAAGTGACAAAGAGTTAACAAAATAAATAAATATGGCAATATAAAACATAAATCGTCTTGAGAGGGGTTAGGGCTGTGGATGAAACCGGAGCATAAAATGGAAAAGGAGAAACTTGAGAAATAACTGCCTGGATGTACAGTAGCAGTAACAAATTATTACACTTTAGACTTTATTGTCCCCAAGGGTAACTTTTTTGTCACAACACTGTACGTTATATGTAACCGTTAACAAAAATGGAAGTACAAACCTAACAGAATGACATGCAGGAAAATAAGACAGACAAAGTGGCCCTGATGTTTTATCTGGGTGTTTTGTTTAGGGCTGCTATGGCAACAGGCACCAGGCTTTTGGCATAGCGAGCTCTCTTGCACCTCAGGGACCTGTATCTGCGTCCAAAGGGCAGAATGATGAAATGGTGGTTGAGTGCATGTGTGGTATCCTGTGCTATTGTGGTTGTGATGTGTGCGCCTTGAAATTGAGCTGTGAGAGTGTGGGTGTGGGGAGACCAATTAATTTGGCAGCAATGTTTGACGCGGTTTGTGACAGAAATGGTGAGTGCTGTCGCAGCAGAGCATGCGCCAATAGCTGTTAAAGTTGTGTAATGAAACTAGACATTGGACAATGAGTAAAGCAAATTATTAAAGTCTGAAATAGGTACTCTTCAAAATGGATGTGTTGCAATTTCAGTCCAAATAGAATTGGGAGCACCGTTCAGTGCTATTATCCAATCTTTAACATTGACACATTATTCTAGTCTTAGAAATAACATGTGTCCTTTTTTATCCTTTGTGTCACTCTGAAGGAGAAATGTTGTTGAGATATTTGCTGGGGTATAGTAGATGGCGTGGGGGGCGTCGGCCATGGGCCCCATCCCCCAAACAAATGCCTCTTCTCCGCCAAGATAATTGCATTCACAGGCTGCTGATTAAATTTGCCCCATCCTTCATGCAATTGTTTCCTATGAGTCTTTATGAAAAATGGCTGAGATTTGGGGATTATGGAATTATAACTGAGCAAGGCAAAGCATCTGCTTAAAGATGAGAAGAGGAAAACATAAAATCATGAAAGAATAGTTATGGAAAGGGGGGGCATCCTTGCGTATTTTCAACTCAAACTGTAAAAACTGAAAACCCTGGTACTTTGAGCTTTATGGGTAGGGCAGATGAGAGGGAGGAGAAAATCATATTACAATACCTTGAGATAAGACAAGAAACAAAAACGAAAGCATGAAAACAATGGAGGAAAGAGACAAAAAAAAAGGTAAGACTGAAAAGATTAATAAGGGGACAAACAAGTGAACGATTAAAAAACAGTAAAAGGACCTTCATTTGCTGCTGCTGAGGGCCACTCAGCTTATCAAGGCTGAAGTGTGATCAGCCTGCCAGCTGAATTAAAATAAGCCACACTCTCTGGAATTGGCAAAACAAAACAGAGTCTGAGACGCAGAAAGAAAGAGAAGGAAAGATGGAAAGAGAGAGAGAGCATATCTTACCACAAGCATACCAAGTATGTTGGTTTTACCACAGAAGAAGCTGGCTTCAGTCAGTGCATTATTTGCTTAACACGTCATTGAGGCCTTGTTTTTCCAGGCCTACTGAGAAACATTCAGAAAAAACACTACAGGGAATGGCTCTCACTTTGTTCACACGGGACTTGTATTTGGTGTGAATCAGCCATGGTGGGAAAGTTCACCCAGAAGAGTAGGCTTAAACAGATAGACATATTGAGATTGCAAAGCAATACATTCCACATGTTGTCATAGGGAAAATTGTTGGCAAAAATAATTACATAGGCAACAAAAAACTACAAGAATATAGCTTACGTTTACTGCCTGAAAGACACTGATTTTCGAACTTGTTTATATCAAGGTTTAACACCTCATGTTTCTAACAATGAAAATCCTGTATCACCTCAAGTCTACAGGTGTCCATTTAGGCCTCATAACTAAGTTGACAGAAAGTGAGATTTTCCTCAGTGGCTTTTGAGACCCACCGCGCTGCCAGTCAGCCCCTATTTTATTTGCTTTCCCACTCATTTTGCTCCTCCTGTGAGATGAGCACTGAGCGCCTCTGACATCAAAGACCTGTCTGCAATGCAGTCTGGCCTTCAGAATCAAAGTAAGAACTGCATGTCAAGGCTGCACAGCCATGCGCTGAAATGGTAAAGCCACAATGATAGTCAGTGGCAGAAACTGAACATGACAATGCAATCATATCTACAGTATGGCAGACTCTTCAAAATAAGAATAATAAATATAAAGAGGTAGATACAGCACATACTGGACAACAATAACTTTATACATTTTAGGAGGGTATGTGTTTGTGAATGGGTTTTCTGAATGTTTCAGTGTGACAAAGCAGTGTTCACACAATCAGTATTGTCAGTGTTGTGCAGTGTTGTCATTGTGCATACATTTTGCAAAGTACACAAAAAGAGGCTTAATATTTGCATTGACCAAAGTTCTAATCAATTATTAAAATAGTTTAGAGAAGATTATTAATACTAGCCTTTATGCGGTTTTAAACTGCATCAAATTGTTTTATTCAAAATGGGTTATCATGTACAGTGTTAAACATATGAAATAACAAAACGTTGCCATCATTTAAATTTTTGGTCCAGTGATGTTGATATAATACATATGCAAGACTGTTTTTGTCAAAAACAATGACAGCATTCGTTATTTGTTCGAGGTGGAATCACATTATCACTGTGATAGCCCTGGAAAATCTCCTTGTTTCTGATTGGCTGACAGATGTCCTTTAATTCTACTTAGGGACAACCTAAGCAGTTGCAGTTCTACAATTGATGAACCAGTATAAACTCTAGGTCAGCAACAGTAAAGCTTAGAGCAGTGTTGATTTCGTCACCATAAACTATAGCAGAACATATTTGTTGAGGACCATTTTTTCATGACGAAAACCAAACATAAACTATATAATCTTTTTTTTTGGTATTTAAACAAATCAGCAGTCAAAAGTGAAAAACATTGGTCTAGATGGCAATATACTGAAAAGTACATTACACATACCTTAGAAGGCACAGTGCACCTTTTCCACAATCCTTCCTTGCGATCAAATGTTTCCACACCAAAACAAAGAGGAAATACGGGAAGGAGGGAGACACGACCAAAACAACAGCAAGAACAATACATAAACTATATCATCATTCAAAAAGAAGTATGACAAAATGGATTACATTTTTACGGAGCCCCCGAAAAAAATTACTGAACAATCACTTTTGCAAGATGTTGTTTTGTAAGATTTGTACTTTGTTTTGCGAGATCTTGACTTTAATGTGGAAAAAAAAAATGTTATTTATTTTTTGGAAAAAAACAAAAAAACAATTACTGAAACAATCACTTTTGTGAGATCTTGGCTGTGTTTTGCGAGATCTTGACTTTGACATGGAGAAAAAAAATAAAACAAAACAAAATAATTAAAATTACTGGAACAATCACTTTTGCAAGATAAACAATAACGTGAACGACATAAGAATGGTCAAATTAAGAAAAAATGGACAGAAATAAGTTTAAAAAAAAAAAGCCCCAACCCGATTAGTGAAGCAGTATCCCCCACTGTCAGTAATGCTTTTTGACATTACCGGTTCTTGAAAGAAACTAAATTCACCTACAATCCACTGAGAATTAGACAATTAACAACAGGGTAGAATCCAGCTGAGATTTCAGTGTCCTATTGCTCTCTGAGCCAGTTTGACATCAACATCATGGAAAATCGAAGCCTGATCTGAGACCAGGGGAAATGGAAAATATTGGAGAAAGAGAAGAGGACTGTGTTTTGTAATTAATTGACATTAAAATTCTTTCCATGCCTATTTTTACTTTTAATGAGATGAAAGTCGATTCTTCCTTTTAGCAGGCCGCAGAGGCTCAGTTTGGAAGGCAAATTGGTAATAAAGTGTATGTAGTCATGTTTAGGCAAGACTGGATATTTCTCTAGGTGAGGCAGAGGTGGAGGCTTGGGCTGGACAATATTGCTAATCAATGAGGATAGTCAGAGTGGGCCTAGGTTGCTCGTAACGCAATCATGGGCTCAGGCAATGTAAATGATTTATTGGAAACAGGCACATAAAACACATATGAGCACTAGTGTACTGATGTATTCACACACTAGCATGCTTGCATGCATAAAAACAGAGACATGGTCCCCAGAATGGCAAAAGTACTTAGATGCTTAATTTACACGCATTTGAAATGCCTAATATAATATTAACTATTTGGAAGATAAGAAGAGTTGTTGGCAAGCATCATCAGATGGACATTTTCTAGATTTCTGGATCCTCGCATGATATCAACTATATAGCAAACAAATATGAAAAAAGATTGGTCATTAACCGTTGCAATGTTTGAGCTAGGTGGTTGATTTTATTCTACCCTCAATGATGAAAATAAAAGGATTTGAGCTGCATGGAAGTCAATCAAAGGCTGGATTCAGGCTGCTTCAATAGTATTAGCCACAGCCATCTTTTTTGAAGTGTGTGTATCTGCCTTCCACTTTTCCAAATGCTACTATTTCTTTTTTTCCTTTCTACATCTTTTAAGGCCTTTTTACTTTTTGTGCAAATGGGTCTTACAGTTTCAGGGCTTATCTGATGAAGCTGCAAAATCCATAGCTTCTTTAATGGGTGTTTAAACTTAGTAAGTTATGTACCATTATGTGAAAAGGGAGCTTGATTTGATGAAGATTTTTAGCAAAAACTTAATTAATTAAGTAAGTAATTCATTATATGCAACACACAGAGGCATAGACAAATAAAGTCACACACACACACACACACACACACACACACACATACACACACGTTTAATTAGCAAAGATCTTTAGGACAGATTTGTAGTATTATTTCTATTTTCTCATAGCAGGTTGTGTTGTTGTTGTTGTTGTCCATAACTATTTCATAAAACCTAGTTATTTTTTGGTTATAAAAATCTTAAACATTGCACTCAAAGATAATAAATAACAAAAGCATAAAAAAGCAACACTGCACCCTTAAGGCAACATTTTCAGCGACATACTGTATACATGTAGGGATGGCCCTGGAGCTAAATTAATGAAGTCAATTGTCCATGTTTCATTTTACATCCAAAAAAGGAAGTACTACAGTGAGGAAAATAAGTATTTGAACACCTTATGAACTTGCAAAATAGCAGGGTGTTCAAATACTTATTTTCCTCACTGTACAGTGGGTACGGAAAGTATTCAGACCCCTTTAAATTTTTCACTCTTTGTTTCATTGCAGCCTTTTTCCAAAAATCAAAAAAGTTCATTTTATTTCTCAGTAATGTACACTCAGCAACCCATCTTGACAGAAAAAAACAGAAATTTAGAAATTTTTGCATATTTATTAAAAAACAAAAACTGAAATATCACATGGTCATAAGTATTCAGACCCTTTGTTCAGTATTTAGTAGAAGCACCCTTTTGATCTAATACAGCCATGAGTCGTTTTGGGAAAGATGCAACAAGTTTCTCACATCTGGATTTGGGTATCCTCTGCCATTCCTCCTTGCAGATCCTCTCCAGTTCTGTCAGGTTGGATGGTAAACGTTGGTGGACAGTCATTTTCAGGTCTCCAGAGATGCTCAATTGGGTTTAAGTCAGGGCTCTGGCTGGGCCATTCAAGAACAGCCACAGAGTTGTTGTGAAGCCACTCCTTCGTTATTTTAGCGGTGTGCTTAGGGTCATTGTCTTGTTGGAAGGTAAACCTTCGGCCCAGTCTGAGGTCCAGAGCACTCTGGAAAAGGTTTTCGTCCAGGATATCCCTGTACTTGGCCGCATTCATCTTTCCCTCGATTGCAACCAGTCGTCCTGTCCCTGCAGCTGAAAAACACCCCCACAGCATGATGCTGCCACCACCATGCTTCACTGTTGAGACTGTATTGGACAGGTGATGAGCAGTGCCTGGTTTTCTCCACACATACCGCTTAGAATTAAGGCCAAAAAGTTCTATCTTGGTCTCATCAGACCAGAGGATTTTATTTATCACCATCTTGGAGTCCTTCAGGTGTTTTTTAGCAAACTCCATGCGGGCTTTCATGTGTCTTGCACTGAGGAGAGGCTTCCTTCGGGCCACTCTGCCATAAGCCCCGACTGGTGGATTGCTGCAGTGATGGTTGACTTACTACAACTTTCTCCCATCTCCCGACTGCATCTCTGGAGCTTAGCCACAGTGACCATTGGGTTCTTCTTTGCCTCTCTCACCAAGGCTCTTCTCCCCGATAGCTCAGTTTGGCCGGACGGCCAGCTCTAGGAAGGGTTCTGGTCGTCCCAAACGTCTTCCATTTGAGGATTATGGAGGCCACTGTGCTCTTAGGAACCTTAAGTGGAGCAGAAATTTTTTTGTAACCTTGACCAGATCTGTGCCTTGCCACAAGTCTGTCTCTGAGCTCTTCAGGCAGTTCCTTTGACCTCATGATTGTCATTTGCTCTGACATGCACTGTGAGCTGTAAGGTCTTATATAGACAGGTGTGTGGCTTTCCTAATCAAGTCCAATCAGTATAATCAAACACAGCTGGACTCCAATGAAGGTGTAGAACCATCTCAAGGATGATCAGAAGAAATAGACAGCACCTGAGTTACATATGAGGGTCACGGCAAAGGGTCTGAATACATATGACCATGTGATATTTCAGTTTTTGTTTTTTAATAAATATGCAAAAATTTCTAAATTTCTGTTTTTTTCTGTCAAGATGGGTTGCTGAGTGTACATTACTGAGAAATAAAATGAACTTTTTTGATTTTTGGAAAAAGGCTGCAATGAAACAAAGAGTGAAAAATTTAAAGGGGTCTGAATACTTTCCGTACCCACTGTATATGGAAGAAATGAATGAAAGAAAGGATTGTAAGATTATAGAAGTGGGAAGTAATGGAGAATATTATTCTTGATTTGTGACCTGGGAATATCGGGGCCATCGTGGGCAGAGAAATCCAAAAGTATAGAAATACCAAGCACAGTGTACAATTTAATAGTATCCTGCCATGTTAGCTTTATGCATCACAAAAATACACAAAATGTATAGAGAAAATAGCTTTTAAAAGAAATTGAGCCCCTCCTATTCCCCTGGCATAAAACCAATGCATCATTGTTTAACCAACCATTGGCTCAAATGGGGTTTACCCACTGCTAGTACCAGCTCTAACCGGCTCGACTCGGCCGTGGTTCCCCGTCCTCCATTTTCCATTGCAGATTTAGTACTGCCTCATGGGTGATGCAACCGTGGCTGGTCGTCATAGCGACGCTGCAGGAAACCGTCGTGACACAGAACGTCGAAGGTGTGCTGTTTTTGACTCTTGACATGCGGCTGTTGCCACAGCCAGAAGACAAATTTTGCTTCAAAAAAACATGGCAGGTTTGTTCAGGACACACCCGTCTGTTGCTAGCAATGATGCCACAGTGATTAGTGACAATTTTCTCAATCTGACCAATTAGCAGTCCCCGTGTTTTCACGTCACCTTTTGGTATTGCTTTAGCTTGCTTGGAACCTCGACTGAGCTGGTACTAAAAAAGTACCTGTTAGCAAGTACCAGGGACTTTAATTCATAATGGAAAACCATAAACGGCAAGTGGAGTCGAGGCGAGTCGAGCAGGTACCAATATAATGGAAAAACGCCATAATAGTCTCACTATCGCCTTTACACATTGGTACTACAGAGCAATCAATTAGCACCAACCAGCAATGATGGCCCGTTCCGGACTTCAATTTAACATGTGCCTCCTCACAAGCCACATTAGGGGCTTACAAATGTGACAATATGAATGTCGTCCTTCAAAAAAAAAAGTCCCTCTTGCCCCCTTCCTGGAGCAGTGAAATATTGAGTGTGACACGAGAGTAATTGCATGGGAAGTAATCAATTAGACACACAATTGAAGGAGACCAGAGGACTGTGGGCTGCCAGGCAAGAGACCCGACTAAATTCTGGGGACGTGCCTTGAACCAATCTTGCCTGCCTCCTGTGGCAGAATTGCTCTTTCTTTTCCTAAAAGTTAGATGGTGAATGGAAGTCTCAGGGATAGGAAGAAGGCAGGAATTGCATGCCCCCTTCTCAGCAGTCCCTTGTCTGGGGGAAACACACTGACTAAAAGTGTTCCTTTTACCTTGCCCCATCCTATTTCATTCTTTCACTGCCTCCCTTGTGCATCAAGCAGGAAATGTTCAGCAGATGATAGCGTACATTCTCTGAGATTACCGCACTCAAAATTTCCAGTAGGCTTTGCAGAACACAGTAGGACTGTGTTCAAACGGGTGTTGCATACAGTACGCAATGGTACAAACATTACGTTGCATGCATTTGTGTAAAAGACATGAATATAACGAATCAAGCCAGTTATCTAAAATATGAGGATACACAGAGCCAAGGAGAGAGGGATACAGAGATGGAAGAAAGACTGAAAACAGGGTAGATAAAGAGAGAGCAGATGGGCCATGAAGGAGTGGATAACGCCTTGGCGTAAAACACAGGCTTGTGTACATGCACGCGATGAGAGAGGATCATTCAGCAGATGGGGCCTCAGATTGGATGCTTCATTTTGGACAGACGCAGTGCAGGCGTAGGGGTGGTTAGAAAAATGAATCAATAACACAAAACAAATCTGAAAAAAAACTATATTGGATGAAATGAGGGAAAGGGAGGGAGGGGCGGGTGGCAGTAAAATGTGTTAAATCAGAAAGCTCATCTGTGTTGTGCTCCTTATTGACGCGGTTATTATTTTGCCAGGGAAGCAGGCTGTAATTACCACAGAAGCTGCCCGGGGTTCATGTGAATCGAGACGGAAGGGCTGAAAATGTTTGCCTAAGCAGGAAGGAAGACACTGCGGGTCAGCGTGCATCAAAATACAGATTAGGAACTTTGAAAATGTCAGGAGGCGGCTGTCTCTAACCTTTTTCTTTCTTGGCTATGGGAAGTAAAGGTAAAAAGACAAACTTATTTGAAGCTACTCTTTGCAGCAATCACAAAAAGCAGAAAAAAGGACCACAAAGTCCTCACAAAGTAATATTAAACAGACAACGTAACGTAACGTTCAAGAGCAAAGATTCTTTTGCATTTCTTATTCACTTCTATACACCCCCTTGCACACACACCACCCCTCAACTTTTCCCAGCTTGACTGTGCCTTTATATTTCATATTCATGAGGATAACTTAGCTAAGCTTGATTGAAAGGTGCATCAGAGGGAGTCCTATCCCTGCTCAGCCAGAGACCTCCTCCACTCCATCCTCCAGTCCCCTCAAATCCAGAGTCCATTCACAGCTCGCAGCGAGTGCACCAGAAAAATCAATAAGTGCAATGCTACAATATACTAGCGACAAATTGATTTCATCCGTTGGCAATTTCAACCCAAGTAGAAATACGGGTGCGTTTCAGCACTGAAGGGGTCTTTTACTGTGCCTTCCCTCAATTAGCCCCTTATGTAGTTAATATGTTTTATCCTCTTATATATTTTTCTTATGGATTATATCGATCATTTTAAACTTCTCCTGGGAGCTGCTGGCAGAGGCAATATGCAATATGACAGCAACATCAAAGGCCTTGTAATGAATGAGGCAGCTAGCCTTGGACTCACTAATGCACATCCAGGAAGGAGAGCATTTTGATGTACTGCTTGATGTACACAAGTGGATCTACCCGGATGGTTTAGGCTTATATCCTTCCTCAGCAGCATACTGTAGAAAGATGACAACTGCAACAGGACAAACTGGGACAGATGTGACTTGATCTATCCCCCTCCCCCCCAGCAAGAGCTTGTTCAACTGTCAGGACCATCTGTGCAAAAAGCAGTGATATGATAGACTCTTCAAGAAAGGTTTCTTGTTATAAAGAGATAAAATGATATTTAAGGTTGTTAGGTGTCCAATGTCTTGGACCTGATCCTAAACAGCCCCATCTATCCAAACTTGACATGCATGTTTACTCCATAGAAAATGGACACGAAGACAGCCAGAACTTGCCTGAAATAGACACAAGGATAATTAGACCTAATCCAAAATGCAGTCGAACATAACAGACCCAAAAAGAGAGTGAACACTACCACTGACAGCAGCCTCTAATTAATGAGCAGCCACAGCCGAAAAGAACAGCTACACATGTTGCTTCACAGTTTACACTTTATCTTGCCTCAAGCGTCACAGTCTTTCCCTGCAATGAGGCAACACATGACCTATAATAAGATGTAGACCCAGATAAATAGAAAAAGAGCCTACCTGGATACAGTTAGATCATTTAGACATTATTTGGGCATTGGGTCAAGTCTTGGTAACTGGGAACCAAGGGGAGCAACGGAGCGCTGGTTGGTATGCTGTTATAAAAACATCACTTCCCATAACATATGAGAATCTTCCTATTCCAAAAAAAAATCTTATTAAAAAATGCCATGAATAAGAATTTAAGCAGAATCTATTCAATTTGACAGTAAGAAAAGAAAGTAGGGTGAAACTCAAACAGCCAGAGCTATGAAGTAGAGCAGATTCAGGCCATGGCTGTTGTGCATTACTTCCCCTTCTACTTCATGGCTTGAGGCCATGGATAGCACATCAAACAGCAGTTCCTCACATAGTCCAGCCCTGGCTCCCTCAACACTGCCTTCAACTTGGCACCAGAATGAAGAGGACTGGCTTAGCAAAAAAAAAAAAGCTGCTGTTGGTGCTGGACAAATGAGATTCCCTAAGTACAATGCAACACGCGAGAAAGAATACAAGATGGAACATTACACACAAGCACATACTGTTTCTACACATACAGTTTAGGATTGCTGTGTCGCTTCCTTTGACCCTGGGGGATCACCAGGAAGGAACAGTTGAAGAGAACAATGAGAGACAATTGAATTATTTAGAAAGGGGGTTTGGAAGCGGCAGAGACGAAAGCTCAGTGCTATGCTTCTTCCTCATAAATCTAAATAAAGTCTAGTCTCAGAATGAATTGTAATCTCTCAATACAGATCTCTTAAATTCTACTGTGGATGACAGATAACATGTCTTTCTGCTGTTGCCTCAATGTTAGTGAAATATATTCATACATTTGAATGATATTGCTTCCACTGCGTTATTAGGTGGAAATACACTTCAGTGTACTGTTTGCCAAAAGCCCAGTCTGATTGCACAGGGAGCTCATCCCCATGGATAAAAAAGCAGCAAAAAGTCATTTCAAAGCACATTTTACTGACATTCCTCATCATAGAGGACATGAATGGCACTATGTGGTGCTACCTAATAAATCATTCAAATCTCATCTCTCATGCTTCCCTGCATGTAAAAGATAATAAGCAAAAATAGTCACGTTATGATTTCACTGAAGAGCAACATTTTTTGGAAATCAACATAGCAGTGTTTGCACCAAGGAACTAGACACAACTAAGCAGGACTTACTATAACACTTGTACTTAATTATATTCAGCCATAACACCAATTGATTCTATCTTTATTTTCAGTCACTAATAATACTTGTGAGGTGGAATTAAACATCAAAATGAGTTAATAATACCTCACATCATGAGGTGGCCTTTGTATGCCCCATTTAGCCCATTATTGGAAAAAGCTTTAGATTCCTTTTGCAAGTCAAGAGCTTTATTTCTTTCTGACTTCAGGGTCAGGGCGCCTAAAGGAAATATGCAGCACAAGGTTCCGCTGTCAAGAAAGAGGCAGAGCAACCCACACAGTGTTTCGTACTTATTACACTTTAAAAAAAAATAAAAAAATCTGAAATGACATTCACTGTCTTCTTCAACTTCTGAGCATACAAGCTTGGCTTGTGGAGTGGGTGCCAAATCAAACGTGAAACACTGTGTGTGAGCAGGACGAATGGGTGGAAATGACAGAAGAGAAAACGTCTTTCACAACATCACAAGTCAGCATAGGGTTAATTGATAACAGCACCAGTCAGGTACTTGGGAGAAGAAGAAGAGGCAGACTGTCTGCATATGTCTATCTTGCGTGAACAACTACGAGCACATTGGCCAATTTCTTCATTTCACCGTCAAAATAAGTACCATCCAACCAGTGTTTCACTGTTATTGTGTTTTGGTAAAAGATTTTTAGAAAGCACCCCCTTGTTATGCCCTTTGTGGGATATTTTCTCAATAATACTGGGATATCTTTACCAGCTTGTTGTTAGATCAATGCAAAACAACACTAATACCTGTTACTAGTCAGCAAAATGTCGGAATGTAGACAGCCTTGTGCTACACAACTATTAATAACTCAAAGATAGCAATTTGAAACAGGGTAATGAAGTGAGTAATGCAGTTTCAGGCAGGGGTCTGTGAAGCATTCAAAGCCAAGCAAAAACAAAAATAGGTTTCACAATATGACTGTTTTCATTCCACCATCATCTGCTGTTCCTAAAGCTCACATTAGTGTATGAATTTCCTCCATTTGCTAAGACATCCGGCTTATTATTCATAAAAAAAAAAAACATTACAAGTTGCGGAGCAGATTGCTATACTCATCCTGGGCAGGTTGCCTCTGTGTAAAAGCAAAACCTGGGCTGAACTAAAATGGCAGTTAGAAAAAAAAAAGTTTTAGAGTGCCTTTGTGGTCTAAGGCTGCCTGCCCGGCAAAGGAATCTACCACACAGATCGACACTGCCAAGCCTCCTTCTCACCAACAGATAGATCGATCAGACACAAAATGGATGAGCTACAAATACACACGGAACTGCTGTGTTATGATATTCACAAAAGCCTGGCTAAACACATTTATCAATAGCAGCTAACAGCTAGCAGCTAACAGCTAGATAGCTCTAGCAGCTAACCAGGCAAGCAAGCAACAAGAACAAGACAGAGTAGTTAAATTAAAACAATGTCTGACTTGAAAACACATCTTGATGTTACGTAAGGGCCCTGTTCATGTTAAACAGACATATTAATTGCATCGTGTGTCTCTTAAGAGGCACAAAGGCACTCTAAAACTTGCCCTGTTAACTGCCGTTTTATCTCAGTGGAAGCTTGTACATGTAGCTGCAGCTACTAGCTGCAGTGTTGGCTGCACCGATTCAGGTCCGGTATTTTTCAATCGAAAGTACTCACATATTTATAGCGATCAAGATTAACATAGAAATTGGCTGGAATTTTTCCTTTAAGGTCCTGAAATTTCAGGCTTGGGAGTAAATCATCTCAGCTGTCCTAACCTTTTACGAGTTCCCAGCAGGTGGTGAATGAAAATGTTAACGTGTACACACACGCTCCAGGAGGCAAGGAAATATAGAATATTAAATGTTTGATTTCAGATACAAAGAAGCTTTTTAAAAGATTGAACTCATATTTGTATTGTCATTGACTAACAGGCCAGCAAATTGCTCAAAAGGCACTCACAAATCTCCAAAACAAGACACAACACAGAAAAATGTGAGCAACCAGACAATAATTCAATCACTCACCTGTGAGGTTTCTCAGACCCAGCTGGCGCAGACCAAAGTTTCCATCGCGTCTGTAGTTGAGGAAGATTGCGAGGGAGTAGCGGTCCTCATACAGCTTTGTTCCTCGGATGATCCTCAGGTTCTCCAGAGGTAGGTAGTCAAACTGGTTCAGCGCCACCAACACATAGCCTGTCACTTCTCGGATTGACTGTGAAAAGAGTTAGGGAGGGGGATGTTAGTGTGTTTTAACCGTGCAAAATATTGTTATAAGCTAGTACAAGGCTAAGAGGTAGTTTACAAAAATGTAGTGCCTGTTAGCAGGCCTTGAGGACGCCAAATGCATGGTTTTCCAGTGCATGAGTCTAAGGAACTCAGGTTTTAGCCAACAGTGTTTTCAGCCATCAATGCACCACTGATGATATGCATGTTTGACATTGTGCAACATGTTGATTATGATGATGCTTACATGCTTTACAGTCTGCTTACTTTAACAAAGATTTTGATCCACATAGGTGGATCTTGTTGGATGATTGTAATCATTTATTTTAAAGGGAATACTCGTCTGAGTCCTCTGATACTGGCCTTTATAAACTTTTCTAAGAAAATGGGCCAAAGTATAAAAGCACGTAATATTGTGGCCGGGTTAGCTCAGTTGGTAGAGCAGGCACACATATAGAGGTTTATCCCTTAACGCAGCGGCCCTTTGCTCCATGTCATTCCCCCCTCTCTCTACCCTTTCACGTCCTCATCTGCCTAAAATACCCACAGAAATAACCTTAAAAAAAGTAATTAATATTAGCTCTTCTTGGTAGTTCTGCGTCCATCTACTCTAATCGACTTGTCTACCCTATGTGGAAAGCTTAAGCCTTAAAACATGACCCATGTGGTATCTAGTGTGATGCTTTAAAGATGTTTCATCTTCTTCCCATTTTGTTTTCCTTCTGCCGGCAGTTCTTCCTCTAAAAGCTGAGTCAATCCAGCAGTGCACAATCTCTGGTAAACTGTTGTCTGACTGCCAATATTCTTTATGTTGGTCAACGTTCTGTTGTTAGAAGTTGCCATTGACAATCAAGTAATTCTATTTTAATCCTTGCAGTAGATCTTGTTTTTACAAAAGAAAATATCGTTTTTATATTGTTTCCCTCTATCCTCTATGTAAGTTCAGCAAGGTTCCTGTTTGTTTTGGTGGCAATATTGTATTGATACACAAGTGCCAACTATCGATCTTTTATTATATATGTGTCAGTTTGTCTGCTTGACAATCCCATTTTGCAGAAATAAAATTGAAGTGATGTGAACAAAGAGAGAATTCTTTCTTTTTAGATAAAACAGATGACAAAGTTTCCTTTTGGGGACATCATTTGAAATTGGGAAAAATTAGAAGTTGGAAAAGGGTTATAAATTGCAATATATTGCAGAATATTGCAATATGTTTAAAATTGCAATAATATTGTTTTGTGGCATAAGTATCGTTATGATATCGTATCGGGAGGCGTCTGGTGATTCCCACCCCTACGTGCCACCTCCTGTAACAGCAAGATCCAATTGCTGGATACATACAGTCCACAGTTTCACAATGTCTTTTAGATTTTCTCCAAGCTTGAATGAAGAACCAGCAGAGCCATGTCACACATTGCACCACTCAAACGCTTCCTTCACCAAACACTAGGCCAATGTTGGATGTCATTTTGCTGTATTGTGCAGCTTAAATGCTTTGGGCCCTGATAGTATCTTGTATTATTGTATAAGCTGTATTCGCAGAACATTGCCCATGTAGTTTGAACAGACATAAAAATGAAGTAACAATATTTTAAAGTTGTCATATCTAAAAAAAAATGTTTCTTCTCCTACCCTTTAGTGCATCTGAATGTCTTATTTTACATTAAAAGTAATTCACTTTAAGCTTTAAATGCGGAAGTACGGAATATTAAATTCATGAGTACATCAGATTATTGACATGTATATTCAAGGTCCCTTTCCACAGATTCAATCATGGCAGCGAGTTGAGTTAGAGCATTTCAGTAAGGAAAACTTGTTTTGGGGCTTTTGAACTCAATGCAAAACTTGGGAACTGGTTTGGCACTCATGTCAGGGGCCTGGCCTGGGGTGACTGAGCCACAAGGACAGCCATTGCTTCACACTTTAAATGTCATTTAGGAGGGAATATAACGACTGTTGAGACTTTGGCGCGGAACCACCCAGTTGGAGCTGCTGTTGCATGAATCAAAGTGACAGGCTGTGTCCTCTTTCTCCCATCCACCATCATGGTGGCTGTCATTAGCAGACAGGCGGTCAGAGAAATCTTTCCAAACCGGCCCCGCTGATGCTGATAATCAACAAGTCTGTCTGTGATGTGCTGTTGCAGCTGATGTGCTGAGCTGAAATAAGTCCTAAGGAGGGCCCTGGCAGCGTAGTTATGGCGGCTGACAGCTGTCAGAGAGCATGGCCATCAGCCACCAGTAAGTAAGCCAGTCACAGCTCCGTCATCATTACCCTGCTGATTACCATTAATAGAACCAGACCGGCCAGATTCTGGTGAGTCTGTGTGTATTGATGTAAGTGAGTGATGGGGAATTTATATTCCGTTTGTAAGTGCACATCATGTGTTTATCGGTTTAGAAACTAGTTGGAGAAGAAGATCAAGTAATCAAGTATGCTACTTTGTGGAAATAAAACAGTTGCAGAATCACTGAGGATGATGTGGGTGCCCAGCAAGCAAAAGTTGATGTATGTTCCTTTGTCTATGAGTGCACGCATAGGTGTACAATGTATCAAGCTTCTTTGACGTGTGTCTATGTTGTACTTTACTGTGCCATCAGTGTGAACACAGCGTTACACAATCAGGGCCATACCTCACACTTTGACTTAATTCACCAGCCAAGAGCTGAGGTATGTTGGATGGCTCACACCCTGCTGGGGTTTGAAGGTCTTTTCAACCCTGCAACACAACCAAACAGCTCCAAGTCTATGTTGCCTACTGTATATCAGTGACATTGCCCTGGCACTGTGCCATACCTACAACCCAGGTACTTTTTCTTGCTACCAAAAGGTAGAGGGTGGCACACAAAAGTAAGAGCAATAAACTCTGGATGACTGAATCTGAGCATATACAGTAGCTGATTATTATTTCAGGGCACACACTTCATGTGTGCTTTTTTCCCTTTTTTTCCTGAGCCTGTTTATTACCACACTCGCACGGTTGGGGGTTTGTTATTTTCAAGCCACCGAATCAATACTTTCCAAAGAGCAGTCTTGCAGAGGGAAATAAAACAAGGACGAAAGAAGATGGCATGAACACACACTTTTCTCCCCACAGATTGTTTGTTCAATAATGAACTGCATGAAAAAAGGGAAACAACTTGTAGCGATTACAGGACCTTGCTGAGCTAATGGCCAAATCTGCTCTGCGTGGTCACTTTCATTAAACACAGATCAACAAAACAAGCATACTCTGCAACACCATGGGTGCAAGCCAAGTGCACTGTATTCCCTCCTCCTCATCTCGTTACAACTTTGGATTTACTGGATGCAAACATCAAAGTTGCATTCACCTCATCCCCCCTCCCCCCACTCGGCTGCTCACACCAAAACCTTGTCCATCTGGTCACAGACTACACCCCTGTGGTGACCAAACAACAACCCATGAAGAGGCTTGTGAAGCAGTGGGCTCTGAGGAGGCCAGTGATAGGCTCACAGACTGCTTTGAAACTACAGACTGGGAAGCACTCTGCAGCCCCCATGGCAGTGACATTGACAGTATGACCCAATGCATCACAGACTATATTAACTTCTGTGTGGAGAACACTATGCCCTCCAAGTTGGTTCAGTGTTTTCCTAACAACAAACCCCGGGTGACCTCCAAGATTAAGGCCCTGCTGAATGAGAAGAAGAGGGTGTTCGCATCAGGGGACAGAGAGGAGCTACGCAGAGTCCAGAAAGAACTTCGGCAGAGGATCAGGAGGGGGAAGGACATCTACAGAAGGAAACTGGAAAAGCGGCTGGAACAGAACAACGCCAGGGACGTCTGGAGAGGGCAACATCTAAGGCCACAGCATAGGTGTGGGGAGAAATCAAGCCAGCGGAGACAAGCACTGGGCAGATGAACTGAATTTGTTTAACTGATTTGACCCTGCCTCCTCGCCCTCTTCACTGGACTGTCCTCTGGACTCCATAGAGAAAGTGGGGGAGAGAAGGCTGTTAGCTAAGCTAACATCCATCATGGACAACACCTCTCACCCCCTACACGACACTGTGGGGTCCCTGAGCAGCTCCTTTAGCAGCAGACTGATCCACCCACGGTGTAAGTAGAGGTACCGCAGGTCGTTCATCCCTGCTGCTGTCAGGCTCTACAACACCTGCACCACCTGATGGCTCTATGTATATCTGTACATAGATATCTGTAAATAGATGTATGTACATCTGTACATATTTATATTTTTCCATTCCAAGTACGCTATTATTTATATTATGGTCACACTTCAATATAATTTATATCATAGTTACTTACTTTTATAATACGCTATATTATTTAATTACATATTATTCTATTCAATTTAATTTCATGTCACTTACTTACGAACCGACAGGATTGAAACAACAGCAGCTTTCAGTGACTTCATAGTGAAAAAACCTTACAGCTTATCCTGATGTTAAAATCTATACATGTTGGCAGGACGGTCTGAAATGTTTTGTCTTTTGCTGTAGCCCACGTTTTGTTGGTGAGCTGTTCGAGTTACACACGTCTCGTCTTCATATCAGAAACAAGGACATTAATTTGACCCGTTCTCACTTTTGGTCAGTGGCTGCACGGACTGCTGGGATTGATAGATTGACAGTGTTACCCGCCAATTGTAAAATTCACCCGCATTTGTCGGGTGGTTGTGTGTGAATTTCAGGTCCTGTTTGCATGTGTGCTTGCACTAAATTTATTCCTGAGTCATTTGAATGACCTTCTCTATTTAGAGGAGTGCAATTAGAGAAGTAAATTACCTGCTAAAGATAACAACATGACACATTGTTGTCCTGGATTTCTCTCTTAAAATAGCTCTTCAACTATCTCGATACAGGTGTATGTGGCACATGTGAGAGAGAACCAGCCTCATCTTGCTAAAATCCAAGACGATTGAATCTTGGTCCTTTGGTCTATTCCAGTTCAGTAAACGTGGTCATATCTTGGCGAAATAGGCACTTCTAATTGTTTAAATTAATTGTTAATCTTCCACAATCCCTCAAGTGAATATGTAGGTTGTTATTTTTTTTTTAACTGAGATTGCAAAACGTCGGATCAAAGACTCCTTCACTTCATGTAGACTGAAGTGTTTAGCAACCCCCCAAACTATGCAAAACACACACACACACACACACACACACACACACACACACACACACACACACACACACACACACACACACACACACACACACACACACACACACACACACAAACACACACTATATGCCTCTCAAGAGATTAATGTGCCAGAGTCCCAGTAACAGTGAACAAAAGAGACTGAGAGAGCCAGATTCACTAGATTAACAGGGATTTCTCCCTCCTCCCTTCTTCCCAAGCCGGAGCATTTGTGAACGGAAGTGTGGCAGCGGAACAAACCCCTCACTTGAGTCACCGAGACGTGCATGGTTTTAAAATCGAGTCCTTCAATCCCCAACTTTTGAAAGAAGAGGAGAGGAAGGGAGGTATCAGGGTAGAGTTAGCAAAAGAAGAAGGCAGAAAGGATAGAGCAGGAAAGGGAGACAGTGGGACACACAATGCAAGAGGAGCCCAGTCAAGTGGATCGGACTGGGTCTACGTACGTTTCGATGCATAATTAAAACCACACCTGTTCCAGGTCAGGAAAAGAGACAGAAAGCCGGCAAAGGGTCTGAGGAGGAGGGGTGAAATGTTGGGAGAAGTGATGCAGGGCTGAAAGTCTAATGACACAATTAGCATGTTTAAAGAGACTGAACACACATTAGCATGATTCCCTCTCATTTCCATACATATTGAGGCGTACCAATGTGCTCCACAGGTCTGCGGTCACTGAAGTCTGATACACAGGAGTGCACTGGGAGGGCTTAAGGTTTGCCTTGCATCACTAAGCCCTCATCCTCTATTTCCATATTGCTTCTCTAAACCCTCTGCCTGAGCTCACATCCACATCTGTAAACAGACACAGAATCTGGATGGAGTGTCTACAAGTGTAAGTGAGAAAATCCTGCAGAGTTTTCCCAGGAGCTCATCCTCAATGTAAGTGACAACCTACTAGATATATTGCTGGTAATTGTCTTGTTTTGAAAAGTGAAGGCTTCATTACTGTTCTGACATTAATTTCTGACATTAATCTACATAAATGAGTGTTAACCCTCCATTGTGAATAACTCATGCATATCACTCACAAAGTCAGTTATATTATGACTTTATTATATCATCATATTTGCGCTGCGTGAGTGCAATGTTTCACAGTAAGGGTAGCATCCCTGATGGAATATGTGAGTGTTTTATTTATTTTTTTATACTTACAGCACCAGTGCTGCCATGCTTTCCTTCATGTTACCCACCTCCAGCCCTGCAAACACCCCAGCTCTCCGTTAACACCTCAATCCCTCTGGAGTGGTTCAAACAAAATATGAGGCACTTCAAACACTTGCAGTTGATGCTGCCTTTGATGTGATGTGGTGTGTGTGTGTGTGTGTGTGTGTGTGTGTGTGTATCATCCATATGTCTTTTATTGCTTGGACGCAATTACTATGACTCTTCTTAGAAGATGAAGAGAAACTATCCCTTCTGTTTCTTACATCACACATCGTATGCTCTCATGAAACAAATCTGTGTGTGTGCATTTCTGTGGCTGTACAAAGGAATCCTCATGTGAGATTACCTTTTTTTGTTGTTGACTGTGTTAACAGAACAAGTGACATGAAAACATTTGAAATTGCTCTGTTGGCATTCCATATCCTTCCTTTGCCACTACTGGGGGTCATGCCAGTTGCTTTCTAGAAATGCTGCTTTGCTTAATGATTTCACTGAGGATTTCAATGAGGCAAATACAATTAAAATTCCCTCTATAGTAAGACAAGAAAGGCAATTCCAGTTACAATAATTAATATTTGCATACGGCACCAAGTAACAGAGTATAATAATGTATAAAATGACTAAAACTGGAGAAAAGGCAAAAGAACAGGAATTATCTGACATTTGTTACGTAAATCAAAGTGAGGTTTTGGCTTTTATTTGAAATATAGAGTGGCTGTCACTAATGAGATTGGCAAGAATGGATGACTTTGAGAAGTCCCTGTTCAGTGTGTGCATGTCATGTACGCCAAGGCAATGTTTAGTGTTCCGTTGATGCTTGAGTGTCATTGGTTTTGACATTCTACTTGTCAAGCACGATGACAGGAAAGCCCTGTAAGGTGCATACATCATTGAGAGAAAACACCATGATGGCTGAATAGGGAGAGGATCATGTGTGCGGACAGAGGTGGACTTAAAAACAGAAACACCTAACGTATGAATACCAAGTATGGTAGTACTCTCTCAAGTAGTACTAGGAGTTGGGTTATTTACAGTGGGTACGGAAAGTATTCAGACCCCTTTAAATTTTTCACTCTTTGTTTCATTGCAGCCTTTTTCCAAAAATCAAAAAAGTTCATTTTATTTCTCAGTAATGTACACTCAGCAACCCATCTTGACAGAAAAAAACAGAAATTTAGAAATTTTTGCATATTTATTAAAAAACAAAAACTGAAATATCACATGGTCATATGTATTCAGACCCTTTGCCGTGACCCTCATATGTAACTCAGGTGCTGTCTATTTCTTCTGATCATCCTTGAGATGGTTCTACACCTTCATTGGAGTCCAGCTGTGTTTGATTATACTGATTGGACTTGATTAGGAAAGCCACACACCTGTCTATATAAGACCTTACAGCTCACAGTGCATGTCAGAGCAAATGACAATCATGAGGTCAAAGGAACTGCCTGAAGAGCTCAGAGACAGAATTGTGGCAAGGCACAGATCTGGTCAAGGTTACAAAAAAATCTCTGCTGCACTTAAGGTTCCTAAGAGCACAGTGGCCTCCATAATCCTCAAATGGAAGACGTTTGGGACGACCAGAACCCTTCCTAGAGCTGGCCGTCCGGCCAAACTGAGCTATCGGGGAGAAGAGCCTTGGTGAGAGAGGCAAAGAAGAACCCAATGGTCACTGTGGCTAAGCTCCAGAGATGCAGTCGGGAGATGGGAGAAAGTTGTAGTAAGTCAACCATCACTGCAGCAATCCACCAGTCGGGGCTTTATGGCAGAGTGGCCCGAAGGAAGCCTCTCCTCAGTGCAAGACACATGAAAGCCCGCATGGGTTTGCTAAAAAACACCTGAAGGACTCCAAGATGGTGATAAATAAAATCCTCTGGTCTGATGAGACCAAGATAGAACTTTTGGCCTTAATTCTAAGCGGTATGTGTGGAGAAAACCAGGCACTGCTCATCACCTGTCCAATACAGTCTCAACAGTGAAGCATGGTGGTGGCAGCATCATGCTGTGGGGGTGTTTTTCAGCTGCAGGGACAGGACGACTGGTTGCAATCGAGGGAAAGATGAATGCGGCCAAGTACAGGGATATCCTGGACGAAAACCTTTTCCAGAGTGCTCTGGACCTCAGACTGGGCCGAAGGGTTTACCTTCCAACAAGACAATGACCCTAAGCACACCGCTAAAATAACGAAGGAGTGGCTTCACAACAACTCTGTGGCTGTTCTTGAATGGCCCAGCCAGAGCCCTGACTTAAACCCAATTGAGCATCTCTGGAGAGACCTGAAAATGACTGTCCACCAACGTTTACCATCCAACCTGACAGAACTGGAGAGGATCTGCAAGGAGGAATGGCAGAGGATACCCAAATCCAGATGTTGCATCTTTCCCAAAACGACTCATGGCTGTATTAGATCAAAAGGGTGCTTCTACTAAATACTGAACAAAGGGTCTGAATACTTATGACCATGTGATATTTCAGTTTTTGTTTTTTAATAAATATGCAAAAATTTCTAAATTTCTGTTTTTTTCTGTCAAGATGGGTTGCTGAGTGTACATTACTGAGAAATAAAATTAACTTTTTTGATTTTTGGAAAAAGGCTGCAATGAAACAAAGAGTGAAAAATTTAAAGGGGTCTGAATACTTTCCGTACCCACTGTATATTCATTCCCAATAGAGGAAGAAAGCTTAGAAAGCTTATACTTTCATTTGTGCAAAGTCCAATTTACAGGAGGTGGAGGAAAATCTATAGTATTTTGTGAAAGCACCAATAGTCAACCCTGAAATGTCGCCGCAATATCGACATTGAGGTATTTGGTCAAAAATATTGTGATATTAAATTTTCTCCATAATGACCAGCTCTAGTATGAATCTATATTAAAAATTGAAATGTGTTATTGTTAAAAATGTATATAATAGCTATATTTTGTCAGCTACTGTTTCTGATGAGCAGGAATGGCTGCCTACACAAGAACTTAAAAAGGAGGAATGGTAAGATCTTCTGCAAAGCCTCTGATTGCCCTTTTGTAAATCTAAGGTAAGAAGTGTAATTATAAAGATATGGAGAATATAGGTGGTGGTGGGCGATCAGTGGGTGGGTGGGTGTTCAGTGGTCAGAGGTTGAATAAGGGTGTTTTTTCACGAGCCTCCCAGCTTGTCTAATTCCTCTCTCTCTTTGCCCCAGCTCAGACAATGAAGCAAAGCACACCTATTGATTTATTAACACAGTAATTAAGAAAATGCATGTATCTTGTCTCTCTCTTCCTTGCTCTGTCTATTGTTTCCACTTCTTTTTTCAGTGTATCTGTTCAACACTGAAAGCCTTTCTTTCCCTCTGTCTCTAGTGAAGTGTACACCAATGCACTGTACTGAACAAGCAAACGCGTGTTCTTCAAATGAAAATGGAGTAAAGGTAAAAGTACTTACATCATGGAACTTGCAAATTCCAAGTACTGATTTAAGTATTTAAACGTGCAATATGTTCTTCTTAATATGTTCTAATTTTCTGCCGCAAAGGGTCTCTCAAACAAAACAATGGATGGAAACATGGACTTTTGATGAGGTCGTGAAGTGGTATTAATGGTAGTTGTAGTTTTTTCATAGTTTAACCCAATTCACGATTACATACTGTATATCTGTTCACGGATTGGTTTATTCATTACAGTTTTATCCATGTTACGTTTAGTAACGTTCATTCCTGTCATTCTGATAAAATAGCTGCCCCACATAATTATATTTTCTTGATTCAATTTGTATAGATGACCAGGATGAGCAATCAAGCTAAAATTATCCCGCAGCTAAAACCACAATATATTTCACATCAGTGTCACTTTTTTGATTTACAGCACCAGGGGGAAAAGGGTTTGTTGTAACGTGACTCAAGATTGCTGAGAGACTTACTTCGGGGCTGGCCACCGAGTATCTTTGGTACGAGCCACGGCCCCAGAGGTAACGGCCGAGAGAACGGCTACATCCATCCTCCTTCACCTTTTGTCCACAAGATAGTCACCATTTGTTGGTCAAATGAAACGTCCCGTGTTATTAAAATAAAATAGATTTCTCTGAGTTTGAACATATTTGGAAAAGTGTAAGTAGACAACTCAACAACATATACAGTAACATAGGTATAATCGTTTTTAGACCTTTTAATGCAGAAATGTTACATATTTTACCTTTAAATCATACTGTAGTAATAAATCATGAGATGGTGATTTTGTTAGTTTTATCAACTGTTTAACAGTATTCACTTTACGTGTAACAGCAGACAATTACTGAGATCATATCATGAAAAGCATAAAGCAAAAACATGCCTCTAAAACTAATGAACAAATAAAATAAAAATTGAAATTGCAACTGAAAGTCACTACACTGCTATATTTCTACTGCATGGCGCTGAGAGGTATCTTCATGACATTTGGGCCAAAGTAGCCAACCACAATCTATTAAGCAAACAACAGAGGAATTGTGGTTTTTCAAAAGTAGCCTATGTATCTAACTGTAGGGCGGCACCTACAGGAGCACTGCTCAGCGATGTTGATGCTTGTTGATGACTAAAATTGAAAATACTAAAGTAAAAAGTTAGTCATCCTTAGTTTTCTTTTAATTTATATCATTCTCTCACTCTCTCTCATTCTAACATACACACACAAACAGTAAGTTTATATCAAGTAGAGTGGGGAAGTGGGTTTTTTCCTTCACCAGGGCAGAATAACAACTGAAGAACTTCAGCTAATGTTGCTATCATGTTTGCTGCCATCTGCAGTTTTCTTCTTCAAGAGTCTCTGCAGCAGAGTGACAGCAGGAATCACATCTGAGGTAAAGGACAAAGATCTTAATGTTCAGATCAACTCATGAAATATAGCTAGAAAAAGAGTGTGATGTTTAAAAGGCATAATAACTAGCTTGCATCCCACAGCCCCAACATGACCACCACTTCTCTGAGCCAAACTACCCTTACGACCAACTACCTGAAGAGTGTGAGCGACACAGGGCAGGCTGTGGAGTCCAGCATTATCCAGGGCCTTTTTCAATGCCCTAACTCTGACTCCCTTTTGCTTGTGGTAAAATCATCATCAGTCCACTGCAGTTAAGGTGATGTGAGACATTGGACAGACACGACAACACTACTCTAAATATCAGGGGTTAAGATTAAAGCCAAAATGTCATGCAATAGATTGTCAATTTGATTTTTCTTTAAAAGTCACATGTCTCTGGGATTTTCACTCCAATAAATGGCAAAGACAGAGACTCTCATACTCATCAGCCTGCTAAAAAGGTTTGGAATCTCTATCATCAACAACAAGACCAATGTACGGGTTACGATTCTTTGGGATGTCTTTGAGCATTTCTTGATTTGTTATTCTTTTTTTCCCCTTGTCCTGCTGACAATTTGACAGAGCTGACAGCCAGCTTTGATCTAATGCTTAAGGTAGTGTTGCTGGAAATTGGGATCACATGCATAAAATCTACTGTAGAGTTTCAGTTTTCTTGAGGTCAGCAAAAGTGCTTTAGAGCAACTGTGACTTCTAACTTGAGAGACAATTCAAGAACCCAGCTGGACAATGAAATAAAACCAAAGCACCTTTGACAAATGTCGGATGGGTGGTGGGGAAATAGTATAAATCATCTCAGAAAGCTTCAATCAAATGTCAGAATGAGTCAAACGCGAGTGGGAAATTGTGTACTGAATGAGATCAACAATAATTTTACTTAGTATAATGTCGCCTTTAGTCATTTTCTCAAATCTATTTAATTGCTGGCCTGTAAATTGAACTCAGCACAAGCCTTTTATACTGGACTGGATTGATTTTAGCTTCACTGTATAGATCAAAATGTGACTCTACTGTAAGTGCTCACAGGATTAACTATTATTTCAGGCAAAAACCTACATTATGCTTAGTTGAGACCCATCAGTCATCTACACTGATGTATAAGGCTTGCTCCATAAAGTGGCACATGAGTCTGGCGCAGCCTTTATTGCTGTTAAATTTATCCATTAAAATTCCAGGATTACTTTGCGTTCCTTGAAAAAAAGGTTTTTAAATTGAGTCAAGTGATTTGGGTTGAACATGTACAGTCAAAACTATACTTTATAGCGAAACATATAGTACTGTCCTTTATGTGCTGCACTGGGAATAAATCTAGTCTTTTTTAAATTGTATTCTGTTTATCATAAATGCTCCTTGCTTTTCAAGGGCTTATCGGCAGGGGGATGTAAACCACACACTCAGCATCCTCCATACTTTTCCTCCTTGTCTCTTATAATGTCACCTCTTTCTCATTTCACCTGTGTGACAGTTTCCGAATTGAGCTAAAAAAGCCCTCTGTCATTAAGACTGACTTTCACCTTTGGCATGAAAATGAATAGGGTAGTGTTCACATTATGCTATGAGAGCCATTAATACAGAGAGAAGAGAGAGGGCCATATTATTCAGATTACCATCTCAGTTCAATACTGGCTGGATCAATAGGAAAAGAAGAAAAATATTTTGGGGTTGGAAGAAACATAAAAATGTATATATTGTTTAAAATATACCTTTATTACAGCTTTTAATGCTACATTTGAAGGTTACATACAGTATAAGCCTATAGTCCAAAGTCTACACGGTTGTAGCAGCCTGCCAAATCCATAATACTCATTAGCTTCCCCTTCTTAATCAGCTACAATCTTCTCTAGTTGGACAATACCAAGGATTCAATGTTGTATAGCTGAAAATTTAATTTGCATTGTAATGCCAAGTAACAGTTCTCATCAATTACATCGTCCATTTGTCTACAGCATCCTACCTTGAGAAAAGAGATAAAGATAAATAAAAAAAGGAGAAGAGTAGAGTGACACCCCTTCCCATGAGGAGAACTTGTGACTCCATCAGAGCACTTGTAATGAGTCGACTCCTGTGAGGAATTCTCCAAATGGACTAATTTGTAATTGATTCAGTGCATTAATTACCGGCCTAGTAACGCTTGTGTCATGGTTAATATTGCGCCGATCTGACAAGACTGGGAGGCCCGTCTGCAGTGGGACTGTTCGGGTGAGGCAGCCATTATTCAATTATGCCGTGCACATCGGCGACGTGGCAAGTCTTAATCCGAGACTAATCACTTCCCCACGCTCCCCTACTATGAGCTGATGTGTGGGAGGAGGGTGTAGGGGTGGGACGTAGCTCACGGTTAGCTCCCTAATCAGGCCTGGGAACCTAATCTCCTTGGTGTTGTAAAGTTTTCTATCTGTAGAAGAGAATGCTGCACTCTGATAAAAGTTTACACTGATTTTGTGGTCATATGTTTTTAGATTCCAGTTCAAATGTATGACTCCCTAACCTTTTCACAACTGTTTGTCATTTCTGTGAAAAAGGTGAGACAGACAGTTAAACTTATCACTATACTAATATAAAACCATATTTGTAAAGGGAGTGCTCCTAATCTCAGCTTGTTACTTGTATAAAAGACACCTGTCTACAGAAGCAATCATATTCCAAACGCTCCACCATAGCCAAGACCAAAGAGCTCTCCAAGGATGTCAGGGACAAGATTGGAGACGTACACATGTCTCGAATGGGCTACAAGACCATTGCCAAGCAGTTTGGTGAGAAGGTGACAACAGTTGGCGCGATTATACGCAAATGGAAGAAACACAAAATAACTGTCAATCTCCCTCAACCTGGGGCTCCATGCAAGAGCTCACCTTGTGGAGTTGCAATGATCATGAGAACAGTGAGGAATCAGCCCAGAACTACACGGGAGGATCTTGTCAATGATCTCAAGGCAGCTGGGACCATAGTCACCAAGAAAACAATTGATAACACACTACACCGTGAAGGACTGAAATTCTGCAGTGCCCACAAGGTCCCCCTACTCAAGAAAGCACATATACATGCCCGTCTGAAGTTTGCCAATGAACATCTGAATGATTCAGAGGACAACTGGGTGAAAGTGTTGTGGTCAAATGAGACCAAAATGGAGCTTTTGGCGTCAACTCAACTCGCCGTGTTTTGAGGAGGAGGAATGCTGCCTTTGACCCCAAGAACACCATCCCCACCGTCAAACATGGAGGTGGAAGCATTATGCTTTGAGGGTGTTTTTCTGCTAAGGGGTCAGGACAACTTTACCGCATCAAAGGGATGATGGACAGGGCCATATACTGTCAAATCTTGGGTGAGAACCTCCTTCCTTCAGCCAGGGCATTGAAAATGGGTAGTGGATGGGTATTCCAGCATGATGATGACCCAAAACACACGGCCAAGGCAACAAAGGAGTGGCTCAAGAAGAAGCACATTAAGGTCCTGGAGTGGCCTAGCCAGTCTCCAGACCATAATCCCACAGAAAATCTGTGGAGGGAGCTGAAGGTTCGAGTTGCCAAACGTCAGCCTCAAAACCTTAATGACTTGGAGAAGATCTGCTCCAGGAGTGGGAGAAAATCCCTCCTGAGATCTGTGCAAACCTGGTGGCCAACTACAAGAAACATCTGACCTCTGTGATTGCCAACAATGGTTTTGCCACCAAGTAATAAGTCATGTTTTGCAGAGGGGTCAAATAAATTCATAACATTTTTGACATGCGTTTTTCTGGATTTTGTTGTTGTTATTCTGTCTCTCACTGTTCAAATAAATCTACCATTAAACTTATAGACTGATCATTTCTTTGTCAGTGGGCAAATGTACAAAATCAGCAGGGGATCAAATACTTTTTCCCCTCGCTGTATATCCGTATATATACAGTAATCGGGTCTTCTGTATCTCCCATGTATTTGGTACACTTATTGGTATAAAGAATCACTAAATAATAACATGCAGGTAGAGGAAGCAGTGCACATTGGCGTCTTTTGCGATACTACTATTGCTTACCCTGCAAGATCCTAAGAACTAAATATTAAGTGTAACAAAACATTCCGTCACATTTTGAAGCTAGTAATAATCTTCATGCTTTAAATGACAAAACAATGCTCCTTTTATCAGACTGTATGTGTCTGCTTGTCTGTTTCCATACATGTTTATCATACTGTATGCATTATTTTGTGTTGTATGCGTACAAGTATTTGTATAACTTGTAAATGTATATTAAGAAAATCTTGATTTTTAAATGATTATGGATTATGCACAGGAACTATGATGTTTTTTACTGCTGGAGAGGTGATGCTGCCATCCCCATGCTCTCTGGCTTTGAGTGCCATTCTCAGATATGAGCGGTGAAGGCACCAGGCCTCAGGGGTAAATTTCTCTTCATTTCTGAGGCACAAATATCTTAATTGCAGAGACATTTAAGTGTGTTTGGTTCATAATGGATTACCCCTTTGGAGATATAAACAACAATATAACCCGCTGTGTGTGTGTGTGTGCGTTTTAGCGACAGTGAGATTTCTACGTCCTCAACTATGTAGGGAATGGATTTCCTAGGCCTTGTGTGACAGCTTGGTGCAAAACGATTCAAAAGGCTACAGACTAAGTAGTAAGTGGCTCAGTCTGGCCTCCTCATGTTAACTGCACACTGCAAAAATAAATCTAGTATTTCAAGGAACTGAGTGGTGTCTATGTGACTCATCAAAACAGGCCATGTGTTCCATTTTTACTTACAAAACAAGTGGAAAGCACACAGTGTACACTCCTTTTTCCCTTTATCAACTTTTAGTTCAACAACAGCCTGTTTTCAGCCCTGAGCAAGTAGAGAAAATAGAATAGAGGGCTCTCTCCCTAACAGTTGATTATATTTCTGCTTTGATCTACAGCGGCCATCCCCTAACCGTTCTCTAAGAGTTTGGACCTAGCACAGCACAACAAAAACAACACCCACGGCCCTGGGAGTAACCAGACTCCATTGTGCCCTTCATTGCATATTTCATTACAATAATCCAAAGACTGCCTGCAGGAGCCTTAAAACAGCTATACAGTTTCATCTCAATTGGGCGCATTTACTTTCGATTTGGACAGGGCATTTTAAAACAGAAACATAGAAAAACAGCCCTTCTCAAACTCAGGTCCAGGCATTTTCGGGAAACCTTCAGGGCATTCCAGCAGGGGCCTTGGAGTGATGCCTAAATGTGAGAGGCAGTGCTAGTTCCTTATTCTACAGTCTCACTAGGTCAACATATTTCTTCTTAGACGTTTAAAACATGGAAATAGTACAATATTACTTATTGAAAAGGACCCCATACTAGGATTCATTTTTTGGCTGAATTTAAGTGACTTACCAATCACCATCTGGGACTGCTATACTAGTCTTAGCACTATCAAATTCGAAGTCTAGCCAGACTTGGGTGCAGGAAGGTTGTCACACAGCAGTCCTGTTACTTCAGTCCTCCACTAGTGCCCCAGTGAGACTGTTAAGTGTTGCTGTGAGGGAGCCTCGGCCACGCTTAATGGTCCTAACAGCATTATTAGCTAATAAAGGTTGATGGGCCTCGTGACTCAATAAATTTAGAAGGACAGGAGAAAGAGGAGCAGTGTCCATGTAAAGGTGAGATTTCAGTCTGGGAAATGTATGTATCTCCCTTGTATTGCACTACAGGCACAAATGGCTTAGAAACCAAGGTAGTAGTTGCTAGTATAAAAAGTATGCGTAAGAATACAAGTTGGCAGTCTTATAGCAAAACAAGGACATTGTTACAGTAGTTTGTAGGTAGAGAATTAGGATAACTGCTAAGGGTTTTTTTTTGTTTAGGAGTTCAGGGTTGTTGCCACCAGAATGCCATACAACTCAGGATTACTGAAAAAATGTAATGTAAAATACTTTGAATGACACTTTCAACACATTTGAAGAACACATCTTCACCTCTGCTTCCCCCCCACACCTATAGAGTAAGCAGGTTTTCTTGCAGAAGCTACAAACACAAAACCTGAAATAATAACATAATGCTTTGAGTGGGAGTGCTGCCATTCTACCTCAAAGCAAACACATTGCATACGATGTCATTTTACTAAATGCAAGAATTCTTTAAGATAAGCACTTCATGGAACTGGGAGGTAACTCACTCACAAACTATCACTGATGTTTAGCAGGATGCTTATCATACAGTGTTATAGTGTGTATGACATAAAAATACTGACTGTCCATCAATATAGGGACAAAAGCTTAGTCTATAAGGACAGCTTACGGTTTGGAAAATTCAACACATGTTGGCAATGTGAACCTAGGAGTATCTGCTACTGAAACTCAGGGACCAGTAATGTCTACTTTCTATGGCCTCTTTGTGTACAAAAAAACACCATGGCAACCAACAGTTACCATCAAGAGTAACAATCCATCCATCCATCTTCATCCGCTTATCCGGAGTCGGGTCGCGGGGGCAGCAGCTCCAGTAGGGGACCCCAAACTTCCCTTTCCCGAGCCACATCAACCAGCTCCGACTGGGGGATCCCGAGGCGTTCCCAGGCCAGGTTGGAGATATAATCTCTCCACCTAGTCCTGGGTCTTCCCCGAGGCCTCCTCCCAGCTGGACGTGCCTGGAACACCTCCCTAGGGAGGCGCCCAGGCGCATTACCAGATGCCCGAACCACCTCAACTGGCTCCTTTCGACGCGAAGGAGCAGCGGCTCTACTCCGAGCTCCTCTCGGATGACTGAGCTTCTCACCCTATCTCTAAGGGAGACGCCAGCCACCCTCCTGAGGAAACCCATTTCGGCCGCTTGTACCCTGGATCTCGTTCTTTCGGTCATGACCCAGCCTTCATGACCATAGGTGAGGATAGGAACGAAAATTGCCCGGTAGATCGAGAGCTTTGCCTTCTGGCTCAGCTCTCTTTTCGTCACAACGGTGCGATACACAGAATGTAATACCGCACCGGCTGCTCCGATTCTCCGACCAATCTCACGCTCCATAGTCCCCTCACTCGCGAACAAGACCCCAAGGTACTTAAACTCCTTCACTTGGGGTAAGGACTCACTCCCCACCTGAAGAAAGCACTCCATCGGTTTCCTGCTGAGAACCATGGCCTCAGATTTAGAGGTGCTGATCCTCATCCCAGCCGCTTCACACTCGGCGGCGAACCGATCCAGTGAGTGCTGAAGGTCACAGACCGATGATGCCATCAGGACCACATCATCTGCAAAAAGCAGCGACGAGATCCCGAGCCCACCGAACTGCAACCCCTCCCCGCCCCGACTACGCCTCGATATCCTGTCCATAAATATTACAAACAGGATTGGTGACAAAGCGCAGCCCTGGCGGAGGCCAACCCTCACCTGGAACGAGTCCGACTTACTGCCGAGAACCGGACACAGCTCTCGCTTTGGTCATACAGAGATTGGATGGCCCTGAGAAGGGACCCCCTCACCCCATACTCCCGCAGCACCTCCCACAATTTCTCCCGGGGGACCCGGTCATACGCCTTCTCCAGATCCACAAAACACATGCAGACTGGTTGGGCATACTCCCAGGCCCCCTCCAAGATCCTTGCGAGAGTGAAGATCTGATCCGTTGTTCCACGGCCAGGACGGAATCCGCATTGTTCCTCTTCAATCCGAGGTTCGTCTATCGGCCGAACCCTCCTTTCCAGTACCTTGGAGTAGACTTTACCAGGGAGGCTGAGAAGTGTGATACCCCTATAATTGGCACACACCCTCTGGTCCCCCTTTTTAAAGAGGGGAACCACCACCCCGGTCTGCCACTCCTTAGGCACCGTCCCAGACTTCCACGCAATGTTGAAGAGGCGTGTCAACCAAGACATCCCCACACCCAGAGCTTTCAGCATTTCTGGACGGATCTCATCAATCCCTGGGGCTTTGCCGCTGTGGAGTTGTTTTACTACCTCAGCGACTTCCACCAGGGAAATTGACGACAATCCCCATCATCCTCCAGCTCTGCCTCTACCACAGAGGGCGTGCCAGCTGGATTTAGGAGTTCCTCAAAGTGCTCCTTCCACCGCTCTATTACCTCCCCAGTTGAGGTCAACAACGTCCCATCCTTGCTGTAAACAGCTTGGATGATTCCTCGCCCCCCCTCCTGAGGTGGCGAACGGTTTTCCAGAAGCACCTTGGTGCCGACCGAAAGTCCTTCTCCATGTCTTCTCCGAACTTCTCCCACACCCGCTGCTTTGCCTCTGTCACGGCAGAGGCTGCAGCCCTTCAGCTCCCGTCGGTACCTTGCAACTGCCCTCCGGAGTCCTCCGGGATAACATATCTCGGAAGGACTCCTTCTTCAGTCGGACGGCTTCCCTGACCACCGGTGTCCACCAGGGTGTTCGTGGGTTACCGCCCCTTGAGGCACCTAAGACCACAGCTCGCCGCCGCAGCTTCAGCAATGGAAACTTTGAACATTGTCCACTCAGGTTCAATGCCCCCAGCCTCCACAGGGATGCACGAAAAGCTCCGCCGGAGGTGTGAGTTGAAAGTCCGTCGGACAGGGGCCTCCTCCAGACGTTCCCAGTTTACCTGCACTACCCGTTTGGGCTTACCAGGTCTGTCCAGAGTCCTCCCCCATCCCCTGACCCAGCTCACCACCAGATGGTGATCAGTTGACAGCTCTGCCCCTCTCTTCACCCGAGTGTCCAAAACATACGGCCTCAGATCAGATGAAACGATTATAAAATCGATCATTGACCTTTGGCCTAGGGTGCTCTGGTACCACGTACACTTATGAGCATCCCTATGTTCGAACATGGTGTTTGTTATGGACAATCCATGACTAGCACAGAAGTCCAACAACAAACAACCACTCTGGTTCAGATCAGGGAGGCCGTTCCTCCCAATCACGCCTCTCCAAGTATCTCCATCATTGCCCACGTGTGCGTTGAAGTCCCCCAGCAGAACTATGGAGTCCCCTACTGGAGCCCCATACAGGACTCCATTCAAGGTCTCCAAGAAGGCCGAATACTCCGAACTCCTGTTTGGTGCATATGCACAAACAACAGTCAGAGTTTTCCCCCCATCACCCGCAGGCGTAGGGAGGCGACCCTCTCGTCCACCGGGGTAAACTCCAACGCAGCGGCACTCAGCCGGGGGCTTGTGAGTATCCCCACACCCGCCCGGCGCCTCACATCCTGGGCAACTCCGGAGTAGGACAGAGTCCAACCCCTATCCAGGAGTACGGTTCCAGAACCGAGACTGTGTGTAGAAGTAAGCCCCACCAGATCTAACTGGTAGCGCTCCACCTCCCGCACAAGTTCCGGCTCCTTCCTCCACAGAGAGGTGACGTTCCACGTCCCCAGAGCCAGCCTCTGCCGCCCGGGTCTGGTCCGTCGAGGTCCCTGACCTTCGCCGCCACCCATGTGGCTGCGCACCCGACCCCAGCGGTTCCTCCCACAGGTGGTGGGCCCATGGGATTCAAGAGTAACAAACAACAGAAAAAACTGTTTGGACAAAATCAATGTTAGGCATTAGAAGTAAATGTGCAAATAATATTAAAAGGCTAGACAATGCTTTGACCAAAGATTGCTTAAAATAAATTCCATATATATTGTCTAAGTTAAGCAACGTCCAATAAAATATGTATAAGAATAAAATAGAAATAGGTGATGTGGCCCATTATTCTGACCACAGAGGAAATCTCTGAAATTGTTGAAATAGTCTTGCTCTCTCCACAGGGAACCAATGAATCAGTTTCCTAACCCACTTGGTCTCTCTCTCTCTCTCTCTGTAGAGGCCATAGAATTTTATTTGGCAGCAAGACCCGTCTGCATTTCTAAGAATTAGACAACCCTAGATAACAATCATGTTTGATTAAGATGTTGAAGTGGTCGTGGTGGAATTATAGTAGAACACTTTGAAATGATTTGACTCTGAGTGTTTCTTACAGATCATGTTCCGCAATACAAAAGTGACATGTTACATTTGTGCAAATAAAACTCCAAGAATATATGGTGACTTTTAATACTGAGGAATATAGATAGATGCCGGTGGCAAAGATTTCTCATCTCTCAACAGCTGGATCACTCACATGTCCTTTGTGAAGATTTACTGTAAAAAAAAATCAATAAAAAAGTGTTACAAAAACTATTGCAATTATGTATTGTTATAAAGAATTAGGAACTGATAAGATTTGATTTCATTCATCACAAATGAATGAAACACTGGTTATCAACTCAGACTATCATATATCTTTATACACCCTTCACTAGACATATATTCTTTAAGAGGTTATTAGGTCTTTGTCTTGTCATAGCAGGGAAAGCGCAGGTGAATCTAATATCATTAATGATGCCTTGACTGACACACCTGAATATAACCCAGCCCTTGGTAATGTTATCAATACCTGTGCTTTTCCTGCTACATGTCAAAATGTCTGCTGTGAAATAGACCAGTTTTGTACGCAAATTCAGACAGTGACCTTGTAAAACCCCTGAGAAAAAGTCCCATTTAATGCACTTTTTAAAACCAATTCCATCTGCAGTATTCGTACAATGTTTCCTTATTTTCTTCCAATGCGGAAGAAAGAAAGATGTTTTAAAAAGTCAGCTGCTTCAAAAGATGGAAAAAAGCAATTCTTTGCTTTTTGTACAATGTTTTACTGCCCTACAGAGACAGTTGCTGTAACATACTACACAGCCGTGTATGCATGTGTGTCTTTGTGAGAGTATGTGGGTGTTAGGAAGTTTATTTTTGAGTAGATGGGACATGGGGGAGCAAGTTTGGAGCTGTTATCCGAAGAGGAAATTATGAATATTTGAATAATTTTAATGGACATCTCCTGTATGATCTAAGAGTACATCTTGATGAAGAATTTAACTAGTTCACAACCAGAAGCTGGAGCTGTGACAGGAGTCCTTGGTGCTTGTAAGTGTGCTCATGCAATGTGAGTTCTTCACATTAATCTATGCTAGCTCACTGAGTTCTGTTCAAATATTGTGGAAAGATATCTGATGGTCTGTCTAACCTGTCTAAGCACTAGCATTACCTACTAGCATCTGGGACCAGTTTTACACTGGCTCCCATGCTGTGGACGTGTCCGTCCTAACGTCACCTGTAACCCCCACAAAACTATTTTGTCAGCTTAATCTTCGTCTTGGAAGTAATAGCTAAGGAGTAGGTTACTGCTGTAGGTAGTAAGCTAGTTACCCAAGCAAGTTAACAGTGGCTTACGTTAGAGCACCTGTCCACTCCTTACAATTTTGCTTTCATATTTTAAATTTTGGTCTCAATCCTTCAACTGTTTGAAATGCAAGGTTTGGGAGACCTGATTTGTCTAGTCACGGTTGCAAAGACTTGATACGAAAATCACTGTTAAAGGAAATGGTTTGGCAAATGGTCAAATACACAGTGAATTTGTATTCAAATTGCTTTATATCACTATCAGATGACAGACTATATCTGGAAATATAAGCAACCTAACAAATCCTCTTAGGCATTCTCCCAACATCTTTTAAAACTACTGTCTCCATTCAACTTCCTCTCTCACTCTCTCAACATGTCTCTTTTGCCTCTATTTGGAACCAACCCATATTCTGAAGATGTCAATGAAAAGTAAGAGCATTTTTGTTTCCCAGATAGTTGTGCACAAAGCTAGACAAAAGCCTATGTAATTACAGTAGTAGTCACTGGTACATTAGTGATAAAGACATGACGGCTCACATGGGTGGAGCTGGCACCGTTAGCTCCCAACAATGCATTCATGTCAAGTTAAAAGCTGCACTTATACTAAAAAAAGAATCTCTTTCTAATTCTTTATCTTTTGCTCTGTTTCTTTATGTTGTTCTTTTTCCATTCACAATCTCTCTCTACTCCTTCTCATATCCTTTGCAGGCCCTTCATCTACTCTATGTCACTGTCAGGCAGTGGGATATTATCTGCATAAAACAGTACCATTATCTCAATGAGCAATTAAGTTATTCGCTCATCTATTTGGAGAAAGAATCAGAAACATTGTCAATTGAACACTTTCCCTCCCCCACTACCTCACATTTGTGCCTTGTGCTTCAATAGGAGGCTTTTTTGGTTTCTTCCAGTTGAGGAAGAGGAGAAAGAAGTCAAGCCAACAGACATTTAACAAACACGAGACATTGCTGCCTTGAAGCCATCATTAAAAGTGACGTCAGTTAAATCTGACTTGCAGCGTACTGCATCAGCTGTTCATTGTGTCTTAGTATTATGTATTTTATGTTGTCTGTCGGAGGAGCAGAAGTGTTCATGACAACTTCTATATACTTTGAAGTCAATTCCCACTGTGGCAAAATGTGAATGTATGGGGGTAGTACATTTTTTATTTATTGTATTTAACACACACACTTACACATATAGTATATATTTATAATAGACTGTAGCTTACGTATACAGTAGCCTTTTAGCCTAGGCTATTTTATTATAAAACACTACAAATGTTTGTATGACAAGAACTATACAAATATATAGGCTATGCTACAGTACATTGCATACACAAAAACATCTATTATTAATGCATGGCTCAGCTCTTCATCCGAATCCGCCTGTAAGCTTCCACCCACCTGAATGAATTATTTTCTCTGATTTAGAGACCCGACTGGACAATTAACGGGCCTTCAGCAGTCCCTGAATGCTCGGTTCGATTTTTAAATGATATATAGAATGAATGTATGAGTGTTTTCTATAACGATTTACTTTAATGATTAGAGAGGCTGCTTGTAAACGTTTCCAATGCGTGCAGTAATATCACTGCAGCTGATATTGTTGGGCATTTAAGCTGCAAAACTAACTGTAGTTATAAACTTGACAAAGGAAACAAAACTAGACTTTTTCCTTCTGAAATAATCCTAATGAGGATGCTGTTTCTCGAGCGTCTCGTCAGACACACTTTCAAATGAAGATGTCTGACAGCAGCTTTGCTATGTTCACATTTTAGAGAAAGTTAATAATATTGTGTATTATTTCACCCACCTGCTATTGATCAGAATCCCAAGACGGAGGATCAAGGAGGTACAAATTTATAGAATGAGAAAGGCTGCTAGTCTCTATATAAAATCACAATAATGAAGCCATTATTTGCCTCCTGGCCAGCCCAAACAAGTTATGCCTGCAGTGATTGATGAAAATGCCCACCAAGTGAGCGAGGCTAAAACAAACGCCATTATGTTGTTAATCAAGCTAAGCAAGGACTACTCACTTGTGTTGTGTAGAACATACAGAGGTGGAGAGGACTTATCAAGGAGATCTATGAAACTGTGAAGAATGCAAGAGTGAACATTTTTGACCGACTAAGACAAATTAAACTGAGCATAAAGGATTGAGGATACACAAGAGAATTTGAGTGGAAAGTGCAACTCATAACTAAAACTGCAAAAGGGGGTGCCTAGTGGCATCTAATATATATATGTTGCTTTAGTGTATAGCCTCAATTTAAAAATAAATCTCTTGATGCATAGAATTTATGTAAATTAGCTTTGAATTATAAGTAAATATAAGCTTTGAATTCATATAAGCTTGGAGTAAGTTTATAAATTAGGATAAACTTTGTCTAGCAAGTACCATAATTTATTGATTGATTTATTTATTGATTTGTTGATTGCAGTTTTACTTAATGAGTCCTATTCCGGCTTTATATGTGAAATGACAAGTCAGTGACTGGATTCTGAGACCGTCTCAACACAGGAACTAAACACAGCTAAATTAGCACAACTTTCATGCATTTCTTTCACATCTACAGCAGTCATATTCGCTGTGTTCACTCAGAAGGAATCACTTCACATGGGTAGGCACTTTTAATGACATTGTGAACATGTTAAGAGGCTATGAATGTTTAAAACTTGCCCTGTTTAAGTCTGTTGGGTGCTAACTGTAGCAGGAGGATAGCACGGTGTAGGCAGCACCAACTGTTTTTGTCTTTACTGACAGCACTCCACATTTACAAACAGAGCTTTATGTTGGAATCGATCAGAATTCTCCTTTAACGCTTCTTTGATCGGTCCTGCCGGAAAGGCCAAACATCTTGTTGGGTTTTTTTGTCTATACTTTGAGCTCAATGGCTCACTCCTATTGGATGTTGTAAAATAGATTTAAAAAAATATATAAAACAAATTTATTTTGTTAGCTTTACAGAGATTTAAAAAAAACAGAAAATCAGATATTGCACTTGTACTGTATATTTTCCAGATCAGTCTTCATGGTGCAAGATGTTCAATGTGATGTAGACAGAGCAAGACAAAGAAAGCCAATAGCTAGGGACAGAAAGTGATACTTTGCTTGTCTTTGACACTTCATTTCATCCCTTCCAAGTTAACTTGGCTTGCATGGGTCAGCGCCTCTGACCGCAACTCCCTCGGAGGCCACCCTCCACCCTACCCAATCTCTTCTGGCTATTTATTCCCAAAAGCCACTGGTGAAATTGGCTGAGGGCTAATCAACATTTAGCTCCTCCGAGTGTGTTATTACACAGCAATTGATGGATGGTACAATTACACCCTGTGTCACTTAGCTAAATGGCTATATAATCCTAATGAGTTTTTATTTAAACAGTGACTAGTTAGCTCAATGAGAGCTTGGGTTGGAGGTAAGACTGTACGGAGGATGGAAAATGCAAAAGGAAGCCACAGTTGCGTATAAAGAAAAAAATTTAAAAAAGAGAGAGAAAGAAGGAACGACTGAGGGATTCTGGTAGATAATCAGGTAACATGAAGAATGTCTGTTGCTTTTGTTGACAGGAAATCAGGACAGGAAGTACAACCTGGGTGGTCAAGATGCTGAGCACTTTTCAGTCTGGATTTGAATGCAAATGTAGGCGAGACATGCGAGACTTGCAACTGAGAGATTTTCCTAACCATACTTTAAACCCATCCATAGCTTCAGACTCTGCATCCCCATATGGCGACATTTTGGGTTTGCTCCACCGTATTTTGGCGCCATCTAGTAGAAGTGTAAAAACAAGATGGCAGATATCTCAGCCAAGTCACTACTCAAGACAATCCCAAGACAGAAGTGGACAATGTAAAAAAACAAATTTCATGGTTAAAAAATGGTGTATGTATGATTAATAATTTTGTCACGAACGGCTCTACTTACCGACCGAAGACGGTTATCAGGGGACAACCGAAGATCCGCGGCGCTATTGTATCGTTACGTCTAGGCAGGATTCTGACTTAGAGGCGTTCAGTCATAATCCCACAGATGGTAGCTTCGCACCATTGGCTCCTCAGCCAAGCACATACACCAAATGTCTGAACCTGCGGTTCCTCTCATACTGAGCAGGATTACTATTGCAACAACACATCATCAGTAGGGTAAAACTAACCTGTCACACGACGGTTCACAATGATAGGACGAGCTGACATCAAAGGATCAAAAAACTCTGTCGCTATGAATGCTTGGCCGCCATGCCACCTCATGCTTAAAACTCAAAAAGTCAGAAGGCTCGTGAGGCTGGCTTTCACGGTCTGTATTCATACTGAAAATCAAGATCAGGCGAGCTTTTGCACTTTGCTTTTGCACAGCGGGAGGTTTCTGTCCTCCCTGAGCTCACCTTAGTACACCTGCGTTACAGCTTGACAGGTGTACCGGCCCAGTCAAACTTCCCACTGTCCCCGGACGAGTCTGTCGTTCGATATGACATACGCATTTGACACATTTTAGCAATAGTAACAACTTACAATGCTATTTAGAAAGTACTCGTATGAGGCCATCGAGACTTAACTGTCCATGAATGAGAACATTGTGAGTAAATAGTAAATAGAAAAATTGGGAAGACATTTTACAAGAGTATAAATAGTTTATGCATGCGGTTCTAATTAGATTAAATGTTGTATTCTTATGTGATATATTTACATGGCATATTTCTTTGCCAGGAGAGAGAAACACATTGCTGAATGCACTAGAAGGAGAAAACTGAGGTGGAGGATTTGTCTGACTGTAATGCTGATGATCATGATGAAACAACAAAGTCAAGATTAAAAAAAACTTTTAAACCCATTGTCCACATTATTCTCTCAAACTATTTTCTATTCGAAGACAATGCTTACTTTTTATACCTACAAACCAAAGTCAATCAAGAGCTTAACATTCTATAGTTACCATGTGGAGATATTAAAAAATATAACTTAATAAAAGGTTGTCACTGATCATCATCCAGAGGTTTTCAAAGGAGGAAACTGTTTTAAAACTACAGGGGAAGTGTTTCATTCTAAATAAGAGACTTTCAAAAAGATTTTGGGGATGGAAGAGAGACAAAACGATGACGATCATATAGTGATCTTCCTGCAACATTTGTGAACTGGCACACATTCATACTGCGGGCTTAGCTATATATACTGATGGTGAACGTATTTAAGTGTGCCACCCTTACTCTGCAGTTAGTACTGTCAACGCATTGTCATAAACAGGTTTGTGTGATATCGTACAAACATGTATTCACATTAAAACGTATGATATCATACAAAAGCAAGGTGAACGCAGGCTGTTCATGTGACATCGGCTCCAGATCTTCGTGCTACAGAGCAGCAGCTGCTTTTTAAGCAGCTACAGAACTTCCTGACAAGGCTACAGACCTGTGTTACAGCTCGTCATATCAGCGGCAGTGAGTAGAGTAGTTTAGATGCTACAGAGCTCGGCAACAGTGCTCCACATGGTGCTTCGCATGGTGCTCTGTTGGGTCAGTGGTAGTTGGTGGTTCAGTTACCAGAAAATGTGACTGGGGTACAGAGCACCGCGAGCTGCCGGTCATTTCGGCGGAGATTATGGTTAAGTTTAGGCATGAAAAAGTGAGCGCTATGTTGCGAAGTATTAGGCACCGAAAAGTCTAGTTAAGTTCAGGAAAAATGTCTTGGTTTCTATTAAAACACTCCCAAGGAACACGCATTTCCTAAGGGAAAGTCTTGTTTTCCCCAGGAAGCAAACTCTGGTCCCTGGCTTCAAATTCCTGTGTTTTAACGCCCACCAGCTGCGTTCTTATACAGCAGCAGTCAATGTAGTGTGCGTAGCCAGCAGAAGACTATGGATGAACTGCAGAAAAAAGAAAGAAAATGACAGCCATGTACAGAGACTCACTACTCAGACAAGGTAAGCCAAACACACAAGGCCCCTTATTATTATGCACAGACTCACCAGCACACAGGTTGAATGCATAAAACGTGTGTTTGGGATGGGGGCCTAAAGTCAGGGAGGATAAGATGTGCTGGTGACTGTTTTCCATAAGTGCTGTTATCAATCGGGTGCTAGTAATGAGGAGAACTCTGGCCACCTTAGCTTCCGCACCCGCCATTCTTGAAAAATACTTTCTCATCTAAGACTTGGTGGGTAGAAATTGATTTCCGACCTCCAGAGAAGTTGGTCTATATCATGCAGCAAGCTGCAGAGCGAGGCAGATATGAAGTCTGAAAGGCAGGGTGGGCTATTGTCAAGCCCCGGTTCTGCTTCTCCTCTCCACTGCCTGTCTATTCAGTCTGGCACTGCTATGTTACGATAAGTAGTATCACCTCTGGTTTATGTGTGTGTGCACGCACCCAGTGTAGAGAGAAAGTGGACTCATGCGTCCACTGCAACGTTTACTTCAAGTCTGGGAGATATACAGTATAGATATATATGTACTTGGCCCAATGTATTTGCATCCATCAAACTACAAACATCTGAATGTTGTTTCAGACTCCAACATTTGCTGCCATTTACCTAAATCTGCCAAATACGCTTATGAGAAAGACAATTCCGCTTTTGCCTAGAGACAGCACTATCTACAGCAAACATGTTTTCGTTGGATTGTGGGTAAGATGAGCTAAATAAGTAATTTATGTGTGTGTGTGTGTGTATATATTTTATTAGCTTATTAGCAATTCTTTACTCAACAAATCTAACATTTGAAGACTTGATAAAAGAGATAAGCCTAGATGAAAACAGATGCCAGGTAGGTTTTGGTCTGAGGCTATTCAAGTTGTTCAATTGCGTATTACTTTTGAGAGCAAGTATCTTGCAATGATGCTTAATAGCGGAGACACTAAAAGCAGGCAGAGATTTTTGACAGCCTATATTTTGATGATTGTGCAGCTACATGACATTGCGAACACCAGGTAAGGAATGCTCAAGTGCATTTGTGAAATTAAATAAAATGGACATGTTGAAGGAAAAAGGCTTTAAAAATATATTTCAGAAATGTTGCGCCTCAAATTTTACTCTTATTGCCCTCGACAAGGCTACAGGTCAATAGAAATAGTTATGTGTGTATTAGCTCATTTGAGGGCTGGCAGGCATTATTTTTATGCCATTGCCCTATCAGTCCAGATAATTTCCAAAAGACAGGGGAATAACATGATATGGGCTGTCAAACAGTGGGAAATGGAGCAAGAAAATGTATCTGTCAGTCAAAAAAGGAGGCAGGTTTGAACGCTGCCTATGATCTCTCTCTCTCTCTCACACACACACACACACACACACACACTTGCTTCAGTCAATTTAACTATGGCAAACATTTTTTAAGTCACATTTCCTCTCAAATGCAATAACACAATACACACATATAGTAAAGTAAACACCTGCACACACAAACATGACACATCATCAACCTCTGCCTATCATCAATTTGCTTCTTTTTCCTGCAAAAGGATGGGGAGTCATTCATTTCCAGGTGCTGCTGTCCCCGTATCTCACACACTCTTTTTCTTTCTCATACACACACTGACAAGCAATCCATTTGGTGACGGTTGCAGGTGGGAGAAGAAACGTGGGCACTGAAATACTAATACTTAGGCAAACACTGAAAACATAGACTGACTCTGTCCGCTAAAGTGTGCGCCTCCTCTTTGCTGTCTAGCTTTCAAACTAGTTCCTGGTCAAACTCTCTCATCCCATTCTCCCTCTATAACCTTTCTCCTCAGGATATCTTTCAACGGTCTCACTTCCCCCACCCCACACTGTCCTTCTTCGTGTCAAATTAAAGTGATGGAAATGAACTTGAGGGGACGCTAATTGCAATTGTCAATCCAATCTAGGTCGCGGCTGAAAGACAGGGGCTCCCTGGCACTTCATCAGTCTTCATTAATATTGAAGGAGTTTGCGGAGGAGCACGGGGCCAACATAATCTGCACTCATCTAACAGTGCACCAACAATTAGGAAGCTGGGGAGGGCCCCAATGGTGCCTGAGGGACAAATATGCCAGTCAAGAATAAGTATGAAGAAAGATGTCAAAAGACAGGGATGTAGTGCAGGAATAGTGCTGCTTTCAAATGTTGTGGGAAATAGCTTGTGAAGGCAATTTTGTATGTATTGTTAGGCTATACAGTAAGCTGCATATGAATGACCCATCATGTGGTAATGGTATAGATGGTCGTAGCAATTGTAATTAATTTCCTTTATATACTTTCATACATGCACAGCAACAGGACTTTATTAAAAATTTAAATAATCAATGTATAACGAGGTGAAGAAACATCTAACAATATTACACAATCAATTTACACTTGATGGCACAACATTAAAGGTCCCATGACATGGTGCTCTTTGGATGCTTTTATATAGACCTTAGTGGTCCCCTAACACCGTATCTGAAGTCTCTTTCCCAAAATTCAGCCTTGATGCAGAATTACAGCCACCAAAGCCAGTCCCACAATGAGCTTTCCTTAGTATGTGCCATTTCTGAGTCTGTAGCTTTTGAGGAGGAGGAAGGGCAGGGTGGAGGCTGGGGGTGTGGCCTTGACCAACTGCCACTTTGCTTGTTTGAAAGCCATGATGTCTCTCTCTCATGGGTGGGCCAAATTCTCTGGGCGGGCAAAGCAGAGACAGGGGAGGGAACCTTACCTCTTATGAGATCCGTCCATCTGAGCTTTCAATTTCTCCAAGGCAGAGCAGGATACCCAGGGCTCGGTTTACACCCACTGCTATTTCTAGCTACTGGGGGACCAAAGGCAGGCTGGGGGAACTCATATTAATGTTAAAAAAACTCATGAAATTTTCATGCCATGGGACCTTTAGATATAATACTGTAGACTTGAATGAAGGCACCCAGTGTCAACACAAATATAACTATGAGAAATTATTAAAAAAATTCTATATGTTGCCGATTTACCATGTATAATATTGCATTTGTATTTTAATGGTGTTGCTTTAATGGTGTCCAACGGTACAATCAGCCTCTGTTATAATCATAACTTGTAATTTTCTTTTATAACATCTAGGGCTGTACAATAATCAAAATTTTAAAATCGCAATAACTATTTCAGCTCGTAATGATCATAAAAACTGGATAATCGAGAAAAACTTATTTTGCACGTTCATTTTTCCAAAAAAAACTTACTTTGTCTTGTGCTGTGAATGAAAATTTAATTTCAAAATGGGAAAAGTATTAAGGCAAATTCACAGTTCTAGGTGTTTTCCTTGTTGTATTTCAGTTCAATAATACAATACAATCAACAAACATCTTCCCAAAAGTCAGTAAATGATAAGTGATTGTTTGAAATAATTGTGATTTCAATATTGAACAAAATAAAATAAATTGTTTCCATAATCAATCGGTCCTAAAAACATCTGCACGCATAAAATGTAACTAACAGATTTCTAGCGTAGCTATGTGCCTGATTCTGCGCGTATTTTTACGTGCCGGTAACAAAGCAACCCTCGCTCTCTGATAGAAAGACAAAATGAGTGGGGGAAAACTGTGAGTGTGTGTGTGTGCGCGTGCGTGCGTGCGTGCGTGCGTGCGTGTTTCACTCTGTTTGTCCGTTGGTCTCTCCCTCTGTGTGCCTAATCACATTTCCCGCTGTGAAAAGTCAAGACCTAGGATTTTTACTATGAATATTTTTTTGTAAACTATCCGGCTGCACTGCGGTCTTCCTGCATGTGATTAGCTTCCTGGTTTGACACATTTGTTTGCATCTCACGCAAGAAATACAGACCTCTGTTACAGCTTGTGGTATTAGCAGCAGTAAGTAGATGTGTTTAGCCGCTATAGAGCTCGGCTACGGTGCTCACCATGGTGCTCCGTCAGGTCAGTAGTAGTTGGTGGTTCAGTTACCCGAAAATAGGTGAGTGTGAGCCGGGTACAGAGCACCGCGAGCTGCCGGTCATTTTGTCGGAGATTATGGTTTGGTTTAGGCATGAAAAAGTGAGCGTTAGGTTGCGAAAAATGTTATGTATTAGGCACTGAAATTACTAGTTAAGTTTAGGAAAAAGATTGTGGTTTGTATTAAAACACTCCCAAGGAACACCCATTTCCTGAGTGAAAGTCTTGTTTCGGCATCTAGGTAACGATCGCTGCAGCGCTCATGCTGACGAGAGCGCTGTGCGCCCGGTATGAACGGACAGATTGGATAACATGGGCGCCAAAGTAAAAATAGCTGGGCTACGCGGCTATACGCTACGGCTGTAATCTCCCAGTCGACTAGTCGATTTATTGGTTGATACGTTCTGGCTCGACCAAAATTCTGATTGGTCAATTTTTATTTTATCAGGTGGAAGCATAGACCGTTACGGTCTATGGGTGGAAAGCACTTATTGCTAATGGGGGTGTTTTCAGAGCACCCCTGTTTCACAGGTAACAGGCTGTCTTAAGAACACCCCCTTGTTTTCACTTTTTTTGGATTAGCCCAACCCACTGGGGACAGATTGAAGATAGAACTAAAAAGCCTTGTTTTAATGGATTGATGAATATTTATTTAATTGTGAGTGTTTAATTTACAGTCAGTCCTCCTCTACCATGTTGAAGACATCGGCAGTGTGGCAGCATTTTACAAAAAAAGGTAACGGAAAAAAGTCGAATGCAAAGTTTGCAAGTAACAGTTTGCATATCGCAGAAAAGACGGCGTATCACCTAAAAAACGGTAAGCTAACTTGTATGCGTTAGGTTGCCCTGTCTGTTTTGAGTAGGCTATATGAACATATCAGAATTGGCATATTTCATAGTCTAATAATCGTTTTATAACTACCGGCGCACCCAAACGCAACTACGGTAGCGTTCCCCAGACCCCCCCAAACCCCGCTGGATGTTAAGCCTCTCCCATCCAAATGCAAAAATAATATCATGGAAGGAATTGTCGACTTTATTGCTCAGGATATGAGGCCCATTGCTGTTGTGGAGGGCTGAGGTTATAAGAACTTGTTAATATACAGCGCCAGCACGCCACACAATCATGCATGGACTAACCTAAAATGTGAGGGACCCAAAGAGAAAGTTTCAGAGTTAATGTAACACAGCGAGGCACTGAGCTTGACCACAGATATCTTTAAATATGCAGTATATATTAAAGTAGACGTGACTTTTGCGTTTAAGAGTAAAAGCTTTAAATTAATAGTCTATTTGTGTCTGAGCCGCAAAGCCGAGCTCCGATGTTCAGTTGCTCGGTGCGAGGACATGCACAGAGCGCTGCTGCAGCGCTGTCAGAGCCGACAGACGAGTGTCATTTCAGTGCAAAAAAATTAGGTCAAAAACATTTTAATATACTGCAAATAGCCTACAAGGACAAGTACAGCGGGACAGTACAGTTAATTAATCTAACAGTTTTTTTCCGCACCTCTGCTTTGATTTTTAGTCAAAATTTCATGACTTTAGTCGACCAAGATTCTCTTTGGTTGATTACAGCCCTACTATACGCAATGCTTACGCGTCTGGTTTGTTTTTACAGTTAGTCCCAATTGATGAAGTGGAAATCTTTCTTTGTGAGCTCAGCCAGCCACACACACACACACACACACACACACACACACACACACACACACGTCAGCCAGTCATTCCACAAAAGGGTCTTCAGATGGTTGTTGTCCACAGACCCAGATGGTCAGTCCACCTCCTTTGGCAAGACTAAACTTTACCAACTTATAGTGATGCAGTTAGGCTCATCAACTGTTGCGGTTTATTACCTGCAGTTTTTTTTAATCCAGTAGTTTCTTTTCCATCAACATGTTCTCCTTTGCATAACCTTCAGCTTGCAAACACTGTATACTAGCAAGTATGTCCTGTGTTTGAGCAAGAGAACAAAACATGTAATCATGGCCTCTAAGGTGAATGGTAACATTACAGCATAGAAAAACAACTCAGGTCAGACCTACTGCACTCTAGCTTTCCCATGGCCTTAAATGCTCATTTTCAAGACAACTGGGTTTGAATAAATGGAAAAGGAGGACACTCCTACTCCTTTGAGCTTGGGAAAAACTTGCTAACGCAAGTAACCAGACATCGTTTATTTCTAGTCACCTTTTAGTCTGTTATTCCTGCTCACTGTTGCACTCACATAGTTCTCTATCTGGTATGCATTGCTGCAAAAGATGACACATTTTAATTGGTCACATTAACAGACCACCACAATCATTACATATAAGCCCCCTTTAGTACATACACTAGGTTAAGGCATGAGACATCCTGATAAAACAAAGTTTAAAGATAACATAATCATGCAGTTTCATTATAATGGTACATTTTATGGACATTTCTTTAATTTGTGGTTGTATTATATTGGACTGCAATATATAGAAAGATATCTAGTTTATAGATCATTAGTTTGTAAGGAAATACAAAATAAAAGATTTCAAATTAAGTAAGTGAAAATATGTCATGTGTAATATGTTGTAAGGAAGAACAAGACAAAAGGAAAAGTAAGGAGATTGTGAAGGTGTTCTGATCTTAAAAGGTCTGTAACACAAGATCTAAATATACAATGTTTTTGTCCAGATCCTTAAACTTCATTTACATTTTCTCTACTCTTTTCTTAGACAAATAAAATATGAAATGTTCCCATTTGTAAATGGTAATTCCATAATTTATTGACAGCTACAGGAGGGGAGTCAGTGAATTGGTGCTGGGCTGCTTAGTAATCTGATCACTGCATTAATATTGGGCAGAAAAACGACATGTTTACAAATAGTCGCAATGGCAAGACAAATTATCCAATCTGACTGGGAAAAGGGGAAGAGAGGGACAAATTCATATTTCTTGATCACAGATCAGTTCATGAGCACACGCAAGAAGGCCTGAGGGAAAAGAGTCAAAGTTTGTGTTTGCTTTCCTCTGTTTCCCATTCACATAACGAAAATATCACATTTGGACATTATTTCTTAACTTCTTAATGTGCACGCATTCAGTATGCAAATGTATGTTCTGCTTTTGATATGAGAGGAAGATTTAAAGGAATGAGAATATGGATTTAGGAATGATTTAAACAATGTAAACATGATGTGTGGTTACAGCTCACTGTTGTGCTGTTGGTTTCAATGTGCATATGAGAGTGGGGAGAAAGCCTCAGTGCTGAAATGCAGTTAATCACAGTGCGAGCGTTGATTCATCGGTCGTAGAGGCAGTTTGGAAGATCGACTCTATTTACTGCTAAAGCTGTTTGAGGGGCTTTGGGAAGCAGCCATCAATCTCTTGGCTATCTTGAAAAGAAAGAGCCAATGCACAGGCATCAGTTTCAATCACCTCCCAGAGACAGGTGGTATGGTAAACTGCTGCACAATCCTTCTTTCTTCACTTCCTCCCTTCTTCTCCATCTCAAGGTGAAGTTTTCCCCTCCCTGGGGAACTGTGTTATTAATGTGTTTTATCATAATAATAATATTCCCTAAAAATACACACTGCACCCTGCCCTCTTGCTCCCTTGCTGTTTGGCACCCTGTGTTCCTAATTAGCATCTTCAATTAACCCATGTTAATTGCCAACTGTGGAAAGGTGGAGAACCTGGCAAGTTGGCGCCACAGGGAGTCGTTTTGTAAATGAGTAGTGGTGTAATGTAGAAGTACACAGGTAAAGAGGGCATTGTAGTCAAAAGCACCATAACTTCAACCTGGCTACTGGTATTTTGTAATACCAGCTTGTACAGATGTGACATTGTAAAAGGTGGAAGTGTGAATGTTGTTTTAAAATACAAATTGGTTGTGTAGTTTAGCTACAATCACACGTGGTCTTGAACTACAGCTCTCACTCCCCTTACCATCTGTTTTCATCTGAGTCAGTGGGGCCTATTACCTCTGCAGGGGTCTAATGGTAGCACTTACCATCCATCGCTGCCTCTTTCTTAATATCATCTTTGTTTTGTTTTGCATCGCAGGGGGTGTTGTCAGTATTGCTCTGCACAATGCAGAACACTTAATGACTGTCTTGATTTGCTGCTGTGAGTCTTCTTTTTTTTTTTGGTCCATTCAAACTGATTACACAAGAGAAGTTGAGCTACCCAATTACTTGTACATGATGTAGACAAACTATTTCACCTTATTAACTTCCCATCATCACTGGAAGGAGAAAAATATGAAAACCGCCAGCTTGCCTTGTTGAAGGACTGGCTTCTCTGCAAAGCATCTGAAGCCCAGTTCATTCGCACAGCAAAACCAGGCTGTGAATGCAGTCAGCACTTAAGCATAACACCAAGGGAGCCCCCCCCACAGACTGGAATAAATTGGAGTTGGATGATGTTAGCTGAGCACAATGGTTTAGGGTGATGTTTTTGAGAAGTGGAAGACCAACAGAGGTCAACAGTAGCAGCTGACTTCACCAAAAATACAGAAATAGTAACTTCCCTTGCTTCCTTCTGACCTCTCATTACCACGCTATTACTGCTCTGGCCCCTAAAGGGCTGGCACCTGTCATTACCCGCCCACCCTGTTTGTGTATGTACGCATGTGTCCATCAAAACTAAATGGAAGCATTCATGTAGGCAATCCCACCTCAGCTCCCTCACCCAAACAACATGCACTTCCTTAGCATCAGAGAACATTAACTCAGCCTCCTCGCCTTCATTTACTACATCCCACTGTTGCCTATAGATACTGATAAAATACTGTTACCATGTGTCATGCCTGTACTTCTCTTTGACAGTGTGAATCAGTTGGCTAACATGTTTAGCTTGGGAATAAAAAAAAAAAAAAAAAAAAGTAAGCTCTTAATATCTGAAGAGTTTCTGAACATGTTCTGAAAGCTATGAGTTCATAACAATAGCACTTTTCCTTCTGTCTGTGAATCACATTTAATCAGAAAGAAGATTAGCCAGATCATGTTATTTGGACTTTGATTATTCTATGCCTCAGATCACAATGGTGCGAGCGTACAATCAGTTAGACACTCTGAAAAGAGAGGAAGTCTGATTACCTGCAATTAGAACAATATTCCTTGCTTATCATTGGCTAGCTATTGTAGACACTAATCTGAGTGCTGAGTGGTTGAAAATGATCTGGGCACATGGCATTCTCCGGGCAACAAGGTCAAATGAAAAGAGGGTGATTAAAAAGTTCATATTCTAAACTTTTTACTCAGAATTGGACAATTACTTGTACAAACGATGTAAGATGTGCATGTTTGGATGGTTTTCCAATCCAAATATAGGTATATTCCGCCTACTTTATGCCCATCAAGCCAGGAGGGACAACTTTGCATCTATTTGTGCATGCTGAGACCATAAGTGGCTGCAGGCCCATCCAACCACCAGCCTGACAGTGATGAGTCAAGATACATCTTGTTTGTATTTGGGCAACGCTGATGTTAATAAATGGAGAAATAAGGACAAGAGGTTACTGTGGGTACTGCTGGCAGCGAGTAAAAAAGCCATAACCAGGAAATGGTTAAAACCGGACCTCCCAACCATCGAAGAGTGGATCAACATAGTCCAGGAAATCTACAGTATGGAAAGGCTCTCATTCACTCTCAGGAATCAGAGGGACATGTTTTACAAAATATGGTCAAAGTGGTCTGAGTATGTCAAGCCCATAATATCGGACTTTGTATGAATGTTACAGTTTTACGTGAAAGAAAAATGTTTTTGTATGGATGCTCTCCCCATTGTTGTTCATATGTAAAAAAGGTTTTAAAAAATAAAAATTAAAAAAAAAAAAAAAAGATACATCTTGTTTAACTAACAACATGTCACTAACGTTTTTCAAATAAATCAAGCACATTCAACCTCCTGTGGTTAGTTCCGGTTAAGTAAAATTCACAACCAGTTTACTGTGTAATTTTATTTAGTCCTTACTCTGAGGAAGGTTAGGTCCCGACTGCGGTCGATGCTTGTGATCTCAAGGTTGCCCATTACGACTTCACAGTTCTCGTAGTATTTCCTCAGGGTGCGGTACTGCTGCTCCAGGTCTGACAGGGTGCTCAGCTTGTTCTCTGTACCAGCACATACTAAGACAGAGGGATGAGAACATGTTAATACAGCTACAAGATAAAAAGAAAGCATCTGCAGTATGGGAACAGAGATTTCATAAATAAAGATTTAGGCCTGCACGATTTTCACTTTTTTTTTTTTTCACAAAGTGTAATGTTTATTGCACACATGTGCAATGACAAAACAAAACCAACTGGCAGTACCAAACATAGATTTATTTTGTTACCTATAGCACATTGCTCTTCACCACAACCCTGTAATAAAGAGAAGGGAGAGCATTGCAGTGCTTGGGAGCGCTTTAAAACTTTATTTTATACAGTCAATGTTTGAAACTCACAGATAAAAGTAGTAGCGTTTATATGCAGTCGGCTCATAAAATTAAATGAGAATCAAAGTCATTTAAAAATGTTTTTTATTTATTTTTAGTTATTTAAAAATTAAATCATGAACAGGATGAACCGGGATTGCAATTTTATACCAATTAATCGTACAGGCCTACAAAGAAGTTAGTTTGTGTTTTTGTGTGCCAGGCTTGTAGTACAAAAATCCTTCAGAGACAATGTGGTGGAAACATGAGCCCATGGACAGGGAGCTGCAAAACCTGCTCAGCTGGCCTGGTCATGTAAGACTAGGAAGTCAGTGGACCTCACTGCACCCCAACCACACCTCACATCACCCCTCGGGGCACATGAAAGCTCTTTAGCGGCTAGCTGGGCTGCTCATTTGACAAGTAATTAAACAAACCCATTTTCACTCGCTCCCCCCCCCGTGACGACACGGGCCATCTGCCCAATCAGCTGTTGCTGCCCACTCAAGCATGAAAACCCATATATGAACATATAAACACAGACTAAGAAAAAAAAGCACATGAATCCCTCGTGCAACTTTTGCAGCGTTTGCTTATCGAGATTCTGTTAAGGCCTTCATTGAAAATCACATTGAGAGCATTACGTGCCATCACTGTTTTAATCTAAGCCCATTTTGTAACAAAAAGCTGCTGAAGGGAGGCCACCTTAAAAGATATGGAACCTGACATCCGTTCTTGTGAAGCATTATAATTTAGTTTCATTTGCATTGCCACGGCGGTGTGGTTTCTCCCACCTGCACCTTATTGACAGAGGAGCCATCAGTGTGACGGAGGGGTGACAGGTCCTTCCCTGAGTCTTGTCACACTGTCACCCATGAGCTGTTACCTGTCTCTCTGAACACCTCCACCCTGAAAGATCTTAACTGACGCTTTGCATTTTAATCCAAAATCCCTTACACATCCTCCTATATACTATACTGTGCTTTCCTTCTTCATACCATACATCCCGCTCTATTCAACCTGAATCAGTGTGCTCTACCCTCTTGGCTAACAAACTAATTTTCCCTTTTTCGCCACACCACTTTGGCAAAATCTTTCAAACAGTATTTACTCCCCATCATTACAACACGGATACGTATGGCGGAAAGAGGATTTTGCCTCAAGGCAACGCAGGTTTTAAAGACAAACAGGATTGTGTTTTAAACACTTACACATCCAAGCAGATATTATATTATTATTCCGATGTGACCTGTACAATACCCTTACGAGCTGGTGGTGATTAGCTAGGTTGCACATAGCATAATGTGCTGCTCAGGAATGATATATGGCAGACCTGGGTGTTTTCAATAACAGTTAGTGTGGGCTTGAGGGGAGCGGGATGGAGGGTAGGGGCGGGCGATCGTAAAGTGAGGATAGGTGTAATAAACTGTTATTGCACCCTTGGGGCAGGGCGCTGAGATCAGAGGAAAGGGGCATTGTGGCATGTGATGTCAGGTGAAATATACTTTTTTATATATATATATATATATATATATATATATATATACCCATTTGCTCCCTCAAGCATGCCTTCAGTAAGCCTGCTGACTTTTAAAATCTGTCTGGAGCTATGTGAAGTCTATATGGTTGTTTTTCTCCATTAGTGATTTCTAATGAAACACTATGGAATCCTATAGCTCAGCATGAGTCTAAAAGGCCTCTGACTGTCAAGTGAACCGCAACAAAACCATCTGTGCTGAGCAGTGTGGGGAAATAGGAAGTGTGATCTGTTGCAGGTTAACTGCAAAGCTCGATGATCGCATTAGCAATATGTCCGCATGCGTGTGCAGGAACGTGGGAAGGCCTTAAATAATAGGCCTCAGGATGCACCCCCCGCTACTCACTGCATGATCGAATCAATTTGTCTCCATGCTCAATATGTTACATCTGAGCCTGTATATCAAAGTAAAGGTTGTATAAAACCCAGTCCCTGCTCTTTATATTGGCGTGGCCTGCCTACCCCGGGAGGACATGCTATAAGACACTGAGACTGTTTAACATACTGCCTATGATGCAGGAATGGACTGCATGAACAGATGAATCTTCATATTGTTTAAAAGTTACGGCTGTTCTATAAAAACGAATCCCTCTTATCTGTTTGATGGATTTCACTCCCCGGCACACTTAAAGCAGAAAATGCCAATGGGATTCAATGTCTCTGTTCCACATATAAAGTATACCCTATTTGCCCGTGTGAGCAAATTGATTTAATTTGTTTGCAGGGTATTTCATCTCAGAAGTGATGGATTAGGGCAATGAATCATAATAATTCAGGATTTTCCAATATGTGTAATTAATTAGAAGATTATGAGCCAATGGGTGGAAATGCATATCTGGCTCAATTTATATGCTCTAAAAGGTAATTTTTTTTGTCTGCAATGCTTCAACATAGACAGCGAGCTTGTGAGTAAACTTGTTTATCCTCTCATTACTTTTTAAATGATGGCAAAAATATAGAGTACAGACAAAGCAAAATCACATAATGAACCACGTTTGTAGGCACCAACTATCAGTGTGACATGGTAATTAGATAGATAGATAGATAGATAGATAGATAGATAGATATATAGATAGATAGAAGTGGTGTCCTTGTAAGTTTGAAGCTTTTCAGTAAGTTGAAAAAGCCAGACTTCCCACCATTTCTTATGAAAAAGGAAAGAGTTTCCCTCTCTATCCATCTATCTTTCTCGCATAAATCAGTCCCAAACTTTAAGGGACAGATGTGTTGTAGCTGGTTTTAAATGTCTTCCATGCGGCCCCCATGTGTCTCCAACAGACAACCATCAGACAAGAAGAATGTATCCATCACTGTCTCTGACACAATCACAGTGTTAGTCAGCTATAGAGGGAATGCAAACAGTCAAGTATTTACATAAAAACAAAAAAGAATGAAATGAGACTGAATTATCCCATTTTCTTTTCATAAATATCCTCATCAGGATTGCGTAGGCCCTGAACTGCTGTGGTATCTGCTACTTGCCCAACAACTTCATCAATAGTGCCTTGTGATTATTGAATGCCTATAAAGCTGGCGAGTCTCTGAGGTTTACAGGCCCCTGCTAGGGAAGCCAGCAAAAGGTCATCCAATAGCCAGTAACTGACTGGATTAAATAAAGTTGCAAATGTCACTTCCATAAGTAAACACTGTCAATAGTTGAGCTTGGCTAACGTGCTTTGAATAAACAGGAGAACCTTGTAGAAGTTGCACTAAAAACATTGCCTTGCATAGGACAAAAATACTCTAAATTTCATTATCACTGAAAATATATAGTGCTACATCTGAGGTCAGAGCTGTTCTTTGTCCCTGAATGTCCCCCAGATGAGCTTTTCTGGCTAAGTATGAGTTACAAGCCACTGCTTCTGATGGTAATCATGGCACAGATTATTGTCCATCTGCTGAGCGGCTTAATATGCATCAGAAACAAAAACTAGATGAGTGTCCGTGATGACGGCACGGTCCAGTAACACTAACCTCTCAATGCCCTCTGAGCTATGGTCACCTACCAACCATGGTGTTGCTGTCTCCATATGGTCTACCATAATTTAGCATTCATCCCTTTGGTCGTGCACACAGCCCCAACACCTTGTGGGAATTATCCACAGAGGATAGCCTGCAGCGGCCAGAGTGTGGACCCTTTGCTTCCAGAAGCAATATTAGGCATTTCCCAAATTATCAGTACGGTCAACCATGTTATGAGTGTTGGTGTTGCATAGTTTGTCCACCAGATGGCACTCTTCAATGTCCCTTTTGGCAACACTGATTTTGTTTTTGTTTTTTTGTTCAAAGAACTTTAAGTTTCATATCTTAAGTATTCACATCGTTTCATATCTTCTATACTTTTTATTTATCAGAACTTTAATATATTTTGATGTTCCTTTGTTCAATTGTGACAATAAATTATTATCAAATAATTTACAAATTATTATATTATTTAGTGAGAACTCACAAATAACTAATGTTAAGGAAATCTGTTTAAGTTTTGTTACGCAAATCAGGATAATTTTTTTAAAATATATATTGGCTGATATATCGGCATATTGGATTTTTTATTAACCAAATATCTGTATCAGTATAGCCTTAAAAATCCTTTATCGGCTGGGCTCTAATTTAAAGTGTTGACCAGGCTGCATTACTTTGCAGAAAACAGTTTAGAACGCACTCCAAACTGTTTATAATTCTGCTTCAATTGATTTTAGATTAACAAGGCTTTGGGGTAAACCCACTGTAGCCTGATTTGAATGCTATTGGGCTGTTGTCAGGTATGTGAAATTATATAGATGCAAAAGTATTAAAGAGGTCTATGTTAAAATCAAATGTCTGAGATTTAAATGTCAGTTAACATCGTGCACACACCATAGTTTTCTTTATAGTTCACATTTAGAAGTTAATGTTCTTCTCAATGAGTGTGACCCTTATTGATTTTTGCATGTTATATGGGTACATTTTAAATGGGAGTTGAGTATGGGGGGGACACTTTAGAGAATGACACACGGGAGAAACGTGAATGCTGCTACACAATAAAGAGGTTGCGCTAGATAACAGTGAATCACGCTCATTATTTATCAAATAACACCTACCACATCATGGGGGTACTGGGATTTCTAGTTTAGGGATATTGGTTATTTATTTAAAGTAAGGTAGTGTTTTTGTTTAGGTTATTTGAAAATATATTCATATTATTTGACTGGTTTTGTTTTATTTGCAGTTTAGATGGTAGTGTTTGTCTTTGTGTAACCCCTTTGTTTTTCAAAAATTGTCTGATCAGCCATTGTAGATGTTCCTCTTTGTGTTCAGTTTGTAAGGTCAGTTTAATCTGTACAGTTTTATTCAGATAGTGGCAGTGAAGAGAAAGAGGGTTTAACTGTTGGGCTGTGTTGATGAGAAGAGAACGGGTGGAGAATCTTAGATGTCTTGGTTATATGTCTATATTGCATGTGGTAGTATTTTTTGTATGTAAATAATAAACTTATGACATATGTCCCAGAGCATAAGCGCAAGACCATCAGCTGCTTGTACCCCACCAACCCCTCCAATTATACCATTACAACCAGTGGAGGGCAAAATGAACCAGGTGAAGTGAGATGCTAAAAAGGACACATGTAATGTGTAATTTATGATGCATTTGAAAACTAAATCGCACCAAAAGCACCTTGATCATTTTCTCCAGAGCAGTCATCACCAGGAAGTTGTTGAAGATTGTCTGTAGGTGGAGTAATCAACTGCCGCTCCAGCAAAGATTGAAGCAGGCAATGAAGGGCCGGCCAGAGCGAATCCGGCCAAAGCTTTAAAGTATGCCTACACATACTATGTGGTTTTAGGGCTTGATTTTAGTGTGGGTGAGTGGGATAATTATACAGTCTGTTTAACCTCCTCTATGACAAGCAGCCGTATGACAAGTTCAGCTCGTTGAACAGAGAGGAATTGTTGACCCTCTTATCAGGCTCCTGTATTCCTACTGAAATTTTAAGTTGAGATGGTCCGATACTATTTTTTACTTCCATATACCGATTCTGATACCTGAACTTGCTTATCGGCCGATACCGAGTACTGATCCAATACCAGTGTGTCATATATTTTATGTTTTAACAACTAACAACTATCCCTGTATGGATGTGATATGATTTCTATCTTTGGTGTACGGTCTGGCTCAGGTTAAACTCGTTGTGAAACATGAACAAACGCAAACAATGAATGCCACAACACTTTGTTTTATTATCCAGTTTGACGGTTAGTTATAATGGAAAAAATAAATAAACTACTTTAACGTAGATTTTTTTAGGGTGTTATTACATGGTATTAGATCGGTGCATGAACTCCAGTACTTCTCTATACCAATACCAGCGTTTTAGGCAGTATTAGAGGCGATGCCAATACTGGTATCGGTACATCTCTGGGGGGGGGGTCCCCTGTACACAAATAAATACATCTAATAACGTCACCATTTCACAAACTGCCATGAGGGCTGTGCCATCTCAGAGGCTCCTTGCTAACACAAGGTGGATTTAAATGTATGTTATTTATATGCTACTGGTAGAAACAGTAAACCCCTGAGGTGGTTCATATCCCTGCAGTCTGCTAAAGAAAGAAGGCAGATAGGCTGAGCTATGGGATCAAATGAACAGGTCACATCCTAAATTAGTGAATTAGTGTGCGTGTGTCCCGCGTGTGTTTTCCCATACATAGATTGAGACCCGCCCAGGTAGATAACAATTAGACTTTCTCCCAATAAACAATGTATTTTTTTCACATCCTTTTTTTTTTCAACCTAGAAGCCTGTGCTTTCACATTACTGAACTACACTTAAATTGATACTGTACAGACTGATTGATGATATATTATTACACGCACAACTTTGAACATCTGACTTTATCTTTGTCTCCTCACATTTTTCCATCTCCCTTCAATTTTGATCTTTTTCATTTAACCCTTGTATTGTCTTCACTTTCGGGACCCTCTCGCATCCCTCGGGGCAAATTGACCAGTGACTTGTTTTTTTTTTTAAAGAATCCTGAAATAAAATTGTATTTCACAATCATGATCAAATATTGTCTTTATCTCAATTTCAAACAATTGAGATGACATATGTTTAAGGAATGCAATCAGTCTCTACTTGCACACGATTAAAAATGGAAGTGTGATTTGTTTTTGGTCAGAAGGTTATAATTCATGTTAAAAATCCACTATGGAAAAAACATAAGTGGTCATACCCAGAATATCTTCTGAATTGAGTCAGGAATACATGTTTATCACAGAAAATAAGGTAAGGCCATTGATAGAAGGTAGAAAAATTTACCTTTTTTTTCTTGTAAAAATTTGAAGTGAGGCAATTTGACCTGAATACCATACAAGGGTTAATATTTAGTGCACAACTTTATTTATATTCTCAACCATAAGCACTGTAGTATTAATCACAATCAATTCAGTGGTCAGATATTTACAAAGTGTGAACCTGCAAATTGCTGCTAGAAAGGCGCCTCACAATATAAAGTATTAGTTAAATTATTGCTGTGCCCTTTGGGAGCTAGTAGTCTTCATAAAGCATCAAAAAGTGACTTAAGAAGGGGCTGAAAGTGTTAAAAGGTGAAATGTTTAAACACAAGTTAATGTATTAGTTACTGCACCTTCTCTACAATGCTTTACTTTACATTCATTCACAGCCACATTCACAACAGGAGATCTATCTTTTACTGCTGGCCACTGAGCAGCTCCACAGGGGCAGTCGTGTGTTAAGTACACAGCTGAAAGGATTTTAAAGGGTAGTTGTTGAGTGTTACTCCCATGCTTTCCTCAAGTATTTTTCAAGCAAGTCTGAGAATAGGAACCACTGACCTTCCATGTGCAAACCTGCTGCTCTTTTCTCCAAGCTTCCACCTTTTCCCCATCTGTCTTTCTCTAGCATCTTAATTCAGGCCCAGGTGTTGAAATCTATTCTAGAGTGAAATCCTTTCTGATGGTTTTTCTTTTTTACACTGCATCTGGGACGACACTCTATCAATTAAGCTAGCAAGCCAGTCAAAGTGTTGCCTCACATCCTTCATGTCTCCAGCGCATAGCGGTTTCCAGCCTCCATGTGTGGTCCTACCCATGAATCTTAATCTTGTACCCAAACAGTTGCCATCAATTATCCTGGCTGCTACTGCTAACTTTTCCCCTGCCTCCCATTTTTCCCCATTAAAAAAGCCTTTTTTCCTCCTCGCTGCAACGGAATTGCTTCGCTCGCTTGCCCGGGAAATGATTTCTCAGCAGGCTTGTGGACCTGGTGCTTTCCACAGGTGGAAGGTAGAAATGGATGCGTGTGTGTGTTACTGTTTCTTTTATGCAAGCATACTGTGTGTTTCTGTGTGTGTGAGCTTTTTGCCCAGTGGGTTGCTATTAATTGTTTATCCCAGTCAATTTCTTTGCGAGAAAATGTTAAGCTCACCTGGCAGGAGAGTGCTTGCAGGCTGTGTAGCATCAGGACAAAAAATAAAATGAAATTGAAATTGCACAGATAAAAATGACAGCAAACTCAAATACTATTCAGAACCCAATCAATTGTGACAAGATTATACTAGAACTAGGATTTGTCAAAACCATTAGAAATAGTCATAGGAGTTGATCCGGGTAGTAATATTTTAAATCAGATCAACAGACAATTATCGAGTAATTGAAAAAAATGTGGTAACACTTTATTTGCCTGGGTGTGCATAAGACTGACATGACACGTCATAATCATGACATGACACTTGTTACGAACACGGAGTCTTTTTGAGTGTTCATGGCTGTTGTCATTAAGTCTAATTTTGGTAAATTATGACACTTTTAATTCAAAGTTAGCATTGTTTGAGATTATAACCATGTCTGTGTTATAACAACTTCACATTAAACTAAACAAAACCTCTCATGGCAGGCCTAATTTTTCAAACTTTTAGAAACTATTTATTTTGCTTGATGTGTTAACATGACATTTAACTGTCATTGAGTGGTTGGTTTTTACATTGGCTGTCATGAGACCATTATAACTGAATATGTGTCCTTGACCTCAAGTAAAGTGAAGGTGAAGCACTGGGGTGATAAAGAGTTTTGGACAGACAACGTTAGCTTTTGGCTAACATTGATTGCTGCTAAAATCTCAAACTGCTAATGTTGCATTAAAAGTGTCATAATTCAGTGAAGGCCCTAATGACAACAATCATGAACATTCAAAAGGATTTCTTTATTTTCATAACAGGTGCCATGTCATAATTATGAAGGTATCATGGCATCATGCACACCCCTTCAAATAAAGTGTTACCAAAAGTGTTTAACGGTTCTGCCTAGGCAAAGAAACCCTAGAATTTAACTTAAGTTTATGAAATAGAACATGCTTGAAGCCAGTAGGAAGCCATTTCACAGTCTGTACCAACATACTTTAAATGCTTTAATTTCTCCAAGAAAATAGCTAGATAAAGGCCTGTTCTTTCTGTACTTTCTATCATGTTTTCATGAATGTTGTCCGCACATTTGTCATACTTAGATGTCAAAATAATATTAGACTGAGCCCTGCAATTAGAGATTGAACAAAGCATTTCCATTATGCAGAAGAAAAGGAAAAGAAAGTCTTGCTACCTGGTGCAACGCTAATTCATAATACTCGTTTTGCATCTAGATCAGAGGTCTTATTTAACAAGCAAGCATATCTAGGTTTCTCTCTTTTCTCAGCCTGTCACATAGTGACATTATGTGTCATTCAGGAGACTGCAAGTTACATACAACAGACATGCACGGTAAGATAATTTATTCCATCAAACCACTGGAACACAATGATGAGCAGACAGGCTGAATGTTTATGTTTGAGGCATCAAGATGACAAGAAGACACTGCTGGAGGCATTTCATTGTCTGTGTGCATTACTGTTCCTCATTGGTCCTACTCGAGAATACCTCAGTTGTCAGAGCAGTCTATAATGAGATTTACAAAGGGGTTTACAATGGGATTTTAATTGATTTTGAGAAGGGTTTTGGCCCACGTAGCATGCCAAACTACCTCACATTTCTCAGTTAAGATTCTGCACTACAGGTCTGAACTACTCTGTGAGATGCATTTCAGTAAATCCAGCTGCCTGGAGGCATCGCTTGAGGGTAAAGCCTATGAGAACACAGAAATCCAACTTGTTAAAGATCCAATAACCCTAAGCACAGGCTTTTAAAGAGAATGGCTTGTAATTATATTTGAATGTGCATGCTTTTGTTTATATTTTTGTTAATCTAATTTATCATATGTTAGGCCAGGGCATATCACTGCAGTACCTGCTTGTCTCAGAGGACGTGTAACCGTGACTGCTTTAGCCTCGCCATAATATCAAAACTTGAAGTGTTTTGAAAAGTGTAACCACACTTGCAACCCCTTTATCGGCATTGCCCTAACTCACTGTGACTTAAACAAAACTACTGAGCCAACGTAGTTTGCTCCATCCGCACCTCTGTGTGCATGTGTGTTTGTGTGCGTGCGTGTCTCTGTCAACATGCAGGGAGGAGAAATAAGCTTGCTCTCAGGTACCGAAATTTGGCACCGTTTGATTAAAGTCCATGTTGCAGGTTTAATTTTACAACGAATTTGTGCAATTTGCTTGTTGGTAGTAAATATTTGAACTGTTATCCATTGTTTTTGATGGTGTTGGATATCGCAAAACTGAATATATATAGATATATAGCACAATTTTACAGTGTTTCATTTTCCCCCCACAATGCATTGCATGACGTCACGCTGGGGAGACAACAGAGCAGCCTGCGTTGTATTTACCACTGGTCTGGCCTAATGTGGCTTCTAGTCTTTTAATATTAACAGTCTATGGTCTCGATCAAGTCCATGTGACTATTATATTTATAATAATATTGGAGGGAAAGTGAAACACAGCTTAGACGGGGGTGTTGTTCGGCTTTTCACAAGTTTAGACTACTAGCTAACGCTACGCCGCCGGACGTTAGCACAACAGGGTTAGCCTAGCCTGCTAGGTAAATATTACGACTGCCTTTGGTGTTGCCTATATATGCGTCCATGTTGTCAACATCATACATGTGGCATTAGTGCACCTGTCGTACCATAATTGTATTGAACAAAATAGTAAGCTTCGCTCCTACGAGATGGGGGGGGGTTGTTACGTTACACACAAAGCTAACTGGCTATAGTTAGCCTGTACAGATGCTAGCGGATATAGCTAACGTCGCGTAGCCAGCCAGCAACTTCGGCAGTAGAGTTTCGGTAAGCTAACACGACCGCGTTGTCGCCCCCAATCAACCTGCAGTGATGTTTGAAATATAAACAATTAAAATACTGGTGCGTGCTGGTTGGGGATGACCATGATTTTGTCTGAAATGTCACAAACGGATTTAGGCATCTTCAGATCAGCTGATCGCTGGGCTCGCTCCCCGACCGAAGGCTCGCTGCTCGCTCCACGACCGGAGACTCGCTCGCTCGCTCCCCGACCGGAGGCTCGCTCGCTCGCTCCCCGACCGGAGGCTCGCTCCCCGACCGGAGACTCACTCCCCGACCGGAGACTCACTCCCCGACCGGCTCGCTCCCCGACCGGCGGCAGGCTCGCCTACAGCACCCGCTCTCCACCGCAGCTTCGCCGCCACACACACAAGCACCAGCCAAACAGCGACACGTTTTCACCGGAGGAAGAGGTAAGCACTTAGAAATAACACTCGGGGATGCCTTCTATTACTATATCTAGATAAGTGTACCAGTACTAGCTGAACTAACGACAGGATCCCTGTCACTAGATCGAAAGAAAACGTTGACGTTCACTCGGTGCTATTCACTGACAGTAAAAAGTAAAGTCATTGTATGCACTGCTGCGTTGCTAAAATAAAGGAGATAAATGAAGACTTCCCCACAATCTTGACAATTCCTCATTTGCCCTCTCACGTCTGGTAGATTCGTAATTATTCGGCTGCTGGCCTTTCCTCCTCTTCCACATCCCAGTCAGTCACTGTAGTTCTAGTGCTAGGCTGAGACTTAACTCCCCACGATGACGTCATCGCCGAATTCACTTCATAAACCCGCGAACACCAAAAATGACCAAAAACTAACTTTTAACACTATTTGGAGACATTTTTAAAAATGATATACATATCTTGAGTGTTTTTTTGTACCCAATAATCAACAGTGGTGGTCAACTTGCAACATGGGCTTTAAGCGTGAATCACTACCACGGTAGTACCGACGTAGTTTAGTCAGCACCTAAAAAAGTACAACGTTCAGTACCCAACCTTATTGTGCACAAAGATAGTTAAATATTGTAACTCCAGATTCTACAAGTATATGCTATTGAGTTTATCCCTCACGGATGCGCAGTCGTAAAAGATTTCTTTTGCGCCCTTGTGCCCTGCACAGGCCTCAATTGCATACGCATGAAATGTATATCACAACTACAGAACTAGATCAGACCATCTGCTCTCAATATCCGCATTTTTCTTCAGCCAATGTTAGTGAAGCCGGTGGCTTGGATCTTAGAGGGCAATGCCTATACTAGAATCTGGAGTTACAATACGTAACCATTGTTTTATTTCTTATAGGCTTTGCCCTCTAAGAGCTGTTGCTATTGGGTTAAGCTGATGTAATCAATGCCACCTTTGACACAAAAATCCACAAGCAGATGGCATAGACTAGTTCCTCTTCCTTCTCAAACTGTACAGGTTTTTTTTTTTATATAAAACAGCCTCCACTGTGTGGAGTGCAGCTCTCTCTGAGGGTGCCATAAGGACATTACGTCTTCTAACCACCATGATTCCCTCTGCATAAAGCTTGAAAAACCGCCTTGATACATTTGAAGGGTGTACGATGGGCCAAAGAGTAGATGAATGGCAGTTGGATGTCTATTGAACTCCCAGAAAGGAGAAGCACAGGAATTTGTGTTTGGGGATGACCGGAATGTGAACGTGTCCTCAGGATGATGGAAGTTAAACAATTGCCAGGCGCACACACTGCGATGCGTGTACAGTTTGTCAACATGTGGAACAGTTGCTCCATGATGCACCGGTTAAACAAAGACAAGTCCAGCATTGGTCTCATCCCTCCCGTCAGCTCCTGTTTGAGGAGATAACGAGAATATAACCCGTCATTCTCTTCTTCCGGAAGGGATGCGAGAGATTAGGCTTTAGCATATTTTTCCAGCAGCTTCGCCAGCTCTGACGTCAGAGCTGTTACCTGAACTAGAGATAGCATGATAGTTTTTATCACGCCAGTAAGAACCAGGGGAGGATTGGCGAATTGAAGCGTATAGCCATTTGTGATTAGCTTCAACATTCATGTGTTCATCATGGGTAACATGCTAACATTCCCATAAAGCACAGTACTTTGAGAGCAGACAAGCGCATGTCTGTGTGTTGGCTGCCCGATATATGCTGGGGATGCATGCCTGCGTTACTGCATGTGAGCGTGGCGTCTGTCTGTGTGAGGGAAACGTGTGTCCCAGTGGCTGCAAGATGCTCAGAAGGGACAAAAGCCGACTGACAGAGAAAACTGCTCTGCCGTAATGTTTCCAACTATCAACTGGAGTAAGACATGCAGGGCGCCGTCTCTTCGAGCTGACATCTTGGTGCCGCTGTTGTGGCCGAGGTGCCACACTCCAGGAGGTGTGTTTAAGCATCCCCTCCACTATCTTTAGCTCGTGGCTGTCCAAGGTGCGGTCCAAACAACCCACCGGGGGCAATGGGAGCGTCCAAGAGCGTGAGTCTGCTATTGTTTTGAGTTGTGACCTGTGCACGCAGGTGTCGCTATAACTGCGGGGGACAGGCAAAGGCTTAGCGGTCTTGGCAGAGACAGCAGAGCAATTTTGTTCTGTCACCTAGGCGACACACAGGTGCACGCAGTCAGTGAAGAGAGCATGGACCTGGTCCTGGGGAGATGGCGGTGTGGGCTTCCGTGGGCTGAAAAAAAGCCTTTGGAAGCAGGATGGAAGCCAGGCTCTGCCGCACTGGCGGGACCACTGGGAACTCTGTTTCTATGTCACCTTGAACCCTGGTGAACGGTACATAGCAAGATATTGGTGCCGTCCATCTTCCGGGTTCTGAGAATGCTTACTCAGCATTTACACACGTCGAGAACAAAAACCTTAGCGGTGGGCAGGGAGCCCCACTAATATGGAGGAGAATGCCGCTGATGCGGTGGCTCCACTTCCGTGGATGGAGACAGCTGCAGTGGCGGGGCTCCGTAATCCGCTTCTGTTTTGAGCTCCAGTTCTCCCAACGGGGACAAGGGAGAGCCGGAGCCGGCTAGAGAACCCTCTCTGGGGAATCCAAGCCAGCGGACTCTTGCCTGTCCAAGAGATCACCTTCTGGGACGTCTGAGTGGAGATCTGGTGGCAGAATGTAGCCGGTCCAAATCACAGCACAGCAGAGTGTAGCGTCCTCCGCAAATGATTTTCTAAAGTACAACCAGTTTAACTAAAATTATAGTTAGTGAGGATACTCAGTTTTCATCCATCCATCCATCCATCTTCATCCGCTTATCCGGAGTCGGGTCGCGGGGGCAGCAGCTCCAGTAGGGAACCCCAAACTTCCCTTTCCCGAGCCACATCAACCAGCTCCGACTGGGGGATCCCGAGGCATTCCCAGGCCAGGTTGGAGATATAATCTCTCCACCTAGTCCTGGGTCTTCCCCCGAGGCCTCCTCCCAGCTGGACGCGCCCAGGAGGCATCCTTACCAGATGCCCGAACCACCTCAACTGGCTCCTTTCGACGCGAAGGAGCAGCGGCTCTACTCCGAGCTCCTCTCGGATGACTGAGCTTCTCACCCTATCTCTAAGGGAGACGCCAGCCACCCTCCTGAGGAAACCCATTTAAGCCACTCAAGTTTTCAACAAATCATAATTATGGTTGCAGTAAAGCTACTATAACAAACAGTTGTGATAATAATGCAAACATGTCCAAATGACTTGTTTTAATGTTTAAAAAATGACAGATAAGAGCCTACACCTCAAGGACATGAGCGGTCTCAAGCTTTAGATGCAGATCGACAGAGTGCCTTTTATGCTATTTTATCAGTTGTAAATACTTAAGTTAGTTAGATTAAGTGGGACATGCTTTATTATGCAAATCTAATAATTTGTTGCCGTGCTGGGGGGTTGTATTTAAAAGTGAATGTAGTTTTCTGACTTAATTCCTGTCATTGACAGCTCACAGAGTACAGAGCACTTAGGAGAGGTAGAGGCATGACAACACAGATCTCTGGCCAGATTTAAACTTAAAAGTGTGTGCTATGTGTTGAAAAATTCACATACATAGTGTGTGTGTGTGTGTTTGGATGGGTGGTTGGGGGGGTTAATGAGGTTGTAATTGTTCAATATTTTTCGCAATGTGTATGTGGTATGTGTAGACTGCATTTTAGCGGTTATTGTGCTCTTTTTATTGCACCACACACTCTGAGAGGAGCTGATTGTGATTCTGCTGTCCTTGTCACCTTGCCTTCCTTTTTAATTTGCAGCGGGACCACCCTTTTCATCACGCCCCAGATCGATTATAATTTGTTTTAAGGCTTAGCGGATGAATGTAAATAGCCAGGCACTGACGCTTAAAAAGATATAAGCTAACATAACGGCAAGCCAAACAATCAGCTGGGATGCAGATAGTAGTAAATTCAGTGTTGCTTGTAATCTATGTTCTTATTAGAGGAGAGAGCAAATACATCTCGTAATACAATATCAGCCTCAGCAATACATTACCAAGTGACAGAGCGCTGTAGTGGTCAGGAAAGATTAAGTGCGTGCAGTTGTTGGCTGTGTGTTTACATGTATGTTGTAGTATACACTAGGAGATGATAGAGAGAGAATGCAGAGAGAAGGAGAATAGAGATTACATAGCAAGAGAAAGTTAGCAAGTCATGACGTCTCAACCAAGGTTATAATTGTTAACGAAAACAAGCAAAATATCGGAAAGTAGCTGGGAAAAAACATTGTCGTTAACTGAAATAAAAATAAAAACAAGGCATTACAAAAAAAAACGATAACTAAAATTAATTTCTGTTAGTAAAACTAAAATAAAATTAGTAGTAGTCCTTAGTTTTGTCAATGTATTTCATAGAGCAAATAACGTAAAAATAATATCTTTTAGAGTTGACATTTCCGACCATAGACCTGTTTTATACAGTATGTGCCACAGACATAGGCCTATATACACTCACCGGCCACTTTATTAGGTACCCCATGCTAGTAACGGGTTGGACCCCCTTTTGCCTTCAGAACTGCCTCAATTCTTCGTGGCATAGATTCAACAAGGTGCTGGAAGCATTCCTCAGGGAGTTTGGTCCATATTGACATGATGGCATCACACAGTTGCCGCAGATTTGTCGGCTGCACATCCATGATGCGAATCTCCCGTTCCACCACATCCCAAAGATGCTCTATTGGATTGAGATCTGGTGACTGTGGAGGCCATTTGAGTACAGCGAACTCAATGTCATGTTCAAGAAACCCGTCTGAGATGATTCCAGCTTTATGACATGGCGCATTATCCTGCTGAAAGTAGCCATCAGAAGTTGGGTACATTGTGGTCATAAAGGGATGGACATGGTCAGCAACAATACTCAGGTAGGCTGTGGCGTTGCAACGATGGTCAATTGGTACCAAGGGGCCCAAAGAGTGCCAAGAAAATATTCCCCACACCATGACACCACCACCACCAGCCTGAACCATTGATACAAGGCAGGATGGATCCATGCTTTCATGTTGTAGACGCCAAATTCTGACCCTACCATCCGAATGTCGCAGCAGAAATCGAGACTCATCAGACCAGGCAACGTTTTTCCAATCTTCTATTGTCCAATTTCGATGAGCTTGTGCAAATTGTAGCCTCAGTTTCCTGTTCTTAGCTGAAAGGAGTGGCACCCGGTGTGGTCTTCTGCTGCTGTAGCCCATCTGCCTCAAAGTTCGACGTACTGTGCGTTCAGAGATGCTCTTCTGCCCACCTTGGTTGTAACGGGTGGTAATTTGAGTCACTGTTGCCCTTCTATCAGCTCAAACCAGTCTGGCCATTCTCCTCTGACCTCTGGCATCAACAAGGCATTTCCACCCACAGAACTGCCGCTCACTGGATGTTTTTTCTTTTTCGGACCATTCTCTGTAAACCCTAGAGATGGTTGTGCGTGAAAATCCCAGTAGATTAGCAGTTTCTGAAATACTCAGACCAGCCCTTCTGGCACCAACAATCATGCCACGTTCAAAGTCACTCAAATCACCTTTCTTCCCCATACTGATGCTCGGTTTGAACTGCAGGAGATTGTCTTGACCATGTCTACATGCCTAAATGCACTGAGTTACCGCCATGTGATTGGCTGCTTAGAAATTAAGTGTTAACGAGCAGTTGGACAGGTGTACCTAATAAAGTGGCCGGTGAGTGTAGTTTCCAACTGGAAACCCAGAAATTCCGACATTCTATGTCAAATTGATACATACACAGTATAGTATAGTCTGTGCCCCTCGCCTGGCATCATGCCGCGACCGAAAGTCGGAAGAAAACGGAAGAGTCCTATTTGATTACGACGGAAAGGAAAGTGCCTTGCAGTGGAAGGCGGTAGAATATGTCAACAATTTATTAAAGTGAAAAATCCCACAAATTTAAAAGTATATTTAAGATCTTATCTTTCTTATCTTAATAAGGTAAAGGAGAATGCAAAGCCCCCCTCCCCTGAAACAGAAGCTAACCCCGGTACAAGGCATGGATGTATGGATACAGGGCCAGGCAGCAGGACGGAGACAACAGCAGGACAGAGAAAACCATTTTCCCCGGCGACCCAATAGCTGGTTGGGAAAGACTCAGGAACACCAAAAGCGGGAGGAAGCATGGGTTAATACTGGGATGTCTAAACAACTGTGTGAGTCAATTGACTTCAAAAAGTTCATTGCTTTCGTCAAACCAAAGTTAAAAAACATCTGTTGATGTCTGTCTTCTTTAGTCTATTGGCTATTTAGGTTTTTTTTCTGGCATACATCACTTACACATTTTGCTCTTACTGCGGAGACTTGTGTAGACATATTTGTGCTTATCATCATATGTACATTTTATGGACTGGTGTTATTGTTGAATACGTTGTGAATACATATTTTTTAAATTGTAAGATGTTTTTGTTGAGTTATTAATATACAATACTTTTTCTGACATTTTTTAAATATTGCCTCTGACAAATAACCCATATTACAAAAAAAACTAAAACTAACTAAAACAAGCATTTAAGTAATAAAAACTAAACTAGCAGACCCGTTTATTAAAACCAAACTGAATTTGAAAGCAAAAAATCAAAATGAAATAAAAATAAAAATAAAAACTAATGAAAAAGGCAAAACTATAATGACCTTGGTCTCTACTAATTTATAAATTACAAAAGGTTGTGGGTGTGGCCTTGACCAACTGCTACTTCGCTTGTTTGAAAGCCATGATGTCCATCTCTTGTGGGTGGGTCAAATTCTCTGGGTGGGCAAAGCAGAGAAAGGGGAGGTAACCTTGCCCCTTATGAGGTCATAAGGGACAATATTACCTCCCCTTTTGCAGAGCAGGATATCCAGGGCTCAGTTTACACTATTTCTAGCCATTGGGGACCTTTAACAATTGTGAGATAGAGCATTTGTATTGAGATAATTGGAATGAGTTCCCGATCATATTTCATGGCTCACCTGATCTGTTTCCTTTGCTCTTTGTTTTCACAGTAATGCTGGAAAAAAAACTATCAATGTGTTGTTTAACTGCTCTAAACAATAAAAATACAACACATCTTCCTTGTAGCGACCATGTTGTTTCAACACTACAACTTAGAGCTCGGAAGAAGATTTACCAAATCGGGAGATGGGACCATCTAAGGAGCATGTAAACGCACCATTGGCCATCGCTGAGGTCTGTGCTCCCCGAGTACCATCCTAGTTTTTAATGCACTGTAGTGATTGGGTTACTGTACCTAGTTCTCAAAACAACATACTTTTTTTTTATATACTTTTATTTTTCCCTGATTTATTTCCTGCTTCAACAAAAGTATCTGACTTGCCTTAGTGTGTGCTTGTTCAATTTCCTACTATTATTAACTCTTCCGTTATAATATCATGTTGATATCACTACACATACTGTAATATAGGCATTTAGCTAGTTTTTAAAGTATGATGGGTTTTATGCCTGGTCTATTCCGTGGCACATTTTAATTAGCTATCATATAGGAACAGGCCCCCATGTAAACAGAGGATATAGCAGACTGGAGGGGTGAGAATGATGAACAGGTTCCCTGTGAATAAACTCCATCGTCCACTGAACTCAAACAAACAGCCCACTTCTACTCCTTCCGTACAATTTTTAATTGTTTGTACAGCTAGCAGATAGATGAATCTTTGTTATAGTGTGTACATCTGGGAAACTCCTCACTTGTTCATTAATTGTGCTCTGGTGGGCTGGTGTGTAATTGTTTCTACCACCACTCTAGAAGTGGCTGGGCAAAGGAGCTTTGTATTAATTTTCCCCGACCACAGCCAAGGGATTAGATGTGCTTTCCCCTGGCAAGGCTGTTTGGCAGCCACACTTATCTGCAGCGACTTACAAGGCTTATTGAACATTAGCATGCAATTATCTTTGATGGTCTAACTTTCCTGCTGGCTGACAAGACCCAATGATTCCCTGTGAGGGCTTTTCTGAGGTGCAAGGAAACCAAAGAAAATAAAAATGTCATCTTGTTAAAATGGACTCAATAAAGCTGGTTGCACACAAGCACACTTTTAAAATCGTGATTGATTTTGAAATGCTTTGCGTCATTCATCACACACAGCTATGGACTTCACAGATTGTTTTGCCCCTTAGTTCTTGATATGCTCCAACTTTGTGACTGTGTGCAAAGAGGAGATATCGCCAGTAGTGCCAGTGGCTGGAACGGTTTGTGCCATACAGACCTTCCTCTACATATGGAAAAGTTTAGAAATGAAATGAAGTTCACTTTTAGTTTAAATAGTTAAACCACCCCCCCCTTCCCGGGCTCATAATGACACAAGAAGAGAAAGTATATGCAGTCTGTAGTGTATTTTTTTTTTTTAATTAATTATCTAAAACTATAAACACTGTTGCCAATGTATGCAAAAATGATTCTTAGCATGAATTCCACTTCTCACTCAAAGCACCATTAGTGTAATGCAAGTTGTAGAACACAGGCTTGGACATATGGAATTATATATTTCATTTGAAACATACATGGCCTTCAACATAGAAAATACTGATTAGTGCTTAATATGCAATCTAGATTTTTCCAATAGCTCCATGAAGGTAGCATAACCTTAATTATTAAAGGTGGAGTCTAAAAACAGCCTGGATATACTCTGTTCATTTTAGCTTTGTTTTATTTACAGTACATTAGGGACATTGTTTTATTAAGTCATGCTATTTCTATTTTATCCTTCATAGTGAAGCACTTTGTAAAGTCTGTTTTGAAACAATCGTTTCAGATGAAATCAATCATTTTAGACTTTTGATGAACAATGCGATACCACTGTGAATGATAGAACATTGCAGATGTAAAAATGTGCTACTTCTTTGCCGTTCTTCCGTTGACAGTTCTAAAAGCATCGATGTAGAAATGTGAACATAGTATATACCACCGAGAAGCAAGGCGGTAATGGACATTACAGAATCAGTTCACTATCCAGGTTCTGCATCCCCTGCACTCATCTCAGACTAGTTTGGGACACGGCTAACAGTTTTATCAGAAATGCAGTCAGTTTTCCTTCTCCTTGATTACCTCAGAGTCCCCACATGCCTTCAATTAGAGACCAATCTACTTCCCTTTGGATCACCTAATTCCCTTGCACCCTCCCTCGCCCTTTCTTTGTTTCCCACCCATTTCCTTTGATTGCCTTTTGCTCACTGCCCATGTTAAATCACCTCTCAGTGAGAGTAAGTGAGAGAGGAGATCAATTTTCTCCCTCATCAGCAGTCAATATGTGGTCGATGGCAAAAGAAAAGGAGAGGAGACAACTCTATTGATGATGGAGGAGATGTTGTCACACCTGATTTTCTTTTTATATCTTGCACACCTGGGACCCTGTGATAACATTGCTATTGATTCTAACTAGCCAGTGCTGTCTAATTCAATGTCGCTGGAATCAAAGGCTATTACATTTATGCACTGATTCTTCCCCTTGCTGCAGAAGTAACAGTTGATGTTAAAATATCTAAGTGATTGATTTTAAAATCTGCGCAAGTGTGTGTTTGTGCAAGTGTGTACAAATGCCACAGCAGATGTTGTCAAGATTGTCTCTTGACTGTATGCCAGCTTTTTGCCTCCTCTCCTCAAAAGCACATGCACACACACGGATACCTGCAAGAGTTTACCAATGAACAATGACCCTCTTACTGTAAATGGATTGGATAATTAACTGCAGTCTGGCTGTCAGCACAGAAAGCAAAGGAAAATAAATCCTTCATTAACCCTTGTATTTCACCATCACAAAAACAGGAAGCCAGAAAGACAAAGAGGGACACAAACAGGTACAGGACCACAGGGGTAAAGATCTCAAGGGAAGACTAAATGGAACTCTTGGAAGCATTATTACTCATCCCATGCTTCCATCGTCCAGTGGAGACCATTCAAAACTACATCTTCTCCAGAGGAAGGCAAAAGACTTTTAGGTGTAATCCTCAGTCTCCTCATTATTCTGAATTTGGTGACATATTGGTGCCAACAGGACAATGCTGTGGTGTTTTTACACTTGACACATATCTCAGTAGTAAATACTACAGTAAAAATACTAGACCACTTTAGATTGCCATGAATTCGTAATAATTTTAAGCAAAGGGTCTGCTGATTTTAATTTAAGCACAATCATACAAACCTGCAAAACTCGTGAAAACATAGTCGCAAATGTAGCCGTCAGGTGTACAGAATGAGCAGAATGAGCAAAATTGGCCTGGCAGACTGTGTAAGACAAACACAAACACACACTGATGCAAGACAAAGAGCTTGTTGAGCAATAACTGCACTACAGCACGGACAAGTTATGCTTCCTGACACATAATTTGATTTTAATGAACAACAAGTCACAAAGAATGAAGCTCAAAAAGCCTGTTTCATTCGGCGTCCATCTGCAGAGCTAGGGTAATGAAGTGCCTGGCACATAGCACCTGGGCAGGGACAGTATGGTGTCTTTCCAAACCCCATGAATACATACAGTGAATGCATGCATGTGCATAAGAACAACATGTCATCTGCTCTGTGTGTAAAATTAACATGCTGCATGCAGCTTTGGAAGATGATGGCAAATTACATAAAACACTTGTTTAAATGATCCATCTACTGATCATTATGTCTCCGAATTTGTCGTTGTGCTATTAGTGTAGGTACGAGATTGTTGAAAATGTATTTAGTATTGGTATTTATATTATTTAACAAGAAGCAAAATGGTGGAAAGTACAGTATATGGACTGTGTTTGTTTTAGCTACGCTAGCAGCAAGGCTTAAGGGTTGGAAATGATGGCACTTAGGTCAAGGCTGAAATATCTCAACAACTACTTGATGGATTGCCATGAAGTTTAGCACAGACACTAAGGGCCCATAGAGAATGAATCCCAATTACTTTATTGATCCCAGGAGTATTGATCTAGTGCCATCATCAGGTCAAAATTTGGAACTGTTCAATACCACTAGTATTTTTTTTAAAGAAGCATTTATAATGAAAAAAATAATTCTGATAAATTAATATTTAAAAAATAAAAAAGGATGGTCAACCATGTTATGAGCATTGGCGTTGCATAGTTTGTCCACCAGAGGGGGCTCTACAGCATCCCTGCTGGCACCACTGATCATAGACTGTATATGAAGATGGGCAGCTTAACAGGTCCCGCAAAGGTGAAGCCAATACATCTTGACTGCCCTAGCAGATGGGACACGGGAGAAACAAAAAAGTTCTTATCACGCTGATGTTTTTTCAAGTGTTCCTTCTTCTGATAAGTTTGGTTTTGATTAGTTATTTGATGCTATAAAAACAGGGTGTAACATCATGATTGACAGCTATAATTGTTTTGTAATTGGTCAAACAGGACCGATCACTTTTGCGCAGACTCTGGTTCCATAATTACAAGATGGCAGCACCCATATCCGGAATATTTTGGCTTCACTTTTGCACAGTGGGAACAATTGGAGACGCATCATCCATCTTTGTATAAATGTTCAATACTTCACTTTCAAAGTAATTACATTCCCTTAAGCCTCAGCTATACTTTGTAAATTTGCTAAAAAAAACAAATAGCAGCACTCAAACACACTAAAATAAAATTATGGAAATGGTAAACATTTGGATGTACTAGGGCTGGGCGATAAATTGTTTTTAATCGATCCAAAGGGACTTACCCTCTCCAACAGAAAACACTGTTCACAAACTGCTCCAAACAGCTCTATTGTAGTCCAGCCTTTTCTTCCATTAACACACGTTATAATGCTCACCTAGCCAACAAAGATTGAACTAAAACAGAGAGCTCAACACACACACACACACACACACACACACACACACACACAGAATGAAAAGAGGCACTGCAGCAATGTGTAGTTCAACACACGTGGTGTTTTTTGAAAATTAAACCATGTAAACCTATTCTGGTTCAAGCTCTAAATACAATTGTGAACCTGAAAATTAGAATAATATGAGCACTTTAAATGAAAATAGGTTTTCTCCTTAACATCCGCCGACGCTCCCCTCTGGGCTCCCGTAGTTCCAAATGGACTCAGCCCTCCGCCAACGCGTTTGCCATCTCACGGTGCTTTGTACCCGACTCAGTCACTTATTTTCTCAACCACCAACTACCGCTGACGAAGCACCATGCTGAGTACCGAGACCGGTGTTGAGGAGCTCTGTTGTGGCCGCAACTACTTTTACCACTAGCTAGTTAATACGAAGGAGCTTGCTACAGGTATGCTACCTTCACGAGACCATGGGATGATGTACGTAACTAAGCAACAAGTGAAAATACGGGCAAAGTTGAGCGAGAGTTAAAATGTATTGAATAAACGAGAAGTGAATTACCTGTATGTATGAAAACAGCTTGTTCTCACGCATCCGTTTTGTTTGGTGGCCCCCACCCCCAAAACAATGGTAGGTGAAACACTCAAACCAATATATATTTCCACAAAATTGGCATGAATAATCATAATGGTATACATGCCCATGTGTATGTGTGTGTGTATGAGTCAAAACTTGATTCTAAGTGTGTGTGTGTGTGGGGAATCGATTTACATTGTAAATTGGAGTTTTTTCTGAAAAAAACTGGGATATTTTGGCCATATCGCCAAGCCCTAGGATGCACGTTTGCACATTTTGAGTGACAGGAAGTGGCACGTAACCACAAAGTAATACTTTGTCTTGTAATTCCTCCATAATACTTAATAAACACAAACTGATAAACCAGAGCTCATTTCAATTATTGTTCTACTTGGTTTTCACTTCATAGAAAAAGGAACCAGGTGGGCAGAATCCTCCTCAGGTTGAAATGACTGATTAAATGAGATTGATGAAGAAAAAGGGGAAGACAAGAAACAAGAGGGAGAAGGGAAGCCAAACTGCTCAGACGAATCAGCCAAGTCGGCCCAGCCAAGCTGTCAGAGGCTGGGTAGCGCTTTGCATGTAGTGTATCAGATCCCACTTGAATATTCTTGCAGAGCATTCTGTGTGAGTGTGTGCGTGCATGTGTGTGTGCGTGAGTGTGTGGTGTGGGATTTTCATCTCTGACTGTCAGCTTAGACTGTCAGCCCTTACTTTTTTACATATCTGAGTCAAATGTATACATATACACTTGCACAAGCAAACACACACATTTATTTGTAAAAAACACAACATCCACCTGTCACACAGTCTCTGGCTTTCTCTATCTTGCTCTCTCTCTCTCACACACACACACACACACACGCACACACACACACACACACACACGCACATTTCTCTGTTTTATGTCTGCCTCACCCACTCATGCTTAATGCCCACACACATTATGTAGACAAAACCTAACAAGATGTTCAAGTACTGTAGGAGTTCACCCAAAGTGACAGTTTTTCTGAACACAGAGCGAGTAAAATCTTTGCATTCTTGACAGTAGCTTGCAGATTTATGACAGATCCAGGCCCCAGCTACAAGGGCCAATGATGTAGGTTTGTTTTGACATTGGTGGGGGGTCATTTCCACTTAAATTATTGCATGCTGGTGAATTTTGATGCATCAATTTCTGTTAGAAATATCTATATTTCTGTTTATTTTTAAAACTTTCTGCACATTTAAAATGTAAATTATCCCCTTTGTTTTCTCTTTGGATAATAAAAAGTTAAGAAAATCCCAGTATTTAAAAGGAGAAATCCACGTTCATCGATCCAACATTATTGCATAAAACTATGGCCCTGACATACAAGCGCATGGATGCGTCGCAACATGTCTGCAGCAGCCTGAGTAGACCGCATATTTGATTTTGGTCTAAAGACTAATATGGAACTCTTTCTGGAAGACAAGGGACACTGGATATATCCTGAAATAAAATGTTTAGACATAATGATTTTGAGGAAGCACTGGAAATAAAGCACTGTTGCTGAAAAGGACCAACATGCTGTATTCACTTAATTAAGCTCAGGGTTAGTTCATGCAGGACACGGACTTCAAATGCCCGCTGATTGTATTATAATTTCTATCACACACCGATCACAGCCATTCTTACATCAAGGCAGTCCTTTTAAATACGATTCCATCCTCACTGATCCCTGCTACACTGACACTACTTCACTCAATGCTGCTGGCAACGCTTTGCCTCCACCATCCTAGTTCAGAGACCTAACATGATTCAAAATGTAAAATGGTTTTCAATGTCTTTTTTTTTTACTAATTTTTTTAAGCAGGGGGGGTTTCTGCATGGTGCTCCCTGTTTGAGCATGGCATGCTGGTTGGTTGGTCAAGGGAGCATTATCAAGAGCAGAGCCATCAGCGCCAAGCATTACTGTATTTCCATTTGTTGCAATAAATGGTTAAATCTATGATGAGAGTGTTCCTGACTGAACTACCGTTTCAAACGTTTTCCAGCTGTGTTCCAGCATCATCTGGCACCATGCTGGGGACCCAGTAACACCTACCCTTTTTATCCTTGCTGTTGCTGGCCCGCACTGTAGCTACTGGAGCACCCCCACTAATTCCAGATGCACCCTATGTTATTTTGTTCTGGAACCGTGCCTGGATAGATTACATCTCCTACACAGATGGTGGAGCAAGATGCAGCTAAGAAATCAGTTTTAAGTGCCAAACTGTGCCTCTGTGACCATTTAGCCCACTTTACTAAACCTTTGAATTGGCTATAACTGCACATTCCAATTATCTATAAAGAAATGGATGTGCTCAATTAAAACTTAGCCAAATACACACCATTTAATTCAAAACAGAGAAAAATCAACCAGAATGCCTCAATGCAACAAGGGCACATCTTTGACATAAAATGACTGATGGTACACACAAATGTGCAAATGCATTCAAGTAGTAAACCAAAGCCCTGACATAAATATTGGTGAATAAGAGGGCAGTGTGTTAATTCATACTGCATTCATAAAATAAGAAGTTTCTCTGACACCTGTGGTCGTGGACTTAAACGGAAAGGGAAGAGTCTAGAAAATCCCACATCAACCTCAGCTTCCCATATAAAGATGTGCTCAGACATGTACCTGAGAGAGATGCCCACAGCACTGCAACACCAGGCCGAGTAGGAGTGAGAAAAAAGCTCAGCAGACTGTGAAGTTTTGCTTGAATAAAGCAGCTGCGGACACAGCCTCAGAGCAGTCAGCTGAGTACAAGACTCAGGCATGTGTACCAGATTATGTGAAATGCTAGCATGTAAATGACACTGGGACGTGCTTTAGCCAAACCTCAAAATTCCTAGTGTGCTTTTATTAACTTACAGAAAAAAGTCAGGGAAATAAACACTTGGCAAATAGAGCAGGAAAATAAAAGTTAATATCCAAACAATAAAAGGGGGAGCTAAAATAATCTTACCTAGGACAAAAAGGACATCCCACCACAGATGCAGGATTTTCAGAGAAGGGAGATGGTGCTGTATATTTTACATGCATGAAGCAGAGAGCGGAAAGCGTCCTGAACAGAAGTGGTGTGTAACTGTGGGTGTGGTGTTTGATTATGTGGCCATTCAAATCAAAGCTGTCATGTTGCTTTCCCATTTAGATCGCATCTCCTCAGGGTGAAACACTTGTTCGTGCATCTGCCGCGTACAGTCATGGCATGGCAACCTCAATCTCATCAAAGAGATGGGCAAAGAGGAAAGATAGAGAGAAATGGGTGTTTGTAGTAAGTGTATGGCTGCGTTTGTTATGTGCTCATGCCCTTTTTTGCCCCTGTCCTTGTGTGTGCTCATGCATACCTTTTTGTGTGTTCCCTTACAATATAAGTAAGTGTGTGAACAATGAAAATTTAATGAAACCAACTGGTAGCGTCTGATTGCAATAAATCATGTTTCCATCCTTTCGGCACTGCTTTGATGACGGCAGCTTCTTCATTTCTCAGTCAGTGTTGTAAAGTTTAGGTACATGCCACAAAAAGTATTGACCTTTCTGCCCGAATGCCGTCAGAATTGATAATCAAGGAATTAAGTGAATTAGAGGCTGGCAAGGGCATTTAGAGAGGGTGAGGGATGGATATGTGAGAGGGACTGTAATGAAGTCAATGGCGCGAAAGTAATGCCCCATCGCCCGGCACCGACAGCCCACCCGCCACACACACTTCCACACTCCTCCCCCCATGCTGCAATACCTCTGGGCATCAGGGCAGAAGATATTAAAAAACTGTGGCACATCCTTTTCAAGGACGATTAGACATTTCTCCCCTTTGGTCTCCTTATTTACAGATTGCCAGAGACTCCGCTGAGGCTCAGGAGCAATATTTTGCAAGCTAACATGCATATCAAAACCTTGTTTACTAGGTAGTGGCTGGCATTTTTCTTCTGCTTTCACCACAAAGAAAAAGGCTTCCCTGCATTCACAAGCTCGATTTGAGCCAATATTAAAGCCTGTAAGATGGCAGCTGCTTCTGACAATCAGTCTAATTGATGATGAACTCAATGAAAACCCCCAGAAAGCTAATAAAGCTGCTCTGCAACATGCTGAACTAGCAGTACACCTTACCACCACTGCCCATTTAACTGCAAAACACAATCATTCCTATTACTGTAAAACCTGCCACTTTACTTAGAGAGACTCCTTCTTACAGCCACTGCCAACATTCTGGGAGCTCTCAGAAGTATTAGTGAAGTAAATTTGGTTGATTTTAACAAAAAAGAGATGAAATGAGCAGGCGTAAGGATGATATCGGATTGATGATTATGCATTTTTTATCTTTCCTCGCATCATATCTAATGTTTGCTTCTCAAACAACCCGTAACTTGTCACTACTTCTCAAAATGGTGCTTAACTGTGAACAAAACGCCAATAAGAAAATAATATTAATGAACTTGTCTCTTGAATAAAAATTAAACATGTAAAAGAAGAGAGAGAGTTTACTCTCAAACCTAGAGGAATATAGACTGGAGAGGAGTGTGTCACTTCCATACTGTTTCCATCAATTGTTTCTATTTGGATAACAACTTTTAAACTCGATGAACACAACACTGATGCGGGCCGGGAACTGATTTCCCTGGCTCACATTTGGTTGGATACTGTTTAAGCCTGCACACTGCAAGCTGAAACTCAGGACGGGGATACTGCAACAACCAGAATGCCCTGCAGCCACCAGGTCTTTACAGTTTTGTCTTCTCAACAGAAGTAGTCATATGCTTACACCCGGGATGGGCAGAGAGTGTGAGCTACAAGACAGAGACCTGACTCACACCCGAATGCATTGCCAGTCCGAGTAGTCCAGTACATGATGTATTTTTTGCTGTTTTAACACCGTTGAGACTTTGTGCTAAATCATGGCAAATAGTCTCAGAAGATCTTGTTAGAGCTGTCCGTGTAATTGAGGATTAGAAAGAAACACAGTTAACTTCTTCTTTCTGTCTGTGAGCTGTCTGTCCATGACATTTTCCTGGCTGTACCAGATTGGAGAAAGTGACTGGCTACCTCAGGCTAACTTTGCACCACTGTTCAGACTCATGCCATAATATCCTGAGGGCACTTATGGGAACAAGTGAGGCCAACAAAACTGAACAGAGTTCCAGAGAGCAGGGAGTGCCTGCCTCACTGAATTACTTGTATCTACTCCATAGGTTGGCATGTTGACTGCTCCTGCCTGCTAAGCCTGTTTAGAGAAAAAGTTACATTTGCAGCCCTGAAGGAATACTCCACCCAAATATGTTCTGATAATCAGACACTACACCCCATGTAGGCTTGAAATGTGGCACTGAAAAAAATGTGAATGTCCACTGACACTGTCCAAGCCTGCAGGAGTTGACTGAAGGACTAAAGCAGATTTTTTGTGGGTTTCTTATCTAACAACAAGTCGCAATGAACTGAAAGCTATGTGGTCAAACTGACCTGGGTGTTCCAGCAGCCCACCAGACAGCCTCACCATGTTAAGTTAAATCAAATAAAAAAGGAAGATGAAAGGGCTTTTGTCCTTGTACTTTAGTCTAAAATCAAAGCTTTGCTGTCATCGTTGGGAGAGATTTATCTCATAATCACTTGAAAGCCTGATTTGGTTCTTTTAACTACCAAAAGTAACCGTCTGGAGCCAGAAGAAGCAACACTGCATGAAGAAAGAGGCTTGGAGGGTGGGAGTGCCGCCTGGTAAGCCACCTTCTGCCTCAAAAAAACTTTTTCTAATTTATGTTTGACTTTATTCACTCAACAAACTTGGAACATGTTTACAGAATAAAAAATGCCCCAAAGTGTTAAAAGATAAAATGGAGAATGTGGTGATGAATGAGTCAGCTCCTCCTCCTGCGTTGTCTCTCATGTTTCTCTCTCTCTCTCTCTCTCTCTCTCTCTCTTTTATCACTGCCCCTCTCTCCATCTAGTTAGATTTGTCTGTAATCTCACTGTTCCTGCTCCGCTTTAAGTTTTCCTTGTCTGACAGCAAGGCTTGATCCCATGTACCACAGCTCACTTCGTAAATGGGATTTCAACCTACCACAGGGATTTAAAAAAAAACAAGCCTAACTTTGATAAAATGAAAACTAAAACGGGGTGGGAAGCTGGCCGTTTGAGGAGTGCGGAGAAGTCTGCATAGCGTTGGTGTTAAAAAAATATATAAATAAATATTCATGCTATGCTTCCATTATGACAGGGCTCTTTAGAGGACTTGTGTAAAGGCTGGGAGTAAAGGGCAAATCTGTCAATGAATCCCCATTTGGTTCTTCTTTTCTAGTTCCTCTGAAGGCCTTCTCCTTCATCTCTCTGACTGATGTATTTTTAAGTACAGTCTCTAGCCAACATAAAAATGAGCAGTGGTCTACTTGCAGTGTTCAAACTGTGAGGTACTGGGTTTATTGAGATGCGTGTGTATAAGGTTCCTGAGCTCTGGCAGACTGACCAGATCCTCTTTCCACCTAAATAACTCAATCAAAACACTATTTCCCTTATCATCTCTCAGCCATCTAAAAAGATTAATTACAATAATTACAGTGATGATAGAGGCATGACAACTGACTGTAGAGGGGCAACTTTACCCGCCTTCACGTTGGTTGTCGTCTGTTTTTACTCAGTTCTGACTGCCATGATTAAAAACTGAGTGAAAGAGGAAATGTTTATGTGGTGAGTGTCTAGGCTTCGTAGAAAAATCTCGCAAGCTTTAGGTATCCTGCTTTGACCTGTCGCTGTTAGATAAAACACCAGATCACTATGTTTAATGTTACAAAACAAACAAAAGAGGGAAGATATCTAATGTTGGTAAGTCCAGCTGCTCTTAAGAGTGCCGTTTCATTGCTGTAAAGAGACAGCACTGTCTTTTTGAGCTTTAAAGTTTCATTTCAACAAATAGGCTAAACCTCACAATTTGTGAGCATGGTAAACCGTTTTTTAAAAAATAATACAACACAGACCAAAGTTGCCAATTCCCCTGACTACAATGTATCAACATGATCAACCTACTGACTACATTGATGACAGTGTTAATGCAAATTATGAAGCCATTCCAAATCTAGTTAGGCAGTTTATTAACTTAAGGGATAAAAATGCACACACTTTGGATATTTAAATAAATAGTATAATTCATAGTACTGTGAGCGCTTGTCCTCTGTGATGTGGCTTTTTGTTTATTTTTTACAGCTGCCTTTTGCCACTGATTCATAGACTGCCTGAAGTAACACACCAGCACTTCACCAGCCCACCAGGAGCCTTAAATGAGTGCAGCTTCTCATTAACCATTGCTCTTTTCACTGACTGGAAGCAGCAATGATAACATTGTGGGTGAGAGGGCCTGCCAGTGGCCACTGATCCCATTACTAAACCTGTTTCCCCAATGCTAAGGTCAACTGGCTGTAGCAAGTGATGCAGGAAGAGCACAGGGAGGCCCTGTATGTTTTTTGCTCATTCTTGTGTGTATTTGTTTTTTGTGATCACATTTGTTTTAAGTCAAACAGCCAAACAAAAACATTGGTCCAGATGACAACATACAGAAAAGTACATTACAAACACCGAAGAAGGCACAGTGCACCTTTTCCACAATCCTTCCTTGCGATCAAATGTTTTACTCCAAAACAAAGAGGAAATACGGGAGAAAGGGAGACAACAAAAACAACAGCAAGAACGATATTCATGTGTGTATTTGAGGACACACACAGGCTGATGTCAGTGTGTGTACAGTAAATGGTTGTGTGTGTTACTAAGATGAATGGGCTGTTGAGGCCCATCTTGGGTCAAGGCTAACAGTAGAGAGCAGACCACATATTACTATTGGAGCACTCCTGGCCAAAATAACAACCTGTGTCAAGATACTGCTTTCTCAATCTGGTGATGGACTCTGTTGGCCCTCCTTTGCTAGGGTTTAGAGAGGGAGTGTGTGAGAGAGAGAAACACAGCAATAGAAATATAGAGATATAAAGAGAGAAATATTGACCAGCAGGCACAAAGACAAAGTGCAACAACGTGCATGAAACTGAGACTGAGTGAGAATCAAAGAGCAATAGAAGAGAAAAACTGAATAACACCACACAACTGTAATTTGTCTACAGAATGTCGCTAAGGAATTATAAATCTATCACGGCAAGGCAATGCTGAAACCAGCAGGGTGCCACCAACACAATGAACTGCCTATGGTAATGGCGACAGAGGCACAAACAATGCTCCGTATAAGAGTCACATTCATCCTTCCCCAGCCTACTTTTGGTACAAAACGAAACATTTCCCTCGTCAATTCCTGGGCCTCGAGGTGACAAAACTGTCCCCATTGTTCTGGCATTCAATGGTCTTTATTCAACTCGCTTTGGGAAAATGTTGTGGTTTAATGTGCCTTTATATTGTTGGATGTCGACAGGGAAAACACAGACAAGGAGATTTAAGGTGGAATTTGAGGTGACTGTTAAAAAGGTATTCACACATATTGCAGAATGGTGGTGATTGCATTTTGGAATAGTGCATTTGAGTGACTTGACATACACATCAATCCTTGGTAGGTCAATTTCTCTCTGACGGACAGTACACAGCCTGTACACGCACTCACACACATATTCACACTCCAATATACTGTTCTTTTTAGCCAGAAGGGGAGGATATGTTGCTAATGTACAATTCTCCTCCCTCTGCCCTCCCTACCTATGAGGAATGCTTTTAAGAAGATAAACTGCTATTTTCTATTTCCCTCTGTAAGAGCCATCTCACAGCTTTTACTGGTCCAGTCAGACCATAGATGTAGAGATGGGCAGGCTGTACTGACCCAAGGCTCTGGCTGAGGTTGGCTTTCCAACAAGCAAGCAGGCTGTCAGCCTTGACCCTGCCCGAGCCCCAGTCACTGCATCTTTACTTCATCCCCAACCCATCACTTTTGAGAAAATAGATACGAGAAAGTATGGTGGTCAGGGGAAAAAGTCTACCATTCCACCAGACATTTTACATGCACTAGTTTGCTTAGGGCACTATTTCAACAATCTAAGCACACAGCGTGAAGCGCATGGCACAGGTGCGTTTAGGGCGTGTCCTAATCCACTTTTGCTAGTTTGCCAGCGGAAAAAAAGGTCAGTGCGCTAGGCGCATGGTTCAAAAGAGTTGTACATAGTGTCTTCATTAATTCAAAGGTGTGTTTTAGGCGTAACATGCAATAAACCAATCAGAGTGTCATCTCCCATTCCCTTTAAAAGCCAGGCACGTTTGTACCTTGGCGCATTGTTATCATATCTTTATTTGTAATCTTTTGCATGTTTGTGTGCTGCTGCTGCGCCAGGGCTTCACAATTATGACCAAAATAATAATCACAACTATTTGGTCAATATTGAGATCATGATTCATTATCACGAATATTTGTTGATTTTAACCAAAACTAATTTTATAGTCACATAGGCTATTTATAACTGCTTTCACATCCATATTGTGTTACATTCCTCTTATGTTGAAGTTGTATGTTGTACATATAGCTGAAACACATCTAAAAAATTGCCTTGGATATATTAAAAACAAATGTATTTCTGAGAAAGTTCCTTCACTTGTTTTTAACAATAACTGATTAAAAGAGCTAGGGAGAGAGAGGGCGATGGACGTATGCTATTCACAGAGTAACAGCTGACTCATTAAGAGCGGGTCCAGAAAGGGGTCGAATGGCGGGTCAGCGGAGTTACACACCCGGTGTGTATGAAGTGTCTGTATCGTCACTGTGCTGCATTTTAATTAACTATGATATTCTGGCCATGGGTCACATCTCTCGACCGGTCCAGCAGGCTCCGTCTCACGCTATTATTCTACGAACTGAAGTTTCTCTCCATGTTGCTGGGGAGCTGGCCCGTGTGTGAGTGAATGGGGGCGGGTGCGCGGAGAGTAAGAGGAGAAATCCAAACGCAGATACGGCTTTACAGAAGAAATGGGTCGTGTAACGCAAAATTAAACCATATTGATGTCAGGACAGTAGGTGCACCGGTGCGACCTGGGAAAAATGCTAGTCGCACCCTAGAGCCCTGTGAGCTAACAGATACTAACTAGCACTTGGCACTGCTGTTATCTTAAAAACAACACAGACGGGACAAAATGTTGCATTACTAGTAAACTGGTAAACCTTGTGACCGACGTATGACCGACTGCTATCCGTTGTGGAATTTTCCTTACGTTACTCTGTCCTCCGTGACTGTCTACATCTAGAAACTAAGCTGCGCGGTGCAGGGAACAACTCTGACTGGCACATGATCAGACAGTGGTTTAGGGAGCAGTAGATTGGCTTTGCAAAAAAAAAAAAAAAAAACTTTGAGCCTTCTATGAACAGAATAACGCATTTAAAATCCATCACGCAAATTTGATTGTGGCAAGCCAAAATCATGATCATGATTAAAATTGGATTAATTGTGCAGCCCTTTGCTGCGCTTCCCTGTGTGTGTGTGTAACAAGCATAGTGTGCGCTGTGCATAAGCATATACACATATTACTAATGCACTGTTAAATTAACAATGAAATACTGCGCTATTGACTCAATGGTGCAATCACTTCCCGCTGCATCAAGATAGCAATACTCCAACAATTCACCTGAACACACCTCCCTGTAAGACCAGCACGTCCACGGGCACAAAGATGGGGCGCAGGTGCATTTGCAATTTAAACAATGTTCGCGCTGGACGAGAAATTGACAACTGCGTCGGTCTTAAAATGGCCGGGTGCAAGATAGGGCCCATTGTCTTCCCTCATTACCTGGTCATAAGTCTAAATCCATACAGGGACATCAAGTATTATAGTGAGTAAAGATCCATGTTGTAAAGATTATATTAGAAGTTATTAGATGGTAACACAATGTGTCCTCAAACTGGCATTTGGGTAATTTAAAACGAAATTACCCAGCATTACTTACTGATTTTCTTTTTTTACTGCAAAACTATTTTACACATTGTATCGTGTATTGATTCCCAACTCCAGTATTAGCATTCTTAGCCCCAGGTAAGCACAACAATTATATTTTACCCTAAGAAAGAGTCCACTCACACAGAGGACAAGCACATGAATAAATATATATTTTTTTTAAAACAACCATTTTATTTCTGTTTAAATATGAGTCAGTCAGTGCGCTTACATGTAGTTTAAAAAAACGATTATGTTCGGGTTAAGACAATACCCCGACAATAGTTTAAGATAGCCAGAGATACATTTTCTATCGGATGTCTCCGTGTGTGTGCAGTGTATGTATCCATGCTTGTGCAGGTTATATGCAATGTAAAAGTGTGTATGTGTAGAAATGTGTCTGTGTGCAGGATGGCTTCATGGGCTGCACAACAGGGGCATGTGTGTGTGGTTGTACATACTGTGACAGACAACATCATCATCATCGCCAGGCTTCTGACAATGATGAAGAGGTAAAAATAAATGGAAGAAATCTGTGTGATTGACATTTTAGAAAACACCCTGATCCAACATCCACTCACCACGGTTATAAATGATCTGGTGGAATAAATTGCTTGTTGGTGTCCCTCTGTATGATCGATAGTTCATCTCTATTTTAATAACATTAATCACATAAAGAAATACAGTATAAGGTGTAGAGGAATGTGACATAAACTTGACGCCTGAAAACAAATGGATGACAAAAATAAAGAACTTCAGGTAATTCACATCTGAACAATTTCAGTGTCTTCCTGACCTTCATTAAATGCAAGACTGTCTTCCCTTGAAAAACACTCCCATAGATTGTTTGTTCAAGCAGCAATTACGACTCATATTTAAATTATAGTGGCACCGCCCCTCTCCCGTTACAAATACAGAATCAAATATGTGTATAAGTTATGCTTCACATGCGTAGCTGGAAGTTAAGTAACGAAACAGATCACCACAATCTTTGTCTAAACATAACCAAGTAAATGCTGTGCCTAAACCTAACCCAATTGACACCGTTTCACAACATTGACGTGTTTAAAACCGCAACCTTCTCTAGTTTCACTAGAGTCATTTAGTGCATGTATAGGTACTAAGCATGTGTGTGTAATTCAGGCCTGTGTAAATTGCAATTTCCCCTTGCGGGATTCTAAAGTATCAATTTTTTTTTAGATATTAAGACGGAAAACCTCATTCTAGGTCGTATCGCTAAGAGTGCGCTTATTTATGAAATGCTCCTGTGGGCTGTATTACATTTTTTTTTTTATTTACTTATTACAGGGACAGTGCATATTAATATACATTTCTGTCAATATGCCACTCTTCAAAAGCTCGAACAGAAAACGCAGTTTGGCCAAATACACTTCTCCTAAATGGAATGATACAATCTCCCCTCACTGCATCTCTGGTTCTGCTCTGATCAGATGATCAGATGTTGACAAACTGGTGGAGAGGAGGGGATGATAAACCATGAATTATTTTATAGACAAGACATAGATTTGAATATTTAACCATGTTTTCCCAGTTGAGTAATCTGTGTTTTTGTAATATTGGACAATGATCAATTTTTTTTGGTCCAGAATTTTAACAGGTTTCAGAGATGTAGCACCAGCTTGTGACCAGATGGGTAAACAGTAAGTGATATGGGAGTAGATCATAGAGTGCATGTACATTTTTGCTGCCTGTGTGGACATTTGATGGCGAATGTATCTAAAGTTACGGAGGTTGAATTTGATTCAACTACAGACTCTTTTTACATGTGATGTAAATGACAACTTTGAATCAATTAAACCCCAGATATTTGCATTATGACATACTTCCCCCATGTCCACTACTTCCCCCCCATTCAAAAAAAAAGTTAAGAGTTTAAGATGCAGCAGAGTTATAGAGACAAATGCACTTCCTGTAGGCAGACATACAATAAGATTGGCAATCCCTCCTATAGCCATCTGAGGGAAAGTGGGTTGCCAGGTTGAGATGAGGTCACACATGGTCCATGGCCCAGTGACGATCCCTGGCTCTGCCTCATGGCTCCAACAGTGAGACACACACACACACACACACAAACACACATGCACGCATGCAGCTTAGAGGAATGCTCTCATTCATCACCGAGGCAGCAGAAGTCTGTCAGAATGAAGCTGCACTACTGAGCTGTGCGTTGATGTAACTACCACAGAGCTGGCAGTATTTGGGATTGCCAGTTTAGCCTCAGAGACACACACACAGTCAAAAAAGCAAAACAATTGTGAGACTGTGGGCACTGCTATTCAGATTGCGCTGTCTGACAAAATGACAATTTCTAGCCTTTCAGCTAACACTGATATAATTCAATGCACATAAAAATGAGATAGCGTACAGGTTTGCATTTATTCATACATTCTCCTGTGTCGAGTCCCCATTCACTTCTCTCCTCTAACCACAAATGTTTATTGGAATAAGCACTGGAAGCCAAATTGAGATGCACCGATTGACAAAGCCACATCTTGGGCCTTAAATGAAAGTTTATGTGTGCATGGCAAGCATATTTACCACTGTTAACAAACAGCCTTAGGGGGAGAGGGAGCACCAGAGAGATAGCATCAAAAGAGTGGGAGATAGTGGAGAAATAAACTTTATGGAAATGGTGGACCAGTGGAGACCTCAAACTACAAGCTGCATAATGTAACAAAAGAAGGGGATGATGTTTATGTCAGAGTACTTTTTAATATTCATACGTTACATTTTCCAACTTAATTGGAACCTGTCAGGGTGCATTGGCTGTGAGTGGCATCACAGCGGCAGCTGGGCTGTTTCCCTACAACTAATGAGATGCAATAAAAAGGGAGAGAGAGAAAGAGAGAGTATTGCAAAGCGCCAAATGAAATGCATTTCGGAGTCAATGGGAGTCAAAAACACATTACTGCACGCGTGGCTTGAGTAAATCTGTAAAGGGAAGATTGTTTAAGACAAATACTTCCGCCTATTCAAACCCAACAATTCCCTCTGGTGTCTGTCTCTCCCACATTATCAAAATCTGTCAGTCCATTTACCTGGATTTTTCAATAAAACACACACACACACACACACACACACACACACACACATCTATGAGATAAGCTAATAATATCAGCTCGGTGAAATCCATACATTGAGTAATGGTTTTAACATCATATGGAACTGACAAAAGACCACATCGGTGCACTTCATCATCCATGTCAGCGAATGCATGTTTTTGTGAGCTCACGCCATGAAGCGAGTTTGTCCGAGAGGCCCTCTGCTCACTCCACATTAACACTAATCTAATGGCAGACCATCCACTGACAGAAAGCTTTAGAAGTTTGAGAGCCTAAGCTCCAGCTGTGCAATGCTACTGAACCATAAATGGTACAGTACCTCTGCGGACAGCAGCAGAAGAGCATTATATTCTCACCTCTGCTCTGGGGGTTTTGTGGGAAAGGAAATGAGTAGTCTAGCCTGAAAAATGTGCCTAAATTCAAAAAATCATAAGTGACATTACAAATTAAGTGCAAGAAATTTATTGAGCACTTTTAAAACTGAGAACAGAACAAAATGCTCACACATTCACAAACAAGCAAAAATACACACACACACACACACACACACACACACACACACACACACACACACACACACACACACACACACACACACACACACACACACACACACACACACACACACACACACACACACACGGCCTGCTCGTTGAGAGCAGTTTGGGGTTCAGTGCTTTGCACGATTACACTTCAGTCATCCAACCCACATAGCAATAATGATTATGTGAATGTAGAAAATGTACAGCATTGTTTGGCATCTAGGCTCTGACCTCCTTGCTCTCAACATGAATCATCGAGATCAGCACAGCAGGGGGAGCAACGATAACAACTTCCTCTCTGAGGAAACGTATACAGTCAGAGTCTACTAGTGGATGCTGAGGTGGGAATGGGGCTTTTGAAATGCAAAAGAACAGCAGCAGCAATAGCATCACGTTTTGCATTGCTTCCATGTGAGCGGTGTGGCAACAGGAAATCAGAAGGAGTGAGATGGACACTGATGACTTATGTAGACTTCCATGATAAATATTATGTGTTAGATATATGTTGCAGTGAGAAAAGCATGCCATGTGAGTGTAGGACTGAGTTGACTGAACTAGCTTACTGGCTTTGCCTTATTTCTACAATGGGGCATGCAAGCTTAACCATCTCTTTAATAAGTTTATAATTTAATCGTTATCACAATTTTTTTTGAAAATGCTATTCCAAAGAGGCCATTACCATAACAGTACAACATTCCTAAGGTATCTGGAATTTGTGGTGAAACAGTAAAGCCACCAACTTCAAGAGGAGTTTGGATTTGGATCAAATACGTTGTACGGTGTATGATTGTATACAGTGGCTTGAAAAAGGTTACACACCCATGCTAAAGTTGATTAAATAGAGGAATAAAATAAAAACATCTTTTGAAAATTGATCTTAATGTCTTTATTTAAAAGAATTAGGAAAATCCAACCTTTTAAGGACACACATTTTCTTTGTGAATGAATAATGTATTGTACATAAATAAATAAATATTCTTCCTTTAAAATACAGGGGAAATAAGTATACACACCCTTATGTTAAATTCCCATAGAGGCAGGCAGATTTTTATTTTTAAAGGTTATTTCATGGATCCAGGACACACAGCATCGTGATAAAGTTCCCTTGGCCTTTGGAATTAAATAGCACCCCATCATCACATATCCTCCACCATACATAGAGATTGGCATGAGGAACTTTCCATAAGATCATCTCTCATTGCAAATCAAACCAGCTATTACGCTAACTGAAATAACACCATGCCTATCTCTATGTATGGTGAAGGGTATGTGATGATGTGGGGTTAGTGTATGTAGGGTGTGTGAACTTTCCCAAGCCACTGTATGTGACAATACATCTTGTTTAGATTTGTTTTTAAAGCAACATAGAATACTATGTCTCTATAAATGAATGATAGATTGTATTGTGTAAGGAGCTTCCTCTTTTTCCCATGATTGGTTGCTTGAACACAGCAGTGTGCAATCAAAAAACCTAACAACTTTTACTACACTTTTAAAGTGGGAATACACAACACAAGATGCACAACAGCTTGTGCTATAGGTCACAAAACAGAGTTGCAAAAACAAAATGATTAAAAGAAACAATATTTTTTCTATGATGTGTAAGGAGTAGACTGAGTGGTGACTAGGAACCAGATGTACCCATTATCTCCCGCTATGCTTGAAACCTTAGCAGTAGGGCTGGGTACCAAATTAAATACTTTTTAGGCACAGAATTGCCTCCTTAGTTTCGAGTATTGAAAAATCTGTTTACTTAATACCAAATTTCAATATCTAAGGAGCAAATCTCTTGATCCCCTGCTGATTTTGAACGTAAGAGAAATGATCAGTCTATAATTTTAATTGTAGATTTATTTGAACAGTGCGAGACAGAATAACAAGAAAATTCAGAAAGACACATTTTGATTTGCATTTTAATGAGGAAAATAAGTATTTGACACCCTCTCAATCAGAAGATTTCTGGCTCCCAGGTGTCTTTTATACAGGTAATGAGCTGAGATTAGGAGCACACTCTTAAAGGGAGTGCTCCTAGTGTGAGCTTGTTACCTGTATAAAAGACACCTGTCCACAGAAGCAATCAATCAATCATATTCCAAACTCTCCACCATGGCCAAGACCAAAGAGCTCTTCAAGGATGTCCCCCTGTTCAAGAAAGCACATACATGTCCGCCTGAAGGTTGCCAATGAACCCCTGAATGATTCAGAGGACAACTGGGTGAAAGTGTTGTGGTCAGATGAGAGCAAAATGGAGCTCTTTGGCGTCAACTCAACTCGCCATGTTTGGAGGAGGAGGAATGCTACCTATGACCCCAAGAACACCATCCCCACCGTCAAACATGGAGGTGCAAACATTATGCTTTGGGTCAGGACAACTTCACCGCATCAAAGGGATGATGGACAGGGCCATGTACCAGCAAATCTTGGGTGAGAACATCCTTCCCTCAGCCAGGGCACTGAAAATGGGTAGTGGATGGGTATCCCAGCATGACAATGACCCAAAACACATGGCCAAGGCAACAAAGGCGTGGCTCAAGAAGAAGCACATTAAAGGTCCTGGAGTGGCCTAGCCAGTCTCCAGACCATAATCCCACAGAAAATATGTGGAGGGAGCTGAAGGTTCGAGCTGCTAAACGTCAGCCTTGAAACCTTAATGACTTGGAGGAGATCTGCTCCAGGAGTGGGACAAAATCCTTCCAAACTGGACATTCACACTGTCACCAACTTGAGCCCGCTGCGACCAATTAATAATACAACTTCTGTCATTATATATGTAATTTATAAAAGGCTTCTAGTGTCAGTGTATTGGCCGTGGCTGCGTGTGCTTCTCCCGGTCAAACAGAACGCCGCCACGTCAGAGCGGCAAACGCGTCAAAAAGCTTCCCCGTAAACAAGCGTCCTTGGCGGGGCAGCCAGAGCTTTTGCAGCAGCTCAAGTTGGTGGCGGTGTATACGTACGGTTAGATGTGTGCAAACCTGGTGGCCAACTACAAGAAACATCTGACCTCTGTGATTGCCAACAGGGGTTTTGCCACCAAGTACTAAGTCATGTTTTGCAGAGGGGTCAAATACATATTTCCCTCATTAAAATGCAAATCAATTTATAACATTTTTGACATGGTTTTTTTTATTCTGTCTCATTGTTTCAATAAATCTACCATCAAAATTATAAATTAGTACTGTGAAACGATTAAAATATATTAATCGTGATTAATCACATTAATGTCATAGTTAACTCGCAATAAATTGCACATTTTTATTTCTATATGTACCTTAATTTTTGTGCCATTTTTTTCTCATTTTAATGCTCTTATCAACATGGAAAAGTGGATCGATTTGCTTTGTGCAAATGTTTTTTTATTAAAAACAACATTGGCATTTCACACTAACATTCTCACTTGGAGCAGTCATTCACACTTGGAGCAAATAATGTCTCACAATGTAACACTATCCATCAATAAAAAGGAGAAAAAATACTTTGACGGGGGGGGAATTCATCAGCTGTGTGCTTGGCCATCAAGTGGTATTTCAGACTGGACGTGCTGCGATGATTGCTCAGTTTACAACAACAAAACACACATCACTTTGGTCTTGTCAATGGAACCATTTGGCAACTTGGAAGCTCAGAAACCTAAGGTAATTTTTACAATTTATTGTCTGGTTTTATTTTCTAAAAAAAGCTTGTAAAACATCAACCCTGTTGTCTACAGTCAATATATGAACATCATTTTTTTCAGGACAAATTGGGCCAAATTACAATATTTGTGCTGCAGTGAGGTCACTTGAATGTTAAATGGTTGTAGGACCTTAAAGACAAACAAATAAAATGGAACATGAATCTCAGATATAGATATACATTGATATCACACACAAGCTAAGCCAATATTCTCTCTAAAACACGTCTCATACTTTGGAGTCACACTGAAGAAATAAACATAACTTATACAGTTGACAAAAAGCATACATTTTTTCAAAAAAAAGTCCAGACGCTTTTGCCCTCATGACATTTACTTATGCCAATAATCAATTCCATTCCACATGGGATCCATTCATCCAATGTTCCAAAGTCACATTCTGTGTACTAATCTGATATCATTTTAAAAACTAACCAGAGAAGCATTAGAGAACCCTTTTGCAATTATGCAAGCACATAATGTAATCTGAAAACGGCTGTCCTGGTTAAAAAAAACAATGCAACTGATCTCAGCTGATATTCTGTCTATAATGGCGTACAATGGAAATTTAATTTCTAAGTGACCTCAAACCTTTGACCGATAGAGAGTGAGTGCGCATACGTGCTTGTGTGTGTGTGTGTGTGTATATATATAAAAATACCCAGCCCTACTTAGACCTGTTTCATTGATTTATTTTTCCATGCAAAAAGTTGACAGGGGGAGAAACACGGTATGCATATGTTAGTCAATTAGTATATCTGTATTACCGTTTACATTTTTTTATTTTAATTTGGCTGTTTAGCTCATCACATTGTCCTATTTTCAATACTTTACATTAGAGTATGTGTTTATTCTTGTGCAACAGCCTGAATGTTATAGTTCATAAATGCACTTAATTAATTTGCTGATGCAAAGATGCAGTGATTAGAGGTTTAGTTAGTAGGTCACAGGTTGGCTCTGTATGAGAAAAACAATCTTTAATGCTCTTACCTGTGGAGGTCCAGTGGAGAGTTACAGAAAAATAAAGAGGGAGAAATGAATTAGTGCATTATTGAATGAGAAGCCCAGTTCTCCACAGAAAAAAAAACAGTAATCAAGTCTTTTGCAGGATATTAGTATACAATTGCTAGTCAACTTATCAATTCAATGAATTATACCTATAATAGACCAACTTGGTGTTAAACTAGCAATGATTTAAGTCATTTTGCCTAAATCATGTTGTTAATTGTAAGAAGAACAGTGCCAGGTACAAACATATTTTGAAGCTGTTGTTTTTACTGTCACAAAACGGAAAGAAACATAGATTCACTTTAGAATGTACGATTTCCACTGACACACCATATGCTGTAAAAAGTCCACTAATGGCTTAAACCTTTATTTAGTTCCACAATAGAAAGGACCATGGTTTTACTGGAGAGTTGCTATTTCATTTGGAAGGAGCACAGTAACATGTCTGCCTTGGAAGGAAAAGCTCAACTAGTATTCTTGGGAAAACTACTAACCAAACGTCCTTTTTAATCTTATGAACTATACCATACGTAGAAATGGGATTGCTAACTGTACGTACAAACCACCGCCGACTTGAGCTGCAAAGACGCTCTGGCCGCCCTGTCAAGGACGCTTGTCAAAAAGTACGGGGAAGCTTTATGACACCTTGGCCGCTCTGACGTAGCGGTGTTCTATGTTTGATCATGGAAAAAGCACAAGCAGCCACTGCACGGCCAATACATTGGCACTAGAAACCTTTTAGAAATTACATATATATAATGTAGAGCCCGACCGATAAAGGATTTTTAAGGCTGACACCGATACGAATATTTGGTTATTTAAAAATCCGATATTCCAATATATTGGCCAACATATTTAAAAAATAAAATCCAGAAACGCATAATAAAACGCATAAGTAGATTTCCCTAACATTAGTTATTTGTAGTTATTAATGAGTTCTCACTAAAATAATTTGTTTTGTCACAACAGAACAGAGGAACATCAAAATATATTAATGTTCTGATAACTAAAATGTATAAAATTACAAACTTAAGATACGATACAAAACAAAAAATAATCGCCAGCACTCATAACATGGTTGACCGTCTGTTTTTATTTTTTAAATCAGAATCCTTTATTTGTCATTATAAATGATTCTGATGAATGACTATTTTTATTGGCCATTATAAATGCCTGTTGGTCCGTGCAGGGCTTCACCGTGAGCGGACTGTTTAGAGACGATGGAACGGCAGGTAATGTTAACTGGTCCGTATACACAAACAAAGTCATGTCATAAATGACAGGGAACCCAGCAACGGCAATAAGTTCATTACCATAAAGTTATATACCATAAAGAGCTACTTTCAATTTTCTGCTTGACGCTCTGACAGCTCAAAAGACTCAAAACGCAACACTGACGAATTTGCAACTTCTTGCAGCTGAGAGAAGCCAGCTTCCTTTGAAAATAAATGACTTCCGGTAACTTTAGAAGCTCAAGTCGGCGGCGGTGTGTACGTACAGTAAGTCAGAAGAAAAAGAGAAGATAAGTTAACAAATATCCTTGTATGATGTTCAATACCCCAAGAAGTTGGTTTGTTTTGTTATTTAACCTTTTCCAATATATATATATATATATATATATATATATATATCTTTCCTTATTTCCCTATCCATTTCTGTTTGACGTTTTTACAGAATGAGACTTTTGATAAATAATCATCAGTAATGTGGATATCATGACTAAGTGGGTAAAGGAAAATAATAGTAACAGTTACAACAGTCTGGTAAGTTCAGAAAATGACAATTTACTGTAATGCAGGCCTTTAAAACCAGGAAAAAACAACACTTATGCCATATTAGGATGTTACGATATCTAAAATCTAAGACGATATCTAGTCTCTATATCCGAATAACGATATAATACAGATACATTGCACAACTCTAGTTCCACAACACCCTTTCATTATCCTCAATGAACACCAATGAACTTGTGACATCCACCTGCGAGTTATACATGACAGAGCATTGCTACAATTATTATACAATTATATGTTGGTTTCTTGAAGCTACAACTGATGTATTTCAGCCTCGCCTATGATGCATTCCTCTTTGCCTTGTCCTTGAATGCCTATGCTAAATAGCAACTTGTTTCTTTTTTATTATAAGGGGCCGATGTCCCATTTGTCATTAATGTTTTGAAAAATGTTATGCTATCTTACGTTGTATGATTTGACATATCTTTATCGTGTTTTTGCACATAGTAACTATTTTTGCGAGGTAAAAATGAGACATCAGCTAAATGAAAATACACTCCCACATACAACATTCCCCTACATACATGCATACGGTCACACATCCTTAGCCAACGTCCAGTTACACATACACACACAAACACACCAGGCAAATAGCCGGGAACATCTGGAGCTGAAGTCGATTGGAAGTCAAACCACAACGTTGGCTGTGAACCAAAGCAGAAGGCGACATATCTAGGCAATCACAGCTATCGCTATCATTGGCCTGTCTCTGCCTCCCTAACAACTCCACCTCCCAAATTCACCACAGTGACTTTGAGAAAGAATCACAGGCTCTCTCCACCAGCGCTGCAGGGTGCAGGAAGTTCAGGACCAAAGTCAAACCAATGGCATTGATAAGTGAAACTAATTCACAGTTTTAACTATGGTGGCACACAGAGCACTGCCAACTGAATCAGCACATGATGCTTGCATCACTTTTGTAACCAGAACTTAGAATACCAGTTCTATAACCCACACTGGTAAGATTCATATACAATAGGACTGGTAATGTTCCATTATTCCTTACAGTTGCATTAACAGCAGTTTGACACAGCTGTAGAGAGAGTTTATTTTTCTGAGCACAATCTACATTTGCAACATTGGACCATGACTGTATTACATGTTAAGAAATTGAAGGCAAAAAAACATCTTCCTCCCGTCCTTTTTCTTCTGTCAATCACAAAGGTATAACATGCATACAGACGCATCAGTAAGCTTCAGTTTAAAACCTTATGATTAAAAGATTCTTCAAAAAGTGAGGCTCTTACAGGTGCGATTGCGTCAGTCGTTTATGGACATTTGATAAAGGTTTCCCTCCCACAAGAAATCACACATAAGGGAAAATAGCAAGGGAGAGCGCGCGCACACACACACACACACAGTTTTTGCCATATACATTTAGCAGCGGCGCGCCGCCATTACAAAGTTGTTGCTGCCGCTCCTTCAGCATTTTTAGAAATGTCATAAAGTAGTGATTACACGACTGTGCAGTTATCCGCTCTCTCTCCCTTTTGAGGGTGAGCAACTAGGACCGTGACAGAAAGTCATGTAACTATATAATCATTGTATATGGAATATAAAGTATACACAAAAAAATAACTGCATGGTTTAACATTAATCTGTCAATCTAATATGATTTTAAAATTATTTGAGTTTCCTTTATGTTCACTTGTCTTAACCACCTATTTGGGGGTTGTTTTAGAGAAGTGGCTATTAGTATTCCGAACAATTATTTGTCATTTTCTGAGTTTAAGTTGGTTGGGATTTTTGCATGGATGTTCTGCCTGATGTTTCAGCCTGTTTCTAGAAAATACTTTCCAATAGCTCCCAAAATCCCCAGCCAAAACAGTCTATATACCTCAGCATTTACAAATTTATTTCACCATCATGCTACCAGTATTCTGAATTTAGATGAATAGCTGCCTTTGCAACCGCTGGGACATTACACAGAAGTGAGCACAGCATGCATTTCTTGCCATGGCAAAAGGCTGTGCAAATGCATTCATTAGATCATTGTGGGATATAGGGAGGACCACA
>CM049381.1:18098512-18266012 GCA_026937815.1 Etheostoma perlongum
GTGCTCTGCTCATAGACCTTAAAGCAGCCTTTCTGGTACACCTGGGAGCCGGCACTGACTGTCAGAGATGAAAAACACTGGTGGCCCATGCAGCGACTTCCTGTTACACATGAGCTACCCTCACACACACATTGATGCTCCTCTTTGATCAGAGGCTTTACTTCCTCCTCTGCAAAAGATCCTGGAAAAGAACACATGGCTTGTTAATAATTAAATATTCAAAAAGAAATCATTAAAAGCTATTCCTGAATTACTTTAGTGGTGTTATAAAAATCAAAATTCAAGTTTTGTCGGAAATAAATTTAAATTGTTGTGAGTGACATAAGGTCCATGTTGAATGGCAGCCAAGAAAAATGTGTACAATGTGTACAAAGTCACCTTTCCCTGGAGCTTGCACACTGACGTTCATGTTACACAGATGGCCCTGGCAGCACTTGACAACATAGGCCGATGAGGGTGGCATGGCACAGGTGGCTCTGCCCTCCTTGTCGTCCCTCAGGCAGCCCTTCTGCTGGACTGCCACCCCATCAATCATCTTCAGAGAGGAAAAACACTGCTGGCCTCCACAGCGATGGTCACGCTCACACAAGCCACCCTCACACACACACTCCTGGTCTCTGAGGACTGGTCTGCCAGCAGACATTTCTATATCTGATAAGAGGAAAGAGAGATATGGGGAAACCCATTAGAGCAATACCATTAGTAGCCTATTAAATTAAATGGCATTCACTCACATCAGAAACATAATCTATCTCTGTTGGCTGGTCTAACAGACCCATCAAGTTAGTTTAAATGTATGAGTTTTGACAGAAAATAAATTTCATATTTTAAAAAATCAATGACAGACTTCAGGTAAGGGACTTGTTTCAATGGCAGTGATATTGAACGTTTTACAGACTTTTAGGCAAGATATTTTTCACACAGTGTTACAATGCAAACACCTCACCTTTCACAGGTGACTGCAAGGAGACGTTCATGTTACATAAATCCCCGTAGCAGCACTCTACAACCAGCTCAGGAGTTGGCGGGCTTCTGCACTGTGAGGACTCTTCCTCTTTACCTACAATGCAGCCCTTTTGAAAGACCGATGTCCCGTTCAGTATGGAGAGGGAGGTGAAGCACTGCTGGCCAAAACACCGGTCCCCATTGCTGCAGGAAGCTCCGTCACATACACATTCAGAGTTTCTCGCACTGATATCACCTACAAAAATACAAGAGAAAAAACAATAATGGAACAGGTCAGAATTCATCACTGGAAATATGCTGAGAGCTGCTGCAAAGGAGGACTTAAATCTCTAATATGCTCCCAAATGTTTTGTGACAACTGATGATCAGCGCTTATCCCTCTGATGCATGTATATCTATTGTAAGTACTGGAACAAGTCTGGATTGCCACGCAAAAAAAGCTCCTCTTTCCACTGCATTCCTACGCCACTGCAGTAGTTTAAAATAACACTGCGAGACAGCAGATGAGAGGGAGACAGACTGGGGAGGGGCAGTGAAAGGGAAAAAAAGTGTGAATTTTTGGTCTATGCATGTAAGAGACTTGAGGGGGACAGATAGAGGCAGAGAGGCTGAAAGATTGTGTTCATGTTTAAACCAGAGTAAAACAGAACAGGCAAACAGAGACATCTGGTACACACCCTTCCAGCTATTGCATGTACATGGGACAAGCTGTATATTGTGACAAGACACTTACCTTCCAAGCTAGAACAGGGAAAGACCAGGACGATCAAAGCCAAAAGAAACATGTCCTCAACCATCATTGTAGACCTAGAGAGAAAAAAATAAGAAAAACATAAATGATGGCTACACTCCAAAGCATATGTGTATTTTGCTCGCCAAAAAAGGGGTTGAAATTGTATTAAAAGCAAAGAATGACGATTTTTATACGGAAGAAGGAGAATACATTTGGGATTTTTTATAAAACATCTTTCTGGACACTATTCAGCGAGACGGACATAAGATCATTAGAGACAGGCAGATAACAGGATTTGCTGTCAACCTAAAAGTATTAGAGAGGGAAACCTTTCCTTGTTTTCAGACAAATAGTCAACACCAAGTTTAAAATGCTCAAGTAAAGTGGGTCTCATGCCTTCCTGTTGTCCTGGCAACAAGGCATTGAGTGGCAAGCAATGGGGAGACTGGTGCTTTCCTATTGGCTGCTTCTGTGCATGTGTGTGTGTGTGCATGAGGGTGTGTGTGTGTGTGTGTGTGTGTGTTGGAGGGACAGGCTGCTTGGCAGTGAGGGGAGAGGAGCAGACAGACGAGAAATGAGGAGGAGAAAGAGGAGAGGAGCACAGCAGGGAGAATGAGTGTGGGTGCCCAAATACTATCGTTTAGAGACCTGGAGACAGTCTAATCCTTCAATATTTAATGCGTCTGTAGAAGTGTCATACGCCGTGCAGTTTTTTTGTTTTATCCAGTGACAGATTTTTATTAGACCACCCGTTTAACTATAACTATGAACACAAGGGGAACCCCCCCAGCTACCCATTTTATAAAGATGATATGTGAATTTTGTGGAGACATCATAGCCTGCAGCGTGCCCCGTTTATGCCATACTAAGCACCAGGGCCGTTATCTCGGAAGCATGTGTGTCTGCGCCTGAGTGCATCTGTGCCACCGATAAACACCCCAGTGCCCCCCTTACCTCTATCCCCTCTAAGCCTTTGTGCCCGTCTCCCAGACATAAATGATTAAGCACGTAATGTCAGCAGTAGTCCAACGGCGGCGTCTGTACGGGACGCTCACACGCAGACCACATGCTGCTCCTTTAATCAGAGCACAAAACAGAGGCTGCCACACAGAGATAATCAGAAACTCTTTCTGCTCCCTTTGGACCGGGGGAGCGTGGAGCAGCATTGGGGGCAGGGAACAGGCAGGAGGGCATGAAGAGGCAAAAGTGGTAAAGCCAGGGGGCATCTGAGGGACAGTGGGTCAGAGAAAGACAGAGAACGGGGCCGAGTGACTTGTGGGCTGCAACAATGAGGTAAGCTAAAGAGAGGGAGAAGTGGGACAAGGAGGTGTCTGGTGTCAGTGCCCAGAGGGACAGTGGGAAGAAGGGCACCATGCTGGTGCTACGGTGAAGCCGGGGTAAAAAAAAGTGATTCTGTCTGACTGGTTATCTTGATATTGACTCATATATCACTCATGTAGAAGAAGGACAACAAAGAGCATATCCTGACTCACATGCTGTCGACAGATCAATAACTCACCTCAATTTACTAAGCAGAGCACGCCACGAGACTCTATTTAAAGGCCTCAATTAGCGTAGGTAAATGATTTGCTGCATTTTTGTTTACATTTACTGCTGAAAGACCCTCGACGGGGCACTAAAACGATCTCAGTCTCAATTAATCTCTCCCACACAGACACTTAAATATGCTATGATAAGCATTGAGCCAGACGCTGCAGACCAAGTTGTTAAGTGGTCTTGTTATGCATTTGCCGTTATGTACAGTACACAGCAAATATTTAAGCCTATGTACTGCAAAACCTGAAGGCCTTTTGCCTGATCTCCAACATGTGTTTATGCATCTTGCACACATGCATTCCTGTATGCATTTCTATCTACACAGTTTGATTTGCAAAAGCACAGTAAACACACACTACTCCTCTATCCACACATGAGGCATAGCTAGATGGTAACATATCATCAAGCCAGTCAACAGCTTTGCGTGATGTATACACACCCAGAACTAGTCCTGATATTGGAAACCTCAGAAAGGAGTCTTGGAAAGGAGAGAGGCCGGGCAAGCATCTGCAATACCGATTGCGATCTGAGCAGACAACTTTATGGCGCTGTGGGTGAGTATGTGTGTGTGTTTGAAGCACTCTATCCCTGCGTATTGAATTCTCTGGCAGTGTTCTGTGTGTTCATGGAACTGACATCCTGCCAAGGGTGTGCTCTCATCCTTTCCCCCCCCCACCCCCCTATCTGTCCCAACCCCCCTTCTTTCCGTTTATGCCCTCTTCCTTTATCCTCTGATGTGGTTTTGTAATAGGAAACTAGTTTAAATGCCACATGGGAAAATATATCCAAAGTTATAATTACAATGGTTACTGCTGTTGGAACTAACACTATAATGGGTCTTACTAAATCTTAAAGCAGGGAAATATTTTATGCAAGCTTCAAAGGGTGGTTAAATAATATTTCACACAACTCTGAGTAAGTCTTTGGTTTTACATTGCATTATGTTGATTCCTTCTCATTTACTTTCTTTGTGTGAAAGGTTAGGCCGTTTATACTGGTCAGGTGTCTTGAGCTCATGTTTTGCAGTGGTAGAAAGTAAATCAAGTACTGTACTTAAGTACAAAAACACAATGCTGAAGTACTTTACGTATTTCCACTTTATGCTAGTTCAAATGTAGTTTTATTCCATTACATTTCAGGAGAAAATATTGTGCCTTTCACTTTGAAGTTATTAGTTGCTTTGCAGATTGATCAGATGTTTTACAAGCAAAGCATGTGCACTGTTAAGGATATAATTAACCAAGTGAATAGAAAGTAGGTAGAAACAGCTCCACCTCAACTAAGCCGTGACATTCAAAGGCTACCTACACATTAAGACATTAGTAATACTAATGTACGTAAGAAAGGGGTCATTCTGCATAATCTGTACTTTTACCTTTTAAATTAAATAAATTCTGAATGCAGGACTCTTAATTGACCATTTTGCATGGATTTACGCCTTTACCTTAGCATATAATCTAAATGCTTTTCCCACCACAGGTATTTTGTATGATGATATCAATGCCTCTTAGATGCATGAGGGAATACAAAAACCACATTGAGCTCAACACAAGGTAGCCAAAGTGTGTACAACCTGGAGAAAAATAGTTAGAGAGGCTGATAGATTTGCTGATGTGATTTACTTGTTTCTTATTTGCCCAGTGAAAAGTATGTTAGGACTGACTCCTGCTGAGTGTTGCTGGAGGGACTTGAAAGGGATTCTACATATCAAGGCACTTGCTTTATGACGTCACATTTCCTTCCCAGACTCTTTCCAGTCATCCCACTCCAGAGGGCTATCTTGATAAGCACTTCTCTAAAGACTTAGAGCAGGGCTTAATATGATTAGATGGAGAGGATTAAACATGCCACTCAAATGCTGTGATTGGTACAACTGAACCCAAAAAGAGAATCATGTAGGCACTTATGATAATTTCAATACATGCAAGGAGTTGGTACACATTCCCACGTAAAAGACTACATCTTCAAGTGCCATTTTAAACCACATTTTAAAACTGAATGTTGTTATAGCTTTCAACAACAACCGAAAATGCATTTGGGTCAAGATGAAGGATAGAATGACAAAACACTACTTTGTCTGATGAGCATGGTGTATCACTGAGGTTGAGGAGGGAGGAGACTCGAAGCCCTGCAGGAGCTGCTGAGTCATCATGCTGGCAAAGAGAGAGACAAAAGGTGGAATATGTGTCTGACCTGGCAGGCTGGCACAGTTACCATGGCACAAATAGCCTGTGCACCGAGGAAACTGCAGCAAACTGCAGGACAGCAAGGAGAAACAGGCAAAGACTGGAGCAATGCGGCGCCTGCTGTTCATGTCCCTGTCCCCGACCCAGACAGCCAAAGTGCCAGCATGCCATCAGGGACACACAGATGGTTCACTCCTAGGTGAATGTGGGTGTAATACAGACCTAGGGGCGAAAGTCGTCGTCTTTGCTGCAGCCCACATTGATATTCACACTACAGCTCAGCAAATCAACACGTTCACCTCAGTATAAAAAAACATTCTCTGCCTACAGTCAAATACAAAACTTGGGATGACTAACACTTAGTTGAAAGAATATACAACCTTAACTTTTTAGTAGGGTATGAGGGAATACACACTTGATACAGCTGTCCTTTTGAGCTGTGTAGTACGGTATATAAGATAACAATGGATGTTGTCTAAAAAAGAAGAAGGGTGCCTACTAACGATTTGAACATCAGAGTTTGACCTTTTTTTTTTTTACATTTGAGTGTCAGGGGGACAACCTGAACAAAACTTCATTCCAAAAGTCAAGGACTACATATAAAAGTGCCAACACTTTGCATAAAGCACAATGGTAATGGTTAACCAATTCAGGACAGATTTGATGGGCCTTGTCATCTTGCAGAAGGCTTGTAGTGAAGTTGGCTTAAGGCTCCATACACACTGTGTGAAATTGGCAATCTTGCAGGTTCATCACGTCACACTGTGCAAGATGGTCGAATACAATCTTGGTCCCAAATCTGTGTCAGGCTGTACAATATCAATTTTGAGTGTGCAATGAATGAGAATGTAGGACTATAGAAAAAAAAGCAGATGCATTATGAATTCAAATCCTCCATTCTGCACTGCTCTTTAGCTTTGGAAATGCAGCAGAACAATAAGCAAGGTTTGGCCTTAATTCATTTGTAATTCCAATACAGTATTAGGAGGGGTTGGTTTGTAGACTTAGCTCATAACAGGGGTCACATTGGGAGAATTTGGTCCTAAATATCTGAAACTGTCTGAATTTTGAGGTGGATGCGTTGTTTTACTGTCAACTTTTGTTAGGAACAGTCCAAACTTGTGTAGGTGTCTTTAGACCAAACACCCACACTAGACAATATGATGGCAGTCTAGTTTCCAGCATCTGCATCATTATAGCAGCAGGAACATCTGATATTATGACAGATATTCTACTTGATAATGAGAAATTTTCTCAAGTGAGCAGCTGGTTTTAAGGATGAAGAATCTAGACATGGGATCACGACTTAATTTCAGCATTATTCTGGTCCAATAGGGCTTTAATCTGCATGCTAGTAGAGCACAAAATACAAACAAAATGGGAACTAGCTTACTGGAACCAAAAGTGGCCAAACACACCTTTAAATACTGATATAGCTGGAAATACTGGCCTTTATATAAAATGAAGTTAGGACAAAACCAGCAGAGTAGGGTACAAAGAACAATATATTTGTATTGAAACTAAACACAGGTATTGTACTGGCAGCTGTATTGAAATTGAGCTCAATGCGGTGCTGTGACCTTGTCTGGGAGAACTGTCAAACCCAGGTGGGCCCCCTCTTAATATTCTGTATTATACACTGAGGCTGTATGTGAAAGGCGTATGGTTCTGCGGACTACAAAGCAAAGCTCATTAACCTTTGGAAACACCTCGCTGGCCAAGGGGCTCATCAAATGTGGAGATGAAAGAGTAACTGCTGTGGCCCCTTGGAAGAGCTTGTGGAATCTGCAGTGCCCCATCAGGTCGAGCCAGGCTCCATCTCTGAGGGCCCAACAGTCTCTCAGCAGCTGCCTCCTTTCACAGTGTGAGGAATGTAATCACATGCAAATGCCCCCCCTGCGTACGTTTAATACTCACACAGTCATTTTAGAAAGAAAGAGCATAGCAGGTTTTTGTTCCTTGGATACAGTCACGCACACGCACACACACACAAACACACACACACACAATGTAATCAGAGACAATTTTTGCCTTTTCTTCCTGCTGTGCTCCAACCCTACCTTCCACCTCTGCACCTACAATCACAAAGAAGATGAGCATTTTGATACACTTGTTCCTAATTCACGACACAATTTGATTTTCTTAGACGCAGCACCACAGGGCAATAGTTGTAAGGGTGATAGAGGACAACTGAAGAAAAAGGGTAAGTCTGGTAGGGTCTAACATACAGACAATGCAGATGTTCAAGTTCTGCAGATACAACATCACATTTGTACGCAGTCATAGTAGGTCTCACGTTTCCACAAGTTTTATTATGGTTTTGTGTTGCGGGACATCTTGTGAGACGCAACTTGGAAGACTTAACAGCATTGTAAAGACACTATTAACAAGTCTTCTACGCAATGGTAACTATAGCAATTAGACATTCATTTTCCCAGAGCCATCAAAACATCTGAAACAGCCAATTCAAACACCATCTTTATGGCCCTCAGCTATGTTTGCCAACGGAGGAATGTACAAACACTCTCTCTCCAAACGACCATCTCACAAAGTTCACAGCCCTGGGGCAATACTATTCTCAAAAGGACACCTTGATTTGTATCACGGTACACTCTTTAAGCACACTTTCCTTCTTAAGAAACAAGTAAATCACATCAACAAGCTGGCGTACAGCTAGTCAAAGCTCAAGGCATTTTTTGTCTTAATTGATTCTGCCTGACAAAGCTGAGCTCCAAGAGTCCGAGGGCTAACATTAGAACCCCCCGCCCCCCACAACATCAACCAAACCATTCACCACCGTGATGATAATCACTCAGCAAACATCTTGCAACAAAACAATGAATCTGCATACAGCACTTTGCTCTGTAGCCACTACATCCTGCTGCCAATGGAGCCTTTATGGCTGGGAGTTTCCTGGCCTTCCGGAAAGAGAAAAGGCTTCTAAGGAAAAAGACCAGTAGTAGTAGTATGCAGTTTCCAAGCATTAAAAGTCAGAAATGGGAAATGAAGACATAAGTGGTTAGCGCATGTACTTGGGTGATACATATTCAGTGGAATTGCATTGTGATGATATGATGTTAGTGTTAACAAGTCACAACTAATTCTGATCAAAATGAAATTTTTATTATTTTCAAGTGATTTTGCTAGAGCAAACCAATTGGTTGATTCACTGATTAATTCAATTCAATCAATTATAATCGTTGCATCATTTCATGCGGAAAAGTCCCAAAAATTAATTTACTTTAGCTTCTAAAATGTGAATTTATTAAACTAGTTTAATCATCACATAAACTGATAATGAAAATAATTAGTTAGCAGGCTTAGATTTTGCATGAGTGCCTTTGCCATAATACAATATATGTAAATGCCGATATCACAAAATTAGTCCTATCATATTGTGATATTGACTTCAGACAACTGCCAAGCCCTACTTGCTTGTCAAAACCGATTTCTTACTAAAAATTACAAAACATAATAAATGGCCCATTTGGCTCAAGCATGGGGAATGGACTGGACAAATTTAAGTAAGCCCCATCAATGTGATGTACTACCATCATAACAAAACTAGTTCAGTTTACGACCCCATTACCAAAAATGAAACAAATTATTCTCAAGTTGTAGACAAAGTGCCCACACCAAATAAGAACCAATGCCTGGAGATCACAGAGAGGCAGCAACTCAAAGCCATATCCCACTAACAGCTGAGTGATAAGACAAGAGCACTGAAGCGAGTGAAGGGCTCATAAAATGTGTATTGTCTCCAGTGCAGTCTGGGGTTAGTGTGGCAAAAGAGCACTGCATATATATGTGTGTGTGTGTGTGCGTGTGTGTGTAGTAGTGTCTTCTCCCTTCTCTATCTCCACTGGTCGCCATCCACATTTGAACATTGAATAAGGGAAATCAATACGTCTGTGCAGAGCCTCCAGATAAGGAGCTCCGAAACAGGAAAACAGAAACAAGACTAAAATTTGGCACATACACAGTCTTTTATCTTATTCTCTTTTCCCATTTAACTTCCCGTGCCTTGCTGAAACTGCAGTGCCCGCAAGTCTCAGACAGCTCTTATCATGGTGATATGTTTGGGCCACATAAGGCTGATGATTATTAAAGGCTCAAGGATTTTTTGGACTAAAAATAAACACTGCAGACAGAGGGCCCTTTTTAAAAAAGCTGGACAGGAGCATAGAGGAGAGGGAAATTCAACCCACATGCTGTGTTCCTCTGCAGCCTGCTGCCTCATCCGATGCCAGGTTTGTTGCAATCAGCTTTCTCTTTCGTCAGCGCACACACACACACACACACACACACACACACACAGCTGTAGCAAGATAGCTGAAGGTTGCAACTCTGAGCTAGACTTCAAGCCAAATCTTGCCTCCTTTCTATCCGCCAGCCACTGCCTCCAGCCCGCATTCATACACACATTTATATACTGTCTCTCTCAGACACACACACACACAGGCAGACACCCCCTCCCTTTCTTTCCTAACTCGAGAACCACCTACATGGAAGAGCGATGAGCCTCAGACTCTTGCTCAGACTTGAAGCAGTCTATCTTGGTCTCATAACTGCAGTTCTCTGGTTAATGACAGACTGTGTAACCTGATTCCTCTCTCTCTCTCTGTCTCTCTCTCTCTGTCTCTCTCATTGTTCCAACCCAAACTGCCAGCTGCTTCTGACAGCCAAATTACTGTGCACAGAGAAATGATTGCTATCAGAGGCCTATCCTCCTAACCCAACAACCCCCACCCATACTCGCCTCAAGCTTTCTAAATGCTCCAACCTCAGTGGGCAAATTATACACTTCATGTCCATCCGAAAGAACCGTTACAGCAGTGCACTGATGAAGAGGCCAAGATATCATCAGCCAAAGAATTCAGGAGTCATAATGTGGAAACAAAAAATTGAATGAGGCTTGTAGGGAAGCACATTTCACATTTATGTTTTCTTGATAAATTACTTGAGGATCGGCAACTATTCTGACAACTGACTAAGTTGATTTTAAAACAAAAGCGGCAAGAATTTTATGCTTACAGCTTCTCGGTTGTCCATATTTGCTTTTCTTTGTTTTATGTGATAGTAAACTAAATTGATTTGGGTTTGGGACTGTTAGATAACGATCTAAAGACCTCACCTTGTGCTCTGGAAAGTTATTCTTTTAGAATAGAAGCAACTTCTATTTGTTTCAGCGTCAGTTCTTAGCAACATGTTGGCAGCAAGATAAACATTGTGGAATGCATTGTTGGTCTTAGAGAGACGGATAACCCCCAACTGGCTGAGGAATAAGTTACCATAGTTGGGCAGTTTGAAACAATGATGCTGACCCAAGGCCAATAACATTGTTGTAGACCAAGAGACGTTGAGGAGGAGAGGACTAATCACAATGTTAGCTCGGGATTCTAAAGATCCCCTGGAGTTGAACCATATCTCAGCCTCAGACTGCCTACCATCCTTTCATCATACCACTATCAGCCAGACTTCACGACGCAAGCCACTGAGAACAGCAGGCGCCCATAGAGGCCAGACCTCAGTGACTGGTCAGCTAGGGGTTTACATTATCCAGACAATCACCCAACCACACAAACACAGCCACTAACCATAACAAATAAAATCAACTGTGATTCCTCTAATCCAGGCCTGAAATTTACCAACAACAATTCATGTATTACAGCTTCAACTGGTAGGGGTCATAACTTATTTTGAGTGGCTAATCCATATTGATTAAACAATATGCTATCTGCAATGAAACTATCACTGCATAATGTATGGTTGTCAGAGTGGCATGCACATGAAAGTGTTGTCAGCTGAATGGTTTAGGAGTCACCTTGAATGCATTAAACAACTACTAGTTGGACAGGCCGTGTTCAATCACACAGGCTACACAGCAAAAGCAAATGCACCATCAACTGCTCCCCAGAAATGTGGAAATGTGATTCTGAGGAAGAACACTTCAGTGTGAGACATTGATTTCCATTCACACATCTTTTAATCTGCACAATTATCTCTGACTATTTCCAGATAGCATTAACACCTTTGTAATTAAGTTTGCACCCTCCCATCAGCGGGTCTACTTGCTCTACATTTAATTGCCTGCAATCTTTTCACACATTTCCTGTTTGGTCTGATTGTTCCTCAGCAGGGAAACGCATGTCAACAAAGACTTGCATAAGATCTATATTGGTGATATTTTACACGTTTTCTCCATATATTCCATTGCCGACTAGTTAAAAATGAAACCACAGACTATTGCCATACCGTGTCTTTGCCAGTGTTTTGGGCTCTTCTCCCCCCTCCAGGGGTGCGATTGTGATGTTAAATGTGCTCAGCATGGGATGATGAAGCACACGATCAAGCAGGAACGACCCTCCCAAAGAATGTTAGCATGACAAAAAAACTCTTAACAAAGTCACAACTAGTTGCAATGTTACGATCTTGATTTAATTGTGACGCAATAATAGACCCTAGAAGGGTTTTTTTTTTCTTTTGACCTGAAGCTCAAAAACATCTCTCTGACGCGGTAAAAAAAAAAAAAAAAATTGATAGACTATGGCACGTGAAGGCTAAATCATATTTATATATGCACTTATTTGTTCACACAACCTGATAAATAATGATAAGGTAAATGAAATGTGTGGCTACAACAACAACAACAACAAGGGCCAAGATTTTACGAAGAAAAGCTCAGAGGGATTTCAGTTTGAGTCACGAAATCGTATCCTGCAAATCAGCAAACTTCTCCACGTCCACAGAAATGTCTATACTCGCATTGCAATACACACTTTTATACAGGCCTACATTTTAGGTATGTCACGAGTAAACTTACCTTGCAGTTTATTTTTCAAACTGCTTTATGAGGGCTCGGTAACTGGCGCAGGTCGATCTACTCTGCCATCTCCCAAGAATTCACCGACAATACCCTGTTTGTTTTCCAAAGTCTAAAAAGCAGAGCCTACATGACGCCAACATCATCGGCCGTCGTCAGTTCGGTGAAAGAAACAAGGGACACATTCACGCGATATTTAGGAGATAGAAAGATAAAGATACTGATACATTTTGTAACGTTGTGCCCCTTTTACACACCAGAACTGTCTGGAGCTTCACAACTCGCACTCCAATCCACGAAGGCAAAAAGCCAGGATTGGAGGAGGAAGTTACCTTGCAAACAACTCACTGCTATCTAGCGTTAAGCAGGATGGTAAATACGTGCTCTTCCGGTGACGCATTTCAAAATAAATCAAATGTAGCTCTTCGTCTCTTCCTCTTATTCCCAGGGGTAGACGAAGGATGAAGGCCATATATGCTCATTAATTAATTATAATTAGTAAAAGTAGAAAAACTGCATTAAAAAAAGCTACCCAAGTTGGCTAGTCTGCATTTATATACAGTGGCAAAATGTAAGTAGCCTACATTTGCTAAAGCACTGTAAGGTACCGAATTGTGGATATTTTAACTTAACTTGAGTAATTCTATTTTATCTAGGCCTACTCCATTACATATCAGGGACAAATATAATAGGCTACTTTTTAATCTGCTGCATGTATATTTTTTTAAAGTTGTAGTTACAATAGTTTCAAAATGAAGATTTTACGCACAAAATATATCAATCCCTTCAAAAAATATGTTTTTGATTAAGCTACTCCTATACATTGACCCAGTTAAATGACACTTACACATGAATGTATCAGTAATAATAATCCAATAATATCCTTTAATCCACTTTGGCATTTTTTTTTTTTTAACTTTCAAGACATTTTGTAGGCTACATTAACTTTTACTTAATGTAAATATTCAATGCGGGAATTTCATGGACTGTTTTTACATTGTGGTATTGCTACTTTTACTGAAGAATGTTCTAAATATTTCCTCCACCACTTCAGCTAAATGTACTTAATTGTCAAAAGTAAAAGTACCAATTACACAGAATGGCCACTATCACACTTTATTATTATGATATTGTTACTGGTGCCTTAATTTGTAAGCAGCATTTTAATGCTGTAGCTGGTGGAGGTGAAACTAATTTGAACTATTTCACATACTATTAGGAATGGTAGGGGCCAGGTAAAAAAAATAATAACACAATAACACAAAATTAAAATAGCAAAGGTGTTGAAACTAGATTTTGACACAGGGGACCTTCAGTAAAACAGAATCTATTTTAAGCTCGTTGTTATGTAGACTGATATTTTGCTTTAGAAGTGAACATTCCCAAACTATATTTCAACTTTATTAGGACAAAACAGGCATCAAACTCTAGCTTTCAGTTGTACGTGTAGGCCCACAACATATTTTTGATGTAGGCTCATAATGAGCATTTTAGTGCAAATTAAACTCTACAATAAAGAATTACAGTAAACCGTAAAGTATAATCTTTTTAATCCTATGATTACCCAGATAATATCCAGTGATGTACTGTGCGTTTATGCTGAAGCAAAAGCGTGCATTTCCTGTCACAGACTTCTCTATGGCTAGCTTGACATGCGCGGTAGGCCAAATTAAAGGACCATTGCTATTTCGTTTGCTCTGCGCATGTTCCCGACTCAGCATTTAGGGGAGAGTGAAGAAGGGTTCAAGATTTGGGCATTGCCTTCAGTCAATAAAAAATATCGGTAGACCTATGTTTTAAAACAAACGTGGTCAGTATGAAATCACACCAAAATGTGTTTCCTAACACATTATCATATCAGGCATAAATGGAAAATACATTTCTATAAAAAGATCATTTGATTCTTCAATCACTACAGATTTTGTAATTTCTAGAAAGTCTGAGGTGGGCCTATTTTATTAAATATAATAAACATAGGTTCAAAGAATGTAGCTACTCAGATAGTTTATTAACAATGTCAAATCACTAAACTACAAGACACAATGTACTTATTGAAATTAGATTACTAAAAAACAAATAAGACCCGACTGTGTTACCATAAAAAATCACATCGTGATTAATCTGTAATAAAACAGAATATATTTTAAATAGCTAGCCTAGGCACATTTGCATTAAAGTAACTCTATATCACTCTTCTACAAGGAGTCATCTTTTCAGAGTGTGCAACACGTTTTTTTTTAACTATTAGGCTACACGAAACCGTCCAAACCTTAGACATTTTATTAACATTTCTACTCTTCAAACAGAACTGTAGTCATATAGGTCTACTAAATGTTCTAAACCGTCTCTGGTAGTCTTTGACATAGACATATAAAGATATATTTATATGTCTATGGTCTTTGCCAGACAGTTGGTCTTTGCACACATCACGGAGCAGCAGCAGTAACCGTGTCCATGGCAACGCGGTCAGAAGTTCCAAACAGTCAGTGCTCCTACATATAGTTTCTCGAACTGCTCCTAAAATGCATTCAGAGTAAGTAAACACGTCTGTATTTAAATCAGAACTATAATTGCTGTGTGTTTTAAACGTTTTTTTTCTTCATGTAGACTAATTACCGTCACTTACATTTGTGTTTAATTTAATTCTTGAATAAATTAACTGCAGTAGCTACCGTTAAGCTAACTAGCGACGCCAACGGTAATGACAATGCCCGCTCTTCCAAGCTATCGTTGAAGAGGTTGACTGTGTACCTGGTTTTTGTCTCCATTTCTACTAGAAATGTCTCAGGTCTCATGAGTAACGATCTTCCATCCACAACATCTGGCAAGTGCAACTGTTTATACTGACTTAACCTTAGTTACCTCACGCTGTAGTTCTGTGTAATTTAGGGTCAGTTATTGTTAGCGGGAAGACTTTTCTGCTGGACCTTGGTGAGGTAATGTTAACGTTAGTGTATGTGGTAACGTAAGTGTAATGCACATATCAATTTATATACATGGTGTGTTTCCTTTGTGTGTGTGTGTGGGTTTTAACATTACGGGTGTGCAGGGTACCAAGGAATAGATGGCCAGATCTCCCAGATCCCAGGACTGTCCTCGACCATCGGCACTCTTCCTGAAGAGAGGGCCCGAGGGCGGAGGGCCGGTGTCCTAGACAGTGATTCTGACTATGTCAAGCTTGCAAAACAAGGAGGGCATAAGGGTAGAGCAATCCTGTTGCCTTATATCTAGACATGTCCCTGCTGGTTAATGAATTTTGCCTACATTTATTTTTGTCCTTGTTTTCAACAGGACTTTTGTGGCACGAGGAATCAACAACTTATAAACCTGATGCATGCAAACCTCTGGGCAGGTTCTTCATAGGATCAGGAGACGATGAAAAAACCAAGGTACATGTGACAATTGTCTTATTATTATCATGCACTGGAACTGTAACTGTAGTTTATGATTAAATCACTAGCTTAACACTATAGTCTCACATTGCCACACCAATCTACTAACACTACTACTTACTGCTAATATACTATGTACTACTTTCTAGCATTCATTCGTTTAATGTATTGTAATATAGAAGGAACAATATAGACAGTAACAGTCAGCCACGATAATGGTTGATTTCTACTGTTCTTCATTAGATATTCCAGCTATCAAAGTGAAGGCTACATTTCATATCCCTATATTATGTTTTTTTCCCAACAGTCTCATTAACAATGAAGAGAAGAGAAACCTTGGAGCTTTTCAACAGCGAGAGCCCCCCCCTTTGGGACGGACAATATGTCAGCATGGGAGCGGGATGATAGCAGCAGCAATGCCAAAGAGAAGGTAAACAAAGAAATGTCAAAGTCATTTATAAAAGTAATTTAGTAATTTTACATGCGTTAACACAATAACAATGTATTATATCTCTTGTGTTGTTTTATTCAGTTATGATCATATGTTTAATGACAAAGTTAAGGGATTGTTAGTGAGGCTGTAGTGTTACACACATCATTTAGTTGTTACTCGATGGGAAAGACCTACTTTGTGGATCAGGTACTTGTTTCTCAAATGTTTTTTATTGTCAAGATGAGAGCATACTGCCAAATTTATAATGGAGGAGAAAAAAAGGTATCCTGGCTATATTTACATTCACAAAATAACCACCACACACTGTGACTTTGCTTTGTGTTCTGTAGAACAACAACGTTCATTACAGCCAGATGGAGAAATCGCAGCCATCCGATCAATATTATGAGACCAGCAAATTCAAGAGGATGTAAGTTCATGTGGTCACAAGATGGTGCTGTTGTTCCGTATTATATTCCGTACAAGTGGCTGGTGTCTCAGAATGCCACTTTTATGCAACTCTCAGGCACACAATTGCACAGAATATAACAGTGATCTTATTATGTCAGATCATGTCTGTAATTTTAAGGGGAAGTAATAGCAAACACTTAGGGATAGGTTGTCCTATAACAATAATTAGGTGCCCATATAACAGTTTTTACTTGCTGTAATTGTTGCTCCTGTTAACACTGGCCATTATAAAGTCCCTTTTTAATTTTCTTTTCATTTAAATGATGGGGGACAAAATCCACAGTCATCCTGTCCAAAAATGTATTTAAAGGTTTACCTGACTCTAACATGAGACTTTTCACTATCCTTCCACTGGAAACACTGTTCAGGAAATACAAAGAGGGAGTTTTGTACTAAAAAGGCTGTAACTTTGGGAGATATCTACTTCATTTGATTAACTCAGACTGCTAAAGCCTGATATTAGCTCCACATAAACATCCGGAAGCATTTTTGCAAGTAAGGAGGATTGTGGATTCTGTCCACCATCACTTATTACAAAGCCTCTATAAATTAACTTTTTTGGTATTTCCATCAGCGTAATTATGTAGTTTTTAGCATTACAACACATAAGGCTGATGTAAAAATCTGTGTAAGAGGGTAAGTAAAATCTACACCATATGTTTCCAGGTTGTTATGACTAAGCAGAAGTGCTCAGAAGTGCTCATGGGCAACACACTTAGGTCAACCAAAACAGCACACAAAGTCGATTTGAATCCGGACAATGACTTGTTTGCTTTGGCTCACTGCTGGTCTGTGATGTGTGTTCAATGTACCCTTTGGGAAATGTCAATGACTTGTCAAAAATCCAAAATAACCTCACATACAAAGCTACAAAGAGAGAACAGTAAAGACTGTGGTCATGTATGGTTTTGATACTTTAACAATTAACAATTCCACAAAGGATCCACTGCAAAAAAAAATACCTAAATCCTATAATCATATTGTTAAGACAAGCAAAAATAAAGTCAGTTATTTTCATCACTGCAATGCAGCGATCAGTAATACAGAGTCTTGGTGTAATATATTAACTTTGAGAGTCAAAAGAACGGAGTCTAGAAATGTCCTGAAACAAGACTGACTAACTGAGTGAAAATCATTATTTCACACCCTTTTTTACTTTATATCAAGAAAGGTAACAAGGCTAAATGTGAGATTAAATTACTTGTTTAGATGGATAGTTTTGCAGAGTTAGTCGTTTGGTATAAGATAAAGAGAAAACTGACAATTGTAAAAAACAAACAGTTGTTCTCTCTGTGCGTTTTATTGGAAGAGTACTTTTGTAATGAGTAGCCAGAGTTTATCTTGGTATACACTGTGTTAAAGGTAAGGGTCCAGTTTTAATGTTTAAATTGTGTCCTCATAGCGATGGCAAAACGTTACATTATATTTGTGACTGCAAAACCCCCATCCAGTTTGATTTCCATAAAAAAAGCATTCAAAAAATTGCATTGCCATCACTTTTTGTCTTTGGTGTTCTCAGAGTATATGACAAGAATCCAGCCCCTGTCGACATGTCTAAGCTGCTGAGCTTTGGCTATGCCAGTGAGAACAAACCAATAGACAATACTGATTTGTCAGGTAAGTAGCACAGTGTTTCTGACAGATTGAGTGACCATCTTCCGGATCACCATAAGTCATTTCTTTTCTTGTTTTTTTTTCCATCGTGCTATCAAAATTACCCTTAACATCCCCCTTAACATTCCCCTGAACATAATGAAGTCAAGGGTGTGAAACGTTGATGCCTTGAACTTACTGAACTAATGAAGCCTCTTGACATATGTAATAATGGTTCGTTGAATAACTCGTGCTTGTATACATTTCCATGTCAACAGATTAGAAGACTGCCAGTGCCGTGGAAAAAGGATGTACAAACTCAAATGCTTCCAACAGGAATTGTTGCCATCCTTTCTTCCCCTTATTCATTTCTTTATTACCCCTTCATATACTGAGCCACATCAAATGTTTTACTTAGTTTCAAATGTTCTTTGATGTCAGATGTATTACACAAGTGTGAAAGTGCTTAATTGAATTCAAGCTAGGACCTGTTATTTATTGTGCCTGTTAGTGGTGCCTCATTAACTGTATTCCTTAAGTAAAGAAGACACCAGTAAGTCTTTTTTTCTGTCTGTAACTTTGTAAAAGGCAGATTTAAGGAATAAAAATTTGATTGTTCAAATAAACACTCTTTTTATTGCTTTTGCCTTATATGCCCAAAATGTTTGCTCTCACATGCAGGAATTTGAACGATAATAATAATTTCTACATAATACTGTAACATTACAGCAATTGTTTTGAAACATGCTAGTTTATTGCATGCCAGTGTCAGAGGTTATCTCAGTGTTCTTTGGGAAAGGTGTCATAACACGTTAGTTATTGAACAGCTTCAGATGGGTTTCTTTTTAAAGGTTAGCTGGCTCTGTTTGTTTAGGGCTGGTGGATGTTTTTATGAGAGGACAGGTGCTACTCCTCTCTCTGGAACCAATCAGTAGCAGGGCCAGAGGTAACAGCTATATCAGCTCTGCAGTCTGACGTATCTCTTATTTAGAAACAGCTGCATCGAGTATTTGAAGGTTTTACCGAAGAACAACTTTTGAAGACATTTTATATTTAATTTTAAAGCGTCTCCTTCAGTCATGGCACTGCTTTTACTTAACCATATGGGGAATGACCAGAATGAGTATATCAAGTAAGTATTCAAGAGTATAAATTAAGTTTGTAATTGACGATTTCTTCTTTTTGCTATTCAAAATCCAATGTAATTGTGTTCGGTAATCCATTCAGAGCACTTAGGATGTAATTGAGTAATCTGTCCCTTTATTAATAAGCTGTACTATATTGCTCGTAGAGAACACGTCCAAGTGAAAAATCCTTACTTGGACACCATGGAGGAGGATATTCTCTACCATTTCAGCTTGAGCACCAAGACTCACAACCTCCCAGAAATGTTTGGAGATATTAAGGTTTGTGAAATGCTAATACAAAAAAATAATCATTTTGGGTTTAGAATTTCAAAAGCCACAAAACAGAATTCATTAGTCGTCTTACTATTTCCTATAGTTTGTGTGTGTTGGAGGCAGCGCAAATCGTATGAAGGCTTTCGCCCAGTTTATCCACCAGGAGCTGGAACTGCCTGGAAACCCAGAGGAAATCAGAGATATCTGTGAAGGAACTGATCGCTACTGTATGTATAAAGTAGGACCAGTGCTTTCTTTAAGTGTAAGTACTACAGAACGATGACATATACTGTTCTAGTAGGCTTTATTTATACTGACTGGAGCTATGATTTTGTGTCCATCACAGCACGGCATGGGCGTCCCTTCCATCTCCATCATGCTGCATGAGCTCATCAAACTGCTGCACCACGCTCAGTGCAGTGATGTGGTCCTGATTCGCCTTGGTACATCCGGTGGAGTCGGTAAGAACGTTGCATTTTTTGTTTTGAAAGTGTTAGAAAACTTATTGAAAGGGTGCTTTCCCCGGATTACTACTTTATCCTGGCAATGACTCTAAAACAAAATAAATTTTAAATGTATGCCTGGTGTTGCCTCTAGGTCTGGCTCCAGGGACAGTGGTGGTCACAAATAAAGCAGTGGACTACTCCTTCCGTCCCCAGTTTGAGCAGGTGGTTTTGGGTAAAGTCATTACCAGGAGCACCGAGCTGGATGAGGGAGTGGCCAATGAGCTTCTGCAGTGCTCTGCCGAGCTTAAAAGGTTTCCTACGATGATTGGAAACACCATGTGCACCCATGACTTCTATGAAGGTATAAACTGCATCATATGCCAAGGTTGTTTCTGATCATACTTGTACATCAATTTCAATTACAAAGAACTTTAACATGTCAAAACTATTGGTCAAGTAGTGACAAATGCTGTGCCTGTGTCTCTCTAGGTCAAGGCCGACTCGATGGCGCTCTTTGCTCCTTCTCCCATGAAGAAAAACTAGAGTATCTAAGGAAAGCTTATGAGGCCGGAGTGAGGAATATTGAAATGGAGTCCACTGTATTCGCTGCTATGTGCCGTGTCTGTGGCGTTAAAGGTATAGTTTAAAAATGTAGAACATTCTGTACTGGGGCACATCTTATTGATGGCTTTGATTATTGATGGCAAATACAATCTTGCTTTTACAACACCTCTACCAGACCTACTTTGATGTTTATGGTGTGACTGATGATCTAATTTCTCTCTCCAGCGGCTGTGGTCTGTGTTGCATTGCTGAACCGCTTTGAGGGAGACCAGATCACCTCCCCCCATGATGTTCTGGTGGAGTACCAGCAGAGACCTCAAGTCCTGGTGTCCCACTTTATCAAGAAACGCCTGGGACATATTGTCTGAGACCCCTCTCCCATCCTATCCCAGCCCCAGACTCTCAAGTGTGTATATAGCAGATATGTGGATATGTATATATACTGTACTTAACATGTTAATATGTGGGATAGACACTTATTTAAAACATTGTTAAAATGTTTAAGATTTCAGTGATGAAGCTAAAATATTAAGTATGTTGCATATGTACTGTATATGTTACTATGTACAGTATTGTATCTTTAAATATTTAACACTATTATTTATGTAAGGTAGCATTAATTTTCTAAAGATAGTGTATTGTATGTTGATTTTAATATTTGACTTACACTTACAAAAATCGTTGGGTTTATTAGCAAGTTGGTAAAATGATCATTGTCAGGTTTGCAATCTATCAGCTGCCTCTAGTTATAAAGGTTTTCCTCCTAAGTGCTTGTTAAATGGGAAGTAGTCCTTAGTGATTTCCCTCATGATACAAGAAGATGAAGTGGGCTTTCCTACAATATATTCCAGTGATGAATGTGTTATCAGATGACTACAGGCATACATTACATTTAGTTGCTTCTGCCACACAAGCGTGTTTATATACTTCCTGAAAGTAACATAAGCGGTCAATAAATATTGATAAATGTGCAGAGGTGATTTGTTTGAGGTACATGTATATCATTACCCAGTGATACTGTATGACACCGTATATCTCATTAGATGCTGTAGAATACATAACAATATCAATAAAAGTCAATAATGGTAATTTCACTGGGTTACTTGGTGGTCAATACTGTAGGTACTGTATTTCAGTTGACTTTGTGAGCACAGAAGCTGTTGTTCCAAATGGTGTGATCTGTCCAATGATTCTTACATATGCAGCTTATTCAAATGTATTATTTTCATTTGGTAATATTGGTATCTTCCACGTTCAAGCAGACAACTTGGCTGCTATTAAGGAATTGATGCCACTTAATTTCCTTACAAAAAAAAACTTACAAAAATCAAATCAATTCTATAAACCAGGGATCTAGAACTACTAATTCATACCCTCATATTTTCACACCTAGACTATTCTCTGCAATGCTCTTTTACCTTTCGCCAGGTTCACTAAATCCAGCTGTATATCACATACCAAACTCTTAAATCCATTCATCTATGGAGGACCAGGTCTTTCATATTTAAAAATAAATACAGAAATAAATAAATGCTCAATAAATAAATAAGCACACAATTAATTGCCCCAAAAAATACAATGAAGAAATAAATGTAGGTAGAAATTAAATTATACAGTGAGACATAAATGTATATATCTCTTTTAATTAGCTTCTTTATTTATTCACCTTTGTAATAATTACCTTATTTATTTATTGTCCGTTATAATCTTCAACTTTATTTATTCCTTACTTATTTTTTAAATGTATTTATTTCTGTGTGTGTTTAATTTTTTTGTCTGTTTTATTCTTCCGTTGCATTTTCTACCCTATTTATTTTCACCCCTGGTATTTATTTCTGCCTGTCACTTTTACATTTCTTCCTGTCACTTTTACATTTCTTCATGCATTTCTGCCTCATTATGCAAATGAGGAGGGGCGGGTCTTAAGGGGTTAACTTCTGCCCATTGGTTGGTTAGCATTTTACTGCCTCGGTCAATCTACATGCCACCGGCCACAGTCAAAACAAAGATGGCTACCTACGGTGAAGTTGTCAGTGAGCTGAGGCATTTAGCAACTGTTTTTGAAAACAATGCTAACGTTATAAGTATTGACTTTATAATTTTTCGTTTAGACGCTCTGACAGAACGTGTGTTTCAGTCAGCGGTGTCGTGCCAATGTACTCGTGTATCCCCTGGCCGCGGGAGCACGCACGCACACAGAGCGGAGCTTCTGCTGCCCTTCGAATTGTTTAACTGCTGCACTTTGAATTAAATGGAACAAACAGCGACGTGGAAGACTCGGCAGGGTTACCATAGTAACAGGGGTCTCAGTTAACTACATAAATACGTGTATTTGTCTGTTACATTAAGGCGACGTGTCAAATGTTTATAGCGTGGTTTAATATTATGGAGTGATAGGCGTATCCTCCCTGTCCCTGTCTACCATATGAGTTACATAGGAGGTACTCAAATATCAGGCCGTTTTTTCACCTGATATTTTGGGTATCCCCTATATGTAACTTTTGATAAACAACAGCAAACCTCTCCAAATTGTGTCAGGTTGTTTATTGTGACCTATTAAACACACAAAATAACACCCATGATGACAGGACAGACCCTTTTTATTTTTTGGGGCAATTAATTGTGTGCTTATTTATTTATTGAGCATTTATTTATTTCTGTATTTATTTTTAAATATGAAAGACCTGGTCCTCCATATTCATGGGCCTCCATAAAGTAAAGAATAGACTTCAAGATACTGCTTATCACATACAGGGCCCTTCATTGTCTTGCACCTTTATTCATCTCTGAACTCTATACCACCTCTGGGTCACTGAGATTATTTAACGAAGGTCTCTTATTCATAGCCTACTCCCTCCTCAAATCCAAGGATGACTGCGCTTTTGCAATTAGGGTCCTTTCTGTTTATAGCTGTATATGTATGTGTCTTATTTTTCTGCATCTGTATCCTATGAAGCACTTAGTTTTAAAAGGTGATATATTAATAAAATCATACTTACTTAAATACTTCCTGATTAACTCACATTCAATATAACGCTCAATACCAGAACAAGATTTGGACTTTATAATGTGATCCCAAACAAGCCCCAGGTCAGAATTTGAGGGTAGATTTGGTATCTCTTCTCGGTGGTTTAAGAGGTGTGATAACAGACAGGACCTCGTTGGCATACTGACTGTGGTGCAGACCAGCCTCCCGCAGAGCCTGCTCAACCCGCACTCTTTGGATCAGACACAATCTGGGAAACAGAAAATCCACAGTAAATAATATATATCCAGCTGTTTCCCACTAGATCACACTCACTATGTTACCAGTTTGTTTTTTTTTGGTATGCATTTAATACGTAAAACAGAGTACTAATCCTTCACAGTGTTGGTGGGAAGGAAAAGATTTGCACAGTTTTACAATCCTTATTCATTGCCTGTGTTGCCTGTGTGATGACAAAACCCACACACACACACACACACACACAAACAAACTACTGGACACTGATTGACGGGGTGGCCTTGAGATCAAAGCTGTGTAGTCTCTCTCTTGAGTGGGCAGCCAACTATCTTGCACAACTGTCCTGCACTGCATGGGTCACTGGCAGGGGCGGACTGAAACAAAAATTCAGCCCTGGCACTATAGCCACACCAGCCCAAATCACCACGCCCATGCAGCCCCACCCACGAACACGTAGGCCTGCTATTTTTTAAAGAGCACACGTTTATGACAAACTAACACAGGCTGCCTATTTATGCTGTTAGTATGCTGTTTCTGTCATTCTCTACAGTATGTCGTTCTTTGTGTTGTCACTGTCACTTCATGTGTACCCCTAGGCCTACGCTTCGCATCAGGCTTTAAAACCAACTGTACCAAAACACAGAATTATACTACTGTTTAACGCAACAACGAGACGTTTTCAACCGGTAATGAAATAATAATACTGATTCCGGCCGTGCGGACGGACAGCAGTCAGAGCCCGGGGAAGCTCTGCGGCCGTCAGCACCTGCTTCTCACTGCGCAGCCGTTCCCCCACAGTAACCTCTGATTGGGTCGGTTGGCCCATCTCGGGACCCGGGCAGCCGTTGCCGACTGGCCAAATGCTTAATATTTATTATTAGTAGTAGTAGTAGTAGTAGTAGTAGTAATATAATTATTATTATTATTATACCCGTAGTGAAATCGCAATAGAAACCCATCCTATGCGCTGTTGGCCTGTAAAGACAATTTATTTGTTTATTAAAAAAACAAAAAAAATGCCCCGGCACCTCTGGCATTTGCTAGATGGCCAATCCGCCCCGTTCACTGGTCAGTCTCACCCAAGATGAAACAAAAGATTCTGTAAATGGCTGAATATCATCAAGGAAACTGGGGAAAGGGGCCTTGTGGGTTTACAATATGTAGAGCATAGGTAAGGAGCTTGGGGTAAATGAATATGCAGCTGTGAAGCATATAGAAGAGTAGATGTCTCACCTGTGTGTCTGTGTACGTGTTAATACTGAAGAGAGGCCTTTGGAGATCAAACTCCTTCACGTGTACGTGTCGACTCCTCCAAGCCTCTGTATCTGCCATCATCCTCTCTGGATCTGCCTCTGCCCTAACCCCAACCTATGATAAATAGAAGAATAAAATGTAATATAGTGAAAACACAACATTTTCTTTTTACTTACCATTAGGTGGCATTGATCTCAACTCATAAGGATGAGTCTTCCCTTGTGGGTCATTTCAAGTGAAATTGTAGAAAGAGTTAAGCACAGATAATGACCCACCTGGTTTCTGAGATCTTCCAGACGATTCTGTTTCTCTTCCTCTTCTCTCTGCCGCTCAAGCTCCTGCGCCTCTCTCTCCTCCCTTCTCCGCTGCAATATATCTGCCCGAAACTGAACCCTAGAGGGAGCACAGACGTCAGACCTAAACAGCCCCTCTCCTTCCTCTGCCACCACCACAACCACCATTACCTATCGCTCCAAACAGCAGGCCTGCGGGGTGTGGAGGGTTTTATGGAGCTGCCAGAGAACAGCCCCATCTCCCATCATTTGATTTTATCTATTCCTCAGCCCCCCAATAAATCCTGTCATTCCGGATTGAGTTTATTCTCAGGGCCAATGTCACCACCAATAACTGATATTAATGCAAGTCTCTGTGAGCGTCTGCAAAGAAATGCTAAACAAATCGCAAAATTTAGGATCCGGTTGAAATACAATTGTAACTACACCCAACGGTGAAGTAGTGACGCACTCTGCCAAATACTAATAAATGCAGCAAGGTGAGATGTTAAACCATTGGAGGTCTATACGTTTAAACTGAGTGATATATTAAAACCTAAGACTCCATGTTTTTGATGGCTGCACCATACCACAATTCCAAATTAAGTTCTGTGAGTTTGAACATTGTTTGGCTGCACAAAATGTTTTTGTAATGATGGCAGGTGCGGCAAAAGTAAAATTCACCCTCAGATATGTTTATATCATCAGCCTGTAATGTTCAGTGTAATGCAGGAGGTATTTTGACGTAAGGTGCTGTTTCTCAGCCTTCTTTAGTCTGTCTTTTGGTTGAAGGGATATTCAAGGAATTTAGTATTGTACTTCCATAACGTTGGGTGTCTCACAATGGAGTGTTTGAAATATTTACTGTCAAATTGAAGCAGCAGAGGCAGAGATGTCCTGACTTTTAGTGTGTGTCAACCTCGAAAAAAACGCCCAATCCTATACTTCCCAAAATGCAACTAATAACATCTTTTTATCAGTCCCTCTACACCTCCACTTTGTGATGAAGACCTTGTCCTTACTTGTAGTCTTAAAGCCCACGCTCAGATCACCTTGATGACATCACCAGGGTAGTTCAGACTTGACACAGCTTTTGCAGAGCCACAGAGGACATTACACAACTGCTTTCATAATATCCTATGACCAGTAAATTGTGCTTGATACAGCGGAGTGCCGCGTTAATAATGGATATTAGTTACATTAATACAAAACATAAATATGTAGTTTATCTGTTATTGCAAGAGGTTGTAAGTCCATAAGCAAAAAGGTAAATGCATGCCATGTCATGCTTGTAATATTTAATAATGTATCCATAGGTTTCTGGACCTTTCACCAACTCTTTTAGCATCTCTTTGAAACCTCCCAAAAGGTGCAACACTCACCTCTCTTTATCTCGCCTTGCCTGTTCCTCCATGAAGCTCCTCAGGTTAGCAAGTCTCTCCTGATCCCTCTGCTCCAGCATCTCTCTCCTTTTCTGCTGTTTTAAATAAAACTGCCTGACCTGGGGGAAAAAACAACATTTTACAAAATGTAACGACAAAAAGTTAACAACAGCCGCAAGAACAATCGTCACACTACAACTAATTTGACTTCTACAGAACTCTTAGGATCGTCATGTCCTATTGATTACAAAGAATGAGATGATATTTTATTGTCGGTTAGACTATTAAATTATATGGAATCCAATGCAGCCTAAATGCTTTCATTAATCAGAGAGTGTCTCACACTCTCTCACACACACACGCACACACACACACACGCACACACACACATACATTGTGGAGCTGTTGTACCTGTGAGGACAATAACTAAATTAAGTGATTAGTTTTATCAAATGGCGGCCATTTATCGAAACCCCTATAGTATAGTTTTGGCAATATGGTTTTATTTTATACAAATCTCCTAAAAGGATTATGTGTTTTTATTTATCTAATGCAAACAAGTTATTTATATATATATATATATACAGTATATGGAGAACACTTATACACTGTTTTAATTCAATTCGGTTTGATCAGAACATGTTTTTACAAACCTGTGTAACCCAATTTATCCATGGTAACACATGCATGAGTGAAATCATGCAAATGCAAATGAAATGCGATTGTACACATTCATATGCATAAATGTTGATATTAAGCAAGTGCTGCGAGAAGAAACTGATGCATTCATTGTGATGGTGTGACGATGTTTACTTTTTCTTTGTGCTGGGATCTGATGGCAGCCTCCTTCTCCTGCTCCCTTTTTAGCCTCATCTCTTCCTCCTCTTGTTGTCTAGCAGCTATAGCTGCCTCCAGCTTTGCCACCTCCTCCTGCTGGGCCCGCCACTGGTGCAGCTACAAACACACATGCAAATACACACCAGGGAGAAACAAAAAGCAGATTATTGTCTGTTAACAGCTGTCCTGAAAGAATAACTCACTGGGAGACAACCAGCTGAGCCCCACTGCCATTGTGCCAACATGTGGCATACACTTTGGAAGAGGTCTTCCTTTCACACTTCGTGTTACCCAATGGGAGGACCCATCAAAGCACTGAATTATTAAGAAAACCTTTGTGTTTGAACCCAACAAATATAACTTATTCTAGTGAGGGGGAGTGCTGTCCATATGCAGCAACTTGGGACAGGTATACATAATTCCCAAAAGTCAATAACCTAAATGCTCAGTGAAAATAGTTGAAGCAGGCAAATCAAAACAGCGTCTAAGTAAGTCAGTTTAACACAGCACACCCCTCTTACGTAGGAGAGTATACACTTATCCAGAAAAGCACAGTTCTCATTGTTGCATTAAATGCATCATGCAGGGAGAGGAGACCAATACCATTAATGTTACGAGCTAGGTTAGCCTTTAGTAGCTGTTCCTTTGTTCTATGAGCCCAGGTTAGCTTAGCCTTGTAACATAGCAACAACATATCTCCAAAATATCAATACACTTTTAATGAACAAAGAAAAGCAACTTGATGACTATGGATTTTTGTCATTATTTAATTGCGTTTTGAAGGGCCTATGAAACTAAGTGTGTGTAAACTTGTTTTAAAATATGGTAATCACCAAACATGGTGATACATTGTCTGACAGAAAATAAATACAAAAAACAAATATTTCTGTTATAAGTGTTCATGTGCTTGCAAAGAAAGCAATCTTCATTCACCTAGAAATCTGGAACAGACGGTCTCTCTCACACACACACACACACGCACTCCAACATTTGCTGGGGGAGTGAGTGACAGGTTCGTTATGCAGCAGCCCCTCTACAGCATGCTGGGTATTTGAGTGTTGCATTCATACCGGGCAGACAGATTCACAGATCTATCAGCGAAGAGCTTAGGAATCCCCGAAGGAATGAACTGCAAATTAACATGGTCTCACACACATTAGCACCAGTGGTATCATCAAGTCAATCATACTTGATGTCCGCCTGAGAAAAAGCAGCAGCTGTGTGTTTGAGAGGATTTTAAACAATCCAGCCTCTAATCCACTCCTGACAGTGTTGAAGCTGGATATGCAACATGCTTCTTTAGAAATCAACATATCTCATGCAGACATTTAGGGCTCTATTTTCCTGAAATTGGGGTCAATATGCAATTTTTCTTACCAGAAGAGCAATCCTTATGACGGAGTAATGATGGTGACAGCGTTGTGTCAAGATTTGTCCTGCTACATATGACTGTTTTCCAGTGGTCTTGTAATGTCTATTTGTCCTGCTTCTTTTTCCTTTATACCAGGTGTTAGTATGTAATGTTCACCTGTTGGTGTTGATTCCAATATTGCCTTGTTTAATATAATCTTGTAATGGTGAAAGGTCACAGTGATGATTCCAATAAGTACAAGTGTTGCCCAGAGCAAAGCACCAGACCAAAACAAAACGTCAATAGCACATTCAAGTTTCAAAATCAATTTAAACGATGGCTACAAAACTGCTTTAGTGTGCAGCAGTAGCAGTTAGTGTTATTTTCGGCCTCAGGAAAAAGTACCTATAGTGTGTAAAACAAACCATATAAAGACATGAGCAATTTTAATGTTATGTTCAATCAATGTTTTTTTTTTAAAATGTTTTTCTATTTAAGCACATATAAGTGGTTTAAAATATCCATATTTTGGGGTGTCCTAGGGCCTAAAGCCTAAAGCCTAGGGCTCCAATGTAAAAGCCCTGGTTTGAGTCCAGCTGGGAGCCTTTGTTGCATATCAATCCCTGTCTCTTTCATTCGCTTCCTCAGAAAATGAAATTAAAGAAGCTTTGTTTTTGCTTTGTTTTGAAAATACAGAAAAACAAGCTCACATAATTAAACTATCCATCAAACTCCAGCCTGGCCCAGATAAGATGTTTGATGCTTGGAACCTTGAGAGATGAGGTGTGTAAACAACCTGGTGGGTGAGTCTGTAAAGCAAATCATTTGAGACATACAGACCAAAGCAAAAGTTACAGACTAACTAATGCAAAAGTCTAAAGTTCTATTGCAGTGGTCATAGAACAACCTGAAATGTATCTTTATAGCTTGTGAACACTGTATGAGCTACAGTAGCTGAATGTATTTTGTATGTCTTCCTTGTTTTGACAGAGATGTAAAGGCATTTCAGGGAGCACAAAGAGAATAAAATGATCATTATGTACAGTCTATGGTAATTTGTCAATGGAATCTCATTTTCTGTGAATTCAAAAGGAAATGGAACACCATCCTTTTTTATGGCTGCACAAAAACCACTGCAGAGATGTCAGAATAACAAAAGAATGATAGCCTTTTTATCTGCACACTGCAGCCCGCTCAAAACCTTTGTTAATATAACTGTACAGTTATCTTGATGTCTTCTGTCAGTCTGTTCAGTCGTCAAAACTTTCCATTGCAGGTCATTTAATGACAAATTTTAGCTACACTATAACAGATGAGTGAAACAAATTAGGTATGGGTGTGTGCTTATCTTGAACCAATATCATTGCTGTGAATTAGAGCAGCAAACTGGAGAAAATGAGTGGTGTATTTATAAGAACAGCACCACTCCTCCATATGTGGCACCACTCCACTGTGTGACATTAATGGCTTGTGAGATTTACTAAATCTTTAAAGGGACAAGAACTAATGTTCGTTAAGAGATGAGAAAAATTAAACTATGCAATTATCTTTGTATTTCCACAGCTGGCACAATAAGATCTTTCCTGAGGTCCATAACCGGAACATCATTTTGCAGAGGAAAATTATACATATTCGAGCAATTAACTCCTCCGAGTTGTCACTTGAAACACTGTGTGGCCCACGCACTGTCTCAACTACTGAGTCTACCATGTCCACTCAACCCCCAGAGGATGAAGAGTTGTACTTGTTAGTCATTAACACTTAGTGACAGTGGAGCTGCTAACAAGCCTAGACAATACACTGATTCCTGCAGGAAGGCTACTCAGATCACCCTGGCATAAGTTCATCTGCTACAGTGCTGTTATAGTATAGTATAGTATAGTATAGTATAGTATATACGTTGTATATTGCAAATTACTATGGAGAACAGGAAATGAAAAATTTGATTTTTCAATAAAAGAAAGCCTCCCATCTCATAAAAATCTTTCTTCTGTCCATTGTTGTGTTGCCTGTCCTATTGGGCTGCTCATCCCTTTCCCACCTGAGCACATTGCAATAGTCATCCCTCCAGGCTTTATTTACTAATGTGGAGAACACAATCACTCATCAAAGATGCCTGGGAGTGAGATGTAAGTGGGAGGCAAAATGAAAGCAAGGACAGTATAAAAGGCTTGAATGAACAGTAACACTAACATCAATGCCAGCTACTTACAGCACTACAGAACAAACAGCTGATGATTTGAGAAGAAGAGTCTGTCTGTCAGTGATAAATTAGGATGAATATCTCATGCATTAAAACTAGTTATCTTATCATCCATTTCATTTTACTTTTTACAATACACATAATCAACAATTATAATTCTGTATATCACATCTGGAGCTCATTTTGAAACAGAAAAACAGTTTTTTGCTCAGTAATGTCATCTGTGGCCAGACACATGAATCCAGCCAGCCATCTTTGCATGGCCATCTGTGTTTCTCTGGAAGAAGCTGTGGTCTGTGTGACAGCCTTGCCCTTTCCAAAACAGAAGGGTACAAGCTCACTTTGAAATCAATTACCCTGGATTTCCTCCCACTGCATGTCCCTCAGAAGACAGCTGGCAGCACACACCTTGCTCCCTATCACGAGGTAAGAACCAGACCAACACTGACCAAAAATTGTCCAAAATCTCAAACTTTGTCCAAAAGCTCTCATCTGAACCCATGGAGCTGTTGCAAGAAGGCCTCTCTAAGATGAGTTTATTTAGGATCATATTCTAGACCAGTGGTTCCAAACCTTTTTTGTCCAACATACCAGCCCCATCAGATCAATTGAAGTACCCTTCACTGGCACAATTAAATAGATTATGAAATAATAATAAGCTGAATGTATCAGTTATATAAAAGTGAAAAGCCTATGGTTCCTTTATTTTATTTATTTAACCAAATTACAACATTATTAAGCTAATTGGACTGTTTATTTATTACTTTTAGCTAACTATATTTGTAACTGTTTATCCATTACTTTAAGCTAACTATTTTAAACGTTTAACGTTAAGTCATACATTACTTTTATGGCTAACTAAAATATACAGTAGATACAGTATATACAGTATATACTGTGTATTTATATACATATATATGTATATATAACTAATTAACTAGTTGATTTGAACTGTTTATTAATTACTTTTATTTATATGTACATTGTTTATCCATACTTTTACCAATCACTACTCATTACATTTAGCTAACTATTTCAAGTGTTTATCCATTACTTTAGCTACCTAGCTAATTTGAACTGTTGATTCATTAATTTTATTAAACTACATAAATTCTTTATCCATATTTAGCTATTACTATTTAGGTACTAATTACTATATACTGTAGCTACTAATTACTTTTAGAAAACAATTTGAATTGTTTTTTATCTTTTTATCCAATCATTTTAGGTGCCAAATCAACTGTTAACTAGTAGTTGATTGCGGTTTAACTACATGAATTGTTTAACAATTTACTCATTATTCTGTAGCTGACTATTTCAACTGTTTATCCATTCCTTTTAGCTATTTCAACGCTTTCTACTTTTCTGCTCACTTGCTCACTGGTTTTCCCAAACTCTCAATTGCAACAGAACAGGTGATGTTACAATTGACTCAGGTGGGCAGCTTACTGAGACCACACCATAATCACACCAATTGGTAACGCTATTTGGCTGTTTATTTTCCTCCCTAGCAAAAATATGAGGATATATTTTTTCAATAAAATCACACTCAATTTTTTTTCTTGAGTTGGGTTAAGTTAATTACTTGCGCTTTCTAAATAACCCCTGGCAACTGCAGAAATGCCCCATGGAATACAAAATACACCATGCAGAAAAAGTTAAATGAAGGCTCATGATAGTGACCATGAAATGTAAATGTTGATACATTTAGAGGTGTCCTGCCAGCTGTATTGCACCAACCTTTTAAGAACACATTTAGAGTAGAAATGGAGTCGATCTCAAGAGATGTGAATGACTCACAGAGTTGGGAGAGTTGCTTGGATCAGAGGTAGCGGCTGCAGAAAACAAAGCGTTAAAGAAGCAGATGCAACAGGAGGAGAATCCATCTTGTCTCACCCGCTGTGTTGCTGTGCTGGGATGATAATGGCAGTGGAAAAAAAGATTGGATGCAAACTATGGACTCAAATACGTGCACATGCACTGCATAAACTAAAATCCTGGATGTGGAAAAGTCATGGGAATGAAAATGCCTGGTTGATTTTATTTTTCATTTTGTTTCAGAGACCCATAAAAACTAAACTCAGAAATGTGTTTGCTATAGTCAGAGGCATGTAGTTTATGTTCTGCTGCAGATTTACCTATACTGAAAGTCAAAGGTCCTTGTTGTTCAAATAATACAGTAAACATGTGCTTGGATGTACATACTGCTGTCTTGAATAACATATTACACCATTTTTAAAACATATAATGGCTGCAATCTGCAAGCTGTTGATTGTCTGAGCATTTGAGCATTTGAACATTCAAGAGAAAAAAAACTCAATTTTTACTATATCCACTCCAAAGCCAAGCAACATGCCCTTCACTATCTTCCCCTTGTGCCTAGCTTACAGCTGTGCATGTTTAGTAGAGTAATGCCACTTGAGATTGCACGTACTTGAGTACGACATGTCTCCTTGAAGATGAGGCAGAAACATTCATATATAAAAAATAAATTCAATTGTCAAGCTCTTCCAATCCAACCTTTGTTTTAGGTTTAGAGAGAGATTTTGGTGCCAGGCATCAGGTATGCTGTGGTAAATCAGAGTGTTATTGTTTACAAGCTGCACAGTAAGGCGCAGCTTGTGAATTAAAGAGACAATTTTGCAGTCTTGCTAGAAAATTAAATAATAACAATAAAATAAGACAGGAGGGAAATCTAAATGGGGGAAAATGTACTGTAAGTGTGACACAGATGTGAAAAATCAACTATTGCACAAGACAAGTGGTATAGGGAGGCGAGTTACCCCAATGACTGGCCTGTTGTGTTCCTATGTCTAAACATGGGCGCCTCAGACTTGTTAGTTTGTTAGTTTTGCAAACATGGCAAAAAACTAAACCATTGTGCTTCCCCGTTTGGTGATATGTTCTAGACTCAGTGGTGATGGCCCAAAAAAACAATACCTCAGTATTTTAGTGACTCTTCTTTTCTAATCAGCCACAGGACATCAGCTTCAAGGCAGGCAGGCTAAGAAAATTCAATTTGTCCAGCAAAAACATGGATGTGTTCACATGAGTAACTTGTTTGTTGTGTGAATGTGAACCAGTACCCCTCAGAAACAGAAACATCATGTTTGCAAGAACATCCTTGTTAGCCTGTTTGCATTCACAGCCCATCCCAAGTGGCAGCCTGGCGTAATATGCAGCCAAGTCAGCAGATATACTGTATGCAAGAAGGCAGTCAGACACTGTCTGTCTGTTTCCTCACAACTATCACATTTACATGTGACGGTTGGAAAAGGATAGAGGAAAGGATATAAGGATGTTAAATATATTCTAGAAATCAGCTGAGTTATGTCCACTCCAACAGTAGATGTGAGTGACTGTGCCTTATAAATAAGAATGTCAGAGAAATAGACCACAGACAGCTCATACTGGGTAAACTGCAGACGTATACTATTAAAGTTATACATTCACATGATGCAGGGATTACAAATGGGTTGCAGGCACAAAACTGTAGCATAATTACTAACATAAAAAGTGCTGTCCAATAAAGTTGGAAATGTTCCTGAAATGTGACAGCTCCTGATGTTTAGGTATACCAGACACTAACCTTCTCTCTGAGATCCGAGCAGATGTTCTGCTGGTGCTGGCGGCCTCTGTGGAGCTCCAGCTCCTCCTGGTGGGCATGTCTCGCTTCCTGCAGGGTGACCAGGGCTCTGGCCAGCAGCTCTTCCTGGTCCCGCTGACACTGCTTGGTCACCACTTCTAGCTGTGCCTGGGTGAAGCGCTGCCAGTCCCACACACGTTCATGCTTCATCTGGAAGAACAACATGCACAGAGAAGTTAGTGTTTGCACATGGGAGGGGGTGACTCAAAGGCATTACTGAATGTCTTAGTTGGACAAGTTGATTAGTTATTCTAAGCAATGAAAACCATCACCTAAGACAAAAATTTAAAGATGAATATGAAGGAAACTGTGTGCAAGGTCTAAGTACTGCGGCCCAAAGGACAACACTGCTGTGTTATACATAGTTGTGCAAAACTGATCACACACAAACAGAAATCCACAAAACCCCTTCATGTTATACTGTCCATAATAATTGCACCAGAACCATAGGGAAAACCTCTGTGTCAGATCTGGCTCTGCTGGTGTATAAAATTCACCCTCTCTCTTGGCTGTGAAACGTCCTGAAGGAAAATGGTTCCTTTCTGGGTGAGGGCTGCTTGTAGCTATTCATCATTGTGTCATCACTCAGAGGCTGCATCACTTGGCTGCTTCATTGGAACAGAGGGAATGATATTCATCTTTGGGCTAATAGCAGCTTACTGACGGTGGGAAGGCATTAGACGGCTGACTGGTTTTATTGAAAATGAGTGATCTGACAGACCTGCCAACGGAACAGAAGTGCCAGAGGCATTCAAGCAAATCCTGTTTATTAATGTGCAACTTTAGAACTTAAGAAAGATCCACCCTTAGTTCTTAACTTGTTATGGTCCTCTACTTCACTACCCTTGCTTTCCTTGTGTTGTTGTGAGTGAGCATGAACACAGTATGTGTGTATGTACATGCTTGTGTTCACACAAAAAATCTAATACAGTATGTATGTATAACCATCCACTGCACTCTGTCTGCAGTGCACACTTAAAGTGGCACAACCTTTAGTTTTGCTGCTGCATCCACCTTCCCTCTGCAGAGTGCTGTCTCCTTGAGGACTCAGTCACACAAAGAAAATAAACCTGGCTGCCCAGATACACTCAGAAAAGGTAAGAAGTATGAATTATTTCCACTATAGCCATAGAAACATTATGAGGGCATTCCTAAAAATTGCCTCTTACTTTTTATGAGAGAACATCAAAGAGTAAGTCATAATAGACAACAAAAAGCCCCATCCAGCAGAGGAAGATGTCCTCTCTAAGCTAGCTAGAGCACAAGCATCTGATATTGAAACTGAGAGACAAGTTCAACTTAAGGTCAGCAAAAGGAACACAGAAACTATGTCCACAAACTTCAATATACAGTCTAAAGAGGCTTTTTGCTGAGATGATGATGAGTGATATGTAGTTGGATGCAGTAGCAGGTCTAATAAAATGATAAACAAAAGCCATATTAAGCATAAAGTAAAACTCCTAAAACATCTCTCAAACTATTCTTCTTAATCTTACCTGCCAAAATGGGAGAATGTTCAAAACAGCAGATACCGCAAGCAATTGAAGAGAATATGGGAGCTGATTTATCACCAAGGCTCTTACATTGTTAAACTGCACAAACCCTTTAACTGTGGTAACATGTCACACCTGCTATAAAACAGAGCTGCTGTATCTTGCATTAGAATTTAAAGAAGACAAAAGAAGCAACAGGAAATAATGCTATCAACCTGAAATGATTGCACACAGATAGAACTAAATGGCAGGTAAGTGAAATATTAATGCTCAAACTGGAGCAGCCTTCAACACTGAGGTAAAAAACAAAACTAAATAAAAGATTAGAGCTAAGACTCTGCTGTAACAAAGTAATTAACGTGCTAACTACAGAATTTCCAATTGACCCATATGTCTGCAAGAGCAATGGGAATTATTTTTCCCACAACAAATACAAGGAAAATATCTGCCCAAAGCAGACTGCTGCTAAAAAGACAGGATTCATTTTTAAATTCATTTTTAATGGAGCCAAACATGTACAGGCTCAACTAGGTTCAACTGGGAGACCATCCTTTAAACTTACTAAATATTCTAATCAATGTCATACATGTTCACTTAAGATACAGAAAATGCCAAGAAAGCCTTTAACACTGACATCAGAATAGCGTATATATGCACTTAATCAGTGGGGTTTCAACAACTCAATCTATAATTCACACTGATTACCCACTGCACGCAAACCATCTTAATTATGAATAATAGTTGACTTAGGTGAAGTTAGCACCACAGCAACTCTGGGTCTGTTGAGAAAGATTGTTGAGAAATCTCTCCTTCTTGCAGCCCCCCCCCAACCCAAAATAAAAAAAGACAGAACGATTACAGCTAAATGCAGCACTCAGCTGGCACTGATATGAGGACAGGTCTCTTGTTGCAGGTAAGGGAGGAGAGCACGCGGCTGGCGGTTGTCATGGTGATGCTTGACAGTGGCGTGAGCAAGTTGGCCACTGTGGGTGACATGGCACATCCGGCAGCGTACTGGGCGGCTTATTGTTCAGGCTTATCTGTGTGTCTCTCTGCTCAGTTCAGGCTACTGAGCTACATTAATCAGGGAGCCTGGGACTCACACTGCAGGGATGCTTCAGACTGGGGAAGGTACTTACATCTTTAGATGGGTGTGAGTAGAAGTGCATCAATATAGAATATGTGTGTCCATCAAAGTGCGTGTGTGTGTGTGTGTGTTCGTCTTCAGGTGTGTGAATGCATTGTATACAGCACTGCATGTACAATGTCCAAGGCCAAGACAGACCAGTGTGTGCATGCATGTGTATTTTACTGTACATGCATCAAATTGTCTCTCTTGTAGTAGGCAACTAAATCAATTTTCTTTTTTTTTCAAAAAGTACTGACCAGCTCTTGTCTAGTTGTCTCAGGAAAGAGTCTTTGCAGCATGTCCATGGAGAGTGCTCTGTGGTTGGGTATGTCATGAGTGTACTGAGACAAAGTGAACTGGAAGAATTGGTGGTCATCTGCACACCAACCACAGAACCTGAAACAGATTCCAGCCCAGAAAAGATATATTATCATAAAGGAAAATAAAAATTACTCTTCATTTGTTTCACATCATTTCTAAGGCATCCTACTCATAGAAGCAAACAGTGTGATATAGCGGCCATAAGGAAAATTGGGAGACATTGATATAATCAACCTCCTGATGAGAAAGACTTGTCTATTTCAACAGCTTGCTTCTGGGGAGTGAAATGACTGTGCTTCTTTAATCTTGATCTGCCCAGCTAGATTTGAGCTCTGCCTATACTTGTATTAATCTTGATCCTGATACTATCAAGGTTGCACAATTCCATATTAGCTGCAAAATTGCTAGAATTTTCTCATTGAATCGATATGTAAGAACTTAGAATTATAAGAAGAAGCCAAGCTTAATTTTCAGTTGTCCTTAGGCCTACCTGTCGATTCTCTGCAGTTGATCTTGCAGACTTTGCAGCCTGCTCTGGTAGCATTCTGACAGGGAGTGGAAGGCCTGGATCAGGGAGGCCTTCAGCTCTGGGTAAGGGCAATCTGAGTCCAAAACCAACTCTGGAATGTATTCTACGTTTACCAGATTATCTGAAGAACTCATAAGATATTTCTGCAGAGGACAATATGACCATCTTTGAAGATACATATTGAACTGTTTAGACAATGTTGAATGATTTGCTTTGGAGACACACTGTAGCGATCACTACTTAAATTCAAGTGTAAGCTATAATACAGACTGGAAATTGGTGTTTTGCTGAAGGAGATCTAGAACCAGCAGTGAGAAACATACCTCTAAGCAAAGGCCAATAATCTCCTCCTCCAAGGTCAGGTACTCTGCATGAAGTTTTGCAGTTATGTCATCTTGCTGGTCCTTCACAAAGTTTATCTAGTGATTCAAGGATAACAAAAACATCAAATAAGTAACTGCTTATTTCGCAAGATGAAAATATCTAGATATATGGATGTATAAATAGTGTAGGGTGTCAAAATAATTCACAATCTTTAAGACCCAGTAACATGGCGTGGGTTACATTTTCGATTCCCTTTTATAAAGTAGTGCTTAACAAAGTGCCTTTTTTCTCAGGCACTTTTTGGTTTATTTAAAACACTCGGTATGGAAGTGCTTATATATGGAACATGAAAAGTATCTCTCTCTCTGATTTGTTGTAAGTCAGAGAGTAAAGTAACCATACCATGTTAAAATAAGAAATAGAGAAAATTGAAAAAAGGAAAAAAAGCTGAGGCATCTCGTGTGTCAGGGGGGTGCAAGGGAATGTCCTATTTTGCCCATGCAATCAGGTAGGGGCTGTGATCCAGCAAAAGGTTTCTCATTGTGTCTGTCTATCCTAGGTTTCTTATTGTGTCTGTCTATCCTAGGTTTCTCATCGTGTCGGTTTCTTCTATTTTTCTTATCGCATCTGTCTCTTCTAGGTTTCTCATTGCGTCTGTCTCTTCTAGGTTTCTCATTGCGTCTGTCTCTTCTAGGTTTCTCATTGCGTCTGTCTATCCTATTTTTCTCACTGAGTCTGTCTATCCTAGGTTTCTCATTGTGTCTGCCTCTTCTAGGTTTCACATTGCGTCTGTCTATCCTAGGTTTCTCATTGCGCCTGTCTCTTCTAGGTTTCTCATTGTGTCTGCCTCTTCTAGGTTTCTCATTGTGTCTGTCTATCCTAGGTTTGTCATTGTGTCTGCCTCTTCTAGGTTTCTTATTGTGTCTGTCTATCCTAGGTTTCTTATTGTGTCTTTCTCTTCTATAGTTTCTTATTGTGTCTGTCTATCCTATGGGGTCATGGGAAAGAAACAAGCACGAGTGACCTAGACAGAGGAGACAAAATGGCTGGCAGACGGTTCATTCCAAAGATAGTCTTTTGTTAAAGACCCCTGCTTACTCCTTAATCTCGCCATTCATCTCTAGAGCTTCAAAAGATCATCTGAGAGTCAAAGGCAGACTTGGTGACTTAGGGACTGTGTGGATATCTAACAAAAAAGAGATTCACGGACAATGAACATGACTCTGTGTGCAAGCTGAGATCATTGTGTGAACAAACAGGAGAGTTTAAACTTCTGTTGGATATGCAGGACAGACTGTTTTGGTACCTGCAGAGAGTGAGCGCAGACAAGATTTTGAGTGTACTAACGGGATAAAATCTCCACATGAGCTGTAATATAAAAGTATTCTTAAAAGCATTTTAATATTTTAACCAGGTTTAAACAACTTCTGCTAGCTTTCTACAAATAGAGCTCTTTTATCAAAGTCACTGTAAATATTCAAGACATGTCTATTTGATGTCACATAGATACAGTACCTGTTGTATTACTTGTTCCCAGTTTGATCGATGAGCAGTGAGCTGCTGGTGTTGTACTTCACTCAGTCTGAAGCACAGGTCATCCTTGAGCTGATGAATAGGCTCCACCGTTGCTATCCTGAATGCCTCCCGCTCCCTTTTTAGGAGCAGCCCTATACCACAAAACAGACATACAAGGAGGACACATATTGGTATAATCATTTTTAAAAGCACAGATTGAAGGAGAGACAGTCACCAATGCTTTATTTGAAAATGGTTAGTCTTGTTTACCATATTCTTGAAGCAAGAAGATGGCAGTATCTGTTCTACCATTTGGTCTGATCTGCTCTAGAAAGTCATGGATGTCTTTCTCCGCCTTCTCCCTGTTTCATGAGAGAACGAGGAAGCTGTGTAAATACCACCACATTAGTTAATTTAGCCACCAATTAGCATTAACATTATTCAACATTACATAACTTGCAAAGACAACAAGATGGCCAATTTGGTTAAAATGTTTGCTGGGGGAAAAGAGCACAAAAGACAAAAAAAACTTTTAATTCTAGGGCAAATGAAAAGCTAATGTTAACTAGGAATATTGCTAAGTTAACAAATTAGCCTACAATACCTACTATAACAACAGCAACAATCAATTATGCACGATAATACAGCTTTGAGTTGACCTATCTCCTTATTGAATACATAAAACCAGTGGTGGAAGATTTACAAGTAAATGTTTATAAGTATTAGCATTAAAATATATTAAAATAAAATATATTTAAAGATGCTCAAAGCGATGTTGGGTGATGTTACTTCTTGTTGACGTTCGAAGTATTTTCAAACAAAACAAGACTAGCGCTCCCCTCCCCCTCCCTTCTGTGCTTCCACGCACTAACCCCCCCAACCCCCAAATCCTTCTTGTTGGTTATTGGCTGGAACGCTGGAACACTGTTTGTGTATGGTTTGTGGTGCAGGTGGGTACAGTTTGTTTTTGTTGCTGTTTATAGACCCTGGGCTGTCTAGAGCACTTTTAAACTGTGCCCACATGCACCACAAAACATACACAAACAGTGTTCCAGCATTCCAGCCAATAACCGACAAGAAGGATTTGGGGGTGTGGGTTGGGGTGGGGGGTTAGTGCATGGAAGCACAGAAGGGAGGGGGATGGGACGGGAAAAGGAGGAGGGAGGGGCGAGTTTGTCTCATTTTGTTTGAAAATACTTCAACAAGTATTACGTCAACAATACGTCAACAATACGTCACCCAACATCGATTAGCGCGCCTTTAAGTACCAAAATTAAAAGCACAGAATAGAATAATATATATATAATCAATAGATAAAAAGGATTGAGGCATTAACGTGTGAGCGTCACTGTAATGTTGCCACTGGTAAACTCTGACATCTCTCCATTTAGTGCATGTTTAGGTACTGAGCATGTGTGTGTAATCCAGGCCTTTGTGTAATGTGTGTCAATTGTAATTTCCCCTTGTGGGACTAATAAAGGATATATATATATTCTTATTATTCTTATTATTCTTATTAAGGTGGGGCTTTTGTTTTTTTTTAAGATTATTTTTTGGGCATTTTCGGCCTTTACTTTTGACAGGACAGCTGAAGACATGAAAGGGGAGAGAGAAAGGGGGAACGACATGCAGCAAAGGGCCACAGGTCGGAGTGGAAACCAGGCCCGCTGCGTTGAGGAATAAACCTCTATATATGGGCGCGTGCTCTACCAACTGGCCTATCTGGGCGCCCAAGGTGGGACTAATTTTGACACTTGATTCACTGCATGGGAGTATATTTTGTATAAATAATCTGAATCTTTAAACTATCTAGTGACTAAACATGTGAGATAAATGTTGTAAAGTAGAAGTATAAAGTATAACACAAATAAAGTACTAGTGTCTCAAAATAGTGCTTACTTAAATGCATGTATTTAGATACTTTACACCACTACATACTACTGCCATGATTTAAGAGATTTAAAAATAGGGAAGTAACCATAGAGATATACTTGCCTATTTTACCATTTGACAAGGTGGCTTTTGAATCCCATGGTATTTTAAATACATATATGCTTAGAGAGTTGCAAGCAGTGGCACATCTTTATGACTAGGCTCATTACTGAGGTTCATGCTTGTGTACATCATTAACCTTGGGTGGCTCAGACACAGTCATTACGCAGCCAAACAAGCTGCATCCCAGAGCTAGCGCTGCCCTTCTCACTTCACAAGGCATGACACCGCTGGGGCCCCACACTTCTGCCTCAGCTCACAAGGGAGTGTTTCTCCACTCAGTATCCTACACTGTCCCCACACAGCTCAAACCCTCCACTTCTTCCTGTTTCTCACCCTTTATTCAATGTCATCATCACTGCATGAATCAGCTTAAATCTTCCTCCTCTTCTCTTCTTGTTTTCTCCCTCATACATTTTTCTCTTTGTGCTTACTATGGTCCCCCATCTTTACACCATATTTTTTCATGCAGGGTCCTGTCTGGGCTCAATGGAGCTTAAGTAGAACAGTTGTGTGGTGTAATAGCAGATCCAGAAAACTGCAGCAGATAATGATAGGGGGGCTCTTACTCAGCTTTTTGCAGCCTGGGGCACTCTCTGCTCCACACCTGTCTGTGCTGCCGTAACAAGGAGCTCTCCTTGGTTGCCTTGGCTGAACAACGAGTCTTCTGAACCTATAAGACAGGGGTAAAAACAAACACTGCAACTAGAATAAGCTCTGAAAAAACAAATAGCCATGTTTTCTTTTAAATACACTTTAACCATGACATTTATTTCCTCCTACAAATAATTAACTTCATCTGGACAAACCTGGATCTGGATTACTGTCATGCATCAATTATCTGGACCATTTTATAACATCGGAAAAACATAAGAAGAATGATGTTGCGAGGATGATGAAACATAAAATAGGTGATCCTATTTGTATTTTATAAACATGAATAAGTTCCCTTCCTCTCTGCACATCAAGGATGCTATTATACAGGCATTTGCTTTAGCATTTATTAGCATTATTGTGTCTGTGAGAGGCTCATGAACTTAGGTAATTCAACCAAAACAGTATCACTGTCAAAGCAGGAAAGCAAAATAAACAGCAGCAAATTAAAAATAATCAAATAGAAACATGCGTGTCACGCATGAGGCATGTTGTTAGGAGAAAAGGGGGAGGTGGAAGTCTTAATCTACTCTCATTTGTTTTCCTTTTTCATCATGAAAGAACAAGGCCCTCCTTTAGAGCGCTCTCTGTGCAGTCATTCATTGTCTTGTATCAGTGTTTTTATACACAGGCCACTGGCTCAGATAATTGTACAAAAGAATATCTCACTAACTAATATGTGAGTACAAGCTATTTCATATTAATAGGAAATCAAAAAAGGAGTTAGTGTGGTGATTTGTGACTGTCAACCTGTGTGTCAAGTTGCTGCTGCTGGTGTTGCAAAAAAAAAAAGGAAACTTGTGGCGCTCAGAATGAAATTGAGGTCATCCCATGCCAGGTGATTTTAATTTGCATTGGCTGTCTAATAAGCTAAACAGAGCTGAAGAGCTAAACAGACAGCTGATTTCTAGTTTCTAATAAAACAATAATATCCACCCTTATTGATCACATACTATATGTTCTATTAAACCACAAAGTGTCGAGTCAGACTCCCATTCACATCTTACCAAGGAAAAAAAAAATCTGCATTCTAGTGGGCATCACGTTTTTTAAATAATTTTGTATCAAACTGATTACAAAGAAATCTATGCATCATCATCATTTCTTTGCCTTTGCACTTTGTGATGCACATTTTCATGTATATGATACCATTTTCTATCTCATTTAATATGTCATCTCTTAATCCAAATTGCAGATTTACAGTTTGATTTTGATGCCTTTTTGATATCTCTTATCAGTCAATTGCAACTTTGACACTGATAAAAAAAATTATGGTAACTTCAAAATCCCTGACACTTCATAACACTCCCAAATTGAAAAATGCGGAGTTGAAAGTCAAAAATACATTTTTATAGGAACAAATTATGGTGCTCATGTGCTATTCAGAACCAAGAATTTTACAAGAAAAAATCATGTCTGTAGTTTACTATGAGATATTGTGTAAATGCATGGCTCTCCCCTCTGTGGAATCACTGTGGACTGTATTTTATACATTATTTGACTTTCTCCCTTTTTCAAAGAAGACATTTTCACCTGTCATAGAAAAGCACAGGTGTTGTCTGTTAAATACCAGTAAAAAGAACTTAAAAGAAAAACACATGTTACTGAAAACATTAACAATGGCTACGTTCTATTGTTCACTCTTCTACTACTCCTTGCATTGTGGGATGGTAGCAGAGAGTATTGTACCTACCATAGACACTGTGTTTTTTTGTTCCATGGTGGGAAATTTTCAGGACACTATATCAAACATACATTTCTTACCCAAAATTTGCACACTAAAATAAAATGGCGGAGGGTAACTATAATCACTAATTTTGTGATTTCGCTCACAGAACCAGGACCCTAAAACTGTAGCATCTAAATGGAATTTGTCAATAATTCATTTCATTATTTATACCAGAGCTTTTCCTATAGTGACATGTCAAAATTTTTAGCCCATTGTATCTCAATGAAAAGGTGAAAGTAAGAGAATTGGGCAAAATAAATTGTTTTTATGTATTTGTACAGTGCTGCTGTTGAAAATAAAATCTTATCAAGAGGCAACATTTTTAATGTTTTAGTAACTACTAATGCTGTTGGTCCCTTCCTGCAGAGCAAAAAATTATCCCATGCTTGAGGGGAATCATGGTCATATATTTATCCTCTGTCACATCACCAGCGGGAGATGCTCAGAAAGCCTGCCTTTCAGCAGGGCGAACAAATGTGAACATAGCTGGTCTTATCTGGGTTATGCAGAGCGCTGGGTTGGAAGGAGCCACAGGCAACCGTAATACTAAAAGGCTTCTGCCACAGTTTACCAATTAAAATACCGCAGGTCTAACAGCCTTATCTCCATTGCCCCTAGCATTAACTTTTTGCTCTTCTCAGAGTCGGATGACTATGAACTTCAAACTGTTTTATATAAACCCTGGGCAGCCAAATGAATATTCAAGAAACTGGCAATGTTATTATGTATGACAGTGACATTACTGCTTTGTTTCATGTTGTTGGACAAATTGTAACGGTTATGCAATGCCTGTTTTCATGTGAAAGGAAATCCCTTTACAGTATGTGGTGTGTAAGAGAGTGGAAAGAAAGGTAAACAAACAGAAAGAAATGACACTATTTACCATTATTGGAGACATGCTGTTTTATCACCTCACATTAAAATCATGTTATCACCAATTCAAATTCTTTCTCTGGTGGGTCATGAGGACTCTCTGGAAAAAAACATTTTCTATTGTTGCTGCACATTTGTATTCATTTGCAGTTAAATCACCATGTTATTAAATGTAACAGAAATGGATTTTATAATAACATTGCTGTTTTAAGCCCAGGCACAATATTGATAACAACCAAACTTTACCTTTAATCCAATTAGATCAGACTCCAGGCGTTTGGCATCAACAATAGCTTGTAGTCTTTTGTATTCAGCCGGTTTGTACTTTGAGCTGCCAAGACCATTTTTCATCCGCACTGTCAGTTTTTCTGCATGGATGAAAGCAAATGATATGGTTGAATTAGGATCATTGGAATTGTTGAAAACTCATCACTTTTAATGTCTGAAGTAAAGTCCTTATGCTGACATCAGCTAAGCAAGAAATAGAGGTAAAGACAAAAGGAATAGCACCAGTTGAGCGCTAATGGGTTGTATGGGTAATCCCTACAATCCTGCATAAGGGTAGGGGGTAGCAGTTTTTTTGAGTAGTTCAGCTGTGACTCAAAGAGGCAGGTGAATAAACACAAGCAATGCTGCCTCTGACAATAGCATCAAAGACTTGACAGTATCTGGAGAATTCAACATTGGGACTTGAGGTCAAATCTGTTCAACAGATGAATGGGCCACTATGTCACAAGTCAGCAATGTTTCAGACCCAGTTTCTGCTGACTTACCCACATCTTCTGCTCTGTAGTTTGTAATGAATGTATGCAGAACCCTTCCACTCATCACTGCTGAGCTCAATTTGTATGCACTACAGTGCCTGCAAAAAAAGGCATGAATAACTAAATGTGAACAATACAGAGATTGTGCAAAGAGTTTTGATAAAAAGACAACATTTCACCTGCACGGGTGCCTAGCTTCACTAGGGTCATTCCAATGATTAACAGTAGACTACAGTACAAGCCAAAAGCAATAAATACCATCAAAATACCAAACTTGCTCAAAAATCATTGGACTCTCACAAGTTTTAGTGTTTTTCGAGGGGACACATGGTTGCGCACGGGGTGATCAGATATGCCACTGGAAAATCAGTGTCTTTGTTTTGGATAAGCTTTTTCTGGCCCCACAGTCATTGTGTCAGTTAAAATGTACAACGTGTAAAGGGTTGGTATGAAGTATGCAGGGGTGGATTTAATCTGAGTGAAAGGAAAAAGCTTTGTTCTGGATCCACTAAAGACTTGCTATTTCTTGCTCAGATCTCCAGGAGACATAAAAGCCTATTTTTTAAGTACATGGCTAGTTTATTATTCATTTGGTGTTAATCATTTGAAATGACAAGCTAAGGTAAGAATTCATGACATAATAGCAGCCAAACAGTAGCCATTGATTTTTTTCAAGATAATTGTCCATACTGTAGCACTAGGAAAAATGCAGCAAATTCCTTGGTTCCAGCTTTTCAAAAGTCAAACAACTCAACTCAATTCAACCAACAGAAATGATGATAGTCATTTTCAGTTTCTCAATTAAGAAGAAATTATCTATAATAATAGTTAGTTGCAGCTCTACTATAGTTCAACAAAAATACTGGGGTACACAAACCTTTACATTCACTTATATTAGCTACAAAAAGGTAGAGTTGGAGAGGTGTCACGGAGGATCAGTTGTTTCATTATTATCTTGTCTGTTAAGCGAACGCTAAGGTCTACGGTGAAGTTGAAGTCAGACAAATGGGAATATGACAAACATTGTGAACAGAAACACTGGGAAGTTTTACAGAGCCTCGTAAAATAACTAACTCCAACACACAAGACTAGTATCAAGCCTCAGCTATGAGAGTAAAACGAACATTTAACCCACTGAACCCTAGCTTACCTTGTGCTATCCCTCTGTACAGTGTTTAGATTGACAAAAATTGTAACCAAGGAAACTATCATCTTTACTGTCATTGGTTAATTCCACACTACGAAGCTTCCTATGGAACGCCCCCTGCTCCCATTGCGACCAATGAGGAGTGCGCACAGCTTTCCCATGTTCCCACTGACGTCATGCACGCTCGCATTGCCTGCCTTGCATTGCTGGTGGAACTAGGGAGCAGCGGAAGGGTCGATCGTCTTCTTCTTAGAGACTATGGTGGCGCGTTTTACTCCTCCACATGCATGGGACTAAACTACAGGAGTTTACCGATCAAGTTACATGTTCCAATGTAGATCCGTTCCGGCTGCGGAACAACAGTTCTCCCAAGGTATGGCTTTTTATGCTCTTTTACTAACTGCAGAATAATTGGGGAAAAACGTAGGGAAAACATTCAATCATCTGTGCGCAAGGCAGGAGGTTATGGACCGCTAACGTTACTTGAACTCGAACAGTAACAGTGAATTAACTGTCTAAAGAAAGTGTTTGTGCCACAAGAAAAAAAAAACTTCTTTAGGCTTCTTCACAACGGGAGAGAATCTAATGCTGCGTTAATCTTGATCTTGTGACCGAGTCATCGCCAACAGCGCACACCTTTGATGGACCTCGCTGCCCTCAGCTTTAGTTTTCCCGGTACAAAAAGGCTCACTTTTCTATTATTTTGCCCTTGAAAGCGGGTTGTTAGCTAAGTGGTGAAGGAAAAGGCAGGTGAGCTTAGAGTGTGGGAATCTCTGGAATGCGAGGTCGGTGAGGGGCGGAGATTCCTACTCTCTGCTCCTACAAGATAAGCCTACCTTTACGTTCACTCGCTACATTCAAACTACGCCATATTTAATTACCCTAATCTGCATTTTAAGCAGGGGCGTTTCTTTTAACGTGTACCGAGACAGTACGGTCTTAATGTCTTGCATTGTGCAAGAATACCCTACCTTTTAGGACAAAATGGACTTTTGCCCCGGAAGCTCAATAAAGACATAGTCAAATTACCAATGCATTTAAGTGCAGCATTCTTTTAGCCTGGTGAATTAGCTAGGTAGTCTAACTCCCTTAGGATTTATACCCTTAGAAGAGGCACATGTGTATAAACCTTCCATGTCCTACTTTGGCTTAAAAAGTAGGTCTGATAATAAATGCACAATAGTAGGCTACACATGCCTCACATACAACCTAAAGTCCTTTGCTCAGTCTTCAACTCATAGTCTATTAACACAGTAAGCTACTTGTCTGGTCACTATAATATCAGCGTCAGAAATGTTATTGCAAGGGGGATAGATCATTTGCCTTTGTATCATGTTTGTCTGGCTAAACCTGAAAAAAAGTATCGAAGTAGCAGTTATTAATTTTGTTATTATGGCTGTTCAAAAAGGTCAAGTCTTGTACCCCAACCCCTATTAGGCCTTTCACATAAAATATGCTGGGAGAAGTGCATCCAGTCTCCCCTGTTGCCATGCAGGTGTGGAAAGGTTATCTGCCTGCTTTTTACGGCCATAGTGTAAAGTTGGAAGTGCAAATTAGATCATATGTGAACTTTTTCTCACACTCAGTCAATTTCAGACACATGATGCACACATGCACAGCGCAGATGAATTGTCAGGTTGCTCCCCTTGTGATTCACATTACTACACAAGACACACACTGCTACACAGCTGATAGCCATTGAGCATGGTTTACTGTGGAATTGAAATAACAGCGGGGCACTGGGTTTGAAGAGTCCGAGTCTCGTGTTTTTTTTACTAGTTTCTGCGTGTACTCTAAGCAGTGTCACTGTGTTTGGCACAAGCCAGGAGAGAGGCTTTAGCAGGTCAGACATTCAGCCAACCTGTTGTCAGTTTCATTTGTCATACTCCAGGTTGTTTATCACTCTCGCTGTACAAGATAGTGATGTGCGTCTGGGAAACTTTCTGTATTGGTTTTGTTGGTACTAGTAGATGTAAGAAAACATTTTTTTGCACAAAGAACAACCTTGTGCCCCAGTAGACAAAAACACAACCGTTGCAAAATGCTTTTTGTGTATTGGTGTGATTGTTTGAACCAGTCTTCATGGGGAGTTCTTTTTAATTGGAACTGACAACAGTTTAGCAGGCCTCTCCTTCTTGTACTTATTTCACTCCCTAATTCTGTTAGCCTACACATTTTTTTTACTTGCTACAATCAAAAAGTTATTCTGATGTTCATGTTTATGTTACACTAGAGGTTGTTTACTGGATAATTTGAGAGTTTCCATATTTATTTCAATTTGTGTTTAAGTAGTGTTGTTTTGTGTGTGTGTGGGGGGGCTCTCAGCTACTATTGTGTGGTTCCAAAGTGGGACGATAATAATAGTTAGTAGTAGCAAGTTTTCATCAAATCCCACCCCACATACTGCAACTTCTTTCCATCCCACATTTGCATGGTGTGGTCTGAGAGTTTCTCTACTGCCTTCCCTCGAGAAAAAAACCACATGCAGTGGAGTAGGGAATTTCCATTCCAAAAATCTGTCTTTGTTCTATCAATCAGGAGACTTAAAACAGCGACCATGCAAATTATTACTATTACTATAAAACATGTTTTCAATATCTATAATATAGAGCTTGACCGATAAAGGATTTTTAAGGTCTATACCGATACAAATATTTATTTTAAAATCCGATATATCCGTTTTTTATATATATATATATATATATATATATATATAACACGGTTGACCATCCGTTTTTATTTTATTGTTTAAATATTAATTTATCAGAATAATTTATTTGTCATTGTAAATGCCTCTAATGAATGAATATTTTATTTTATATATATATATATATATATATATATATATAATATATACAGTACATTTATACATACATTATTATTATACATTTTTTTTTATTATACATTATAGATGCAGATACCGATAGTTCGGGAAATGCCTAATATCGGCCGATAATATTGATCCGCCGATATATCGGTTGGGTTCTACTTTAATATATTGTGAAGATTCAACATCGTATTAATGGATTACAAGTTTATTTTTTATCATGAATTTGCAGCAAAGCACACTTTCAAATTAGCGGTGATTATCATATGTAAAAATAAAACCAGATAGATAGAAAGAAAGAGAGAGAAATACTGCACTTTATTTAGGTAATTTCTCATATCGCAGCAGTACACGTGTGAAACAATTCTGAACTAAGAATAGTGCAGTGAATTAATAGAATATCAACATCAAAACACAATCAAATTTAAAAAACACAAGTACTAATATAATATAAGAGTTAACAGTAAACAAAAAGTATGCCCTTTAAAAGTGCATGAATACAGTGTGTGCAGATTAATGTGCAAAATGGAGTATATTATGAATTACAAAATGATATATTGCACTTTGCCAAAGTTACAGAGACAGTTGCCTGGCAATGGCTAGTGTGGATAAGCTTTGACATGTGCGGCTGCTGGCTGATTGTTGATCTAACTAGATATGTAGATAGATTCCTGAAAGAGCCCCAGATTTAATGCTTTGGTTGGATCCCGGACAGCTAAAGATAATACAGAACACAAAGCATGTCAGGGCTTTTAGAGATTAGGTGCACAATAGATTTTGTCCAGTAAAATAGCCCTCCATAGGCCCACCATGCTGAGTCTGAAAGACTGCTTCTCGCCAGTGTCTGCTCTGTGGACAGTAGCAGCAAAGGGACAGAGCTTTTCCACTGTTGTTTCTCCACATGCAGTCTTACTACTATAGTCTTCCTGCAAGCCTCATTGCTCAAACAATCCCATCTAGTTATCTACCTTTGTGGCTACAGAATTACCTCAACAGGGCACGTAATACATAGATATTTCAAACTGGTACTCACATTATCACCACAGCTGAAAGCTCTCTTTACTGATGGTAAAAGCAGGAGTAGTACAGGAGACCATCACAGTGGAGTGCAGGACATAATAAATGAGCACACCTGAAAACACTACCGTAGTATGTACAGAAGGGATCCCAAACTTGCTTTGCCCCGGGGGCCACTTTTGCAAAATGACAGGAGGCCAAGTGCCAGTTAATAAATGAACATTAATAATAATATTTATCAGTCACTTTTATTAATAAACAACCTCTATTTTGATGGGTTTTTTTATGCACTCCACACCTTAATTATAAAGTACACAAACAAATCCCAGTATGAATCAATTAATTTTCATTGTGAGTTTCTGTCAATTGACTAATTCCTTAATTGATTTATTGTCTCAGCGCATAAGCCACAAACATTAACGTAGCCTGCATGTGTGCTTCTTGGTTTAGACTTTTCAAAAACTCAAATCACTTGTTTGTGGGTTCAGGTGTCATCACAGAGTGGTATGTGAGTGCACTTGATGGCTGCATTTAGTCTGAATATAAAGGCATCTCTCCAATGTCAGGTTATATTCTAGTGACCATGAGCTTTACGCCTGTTCCCAGACTACAACTAGAAACTATAACAAATCGGCAGGACTAGTCTGACTCACCTGCTTTCACAAAACTCCGCTAGGAAGCATAAGATTTACTTCTTAAATGTCAAGGCATTTAAAAGTCTGCTACAAAGTTATATTAACTCCTGAGAAAGGGAGTTGTTGACATTGGAAATGAACAAATACTGTACAGTTCAAGCACATGACATTTTAAAATGGCATTTTTTAGATCCTAAGCTTTGCATTTGGTTGTGGAGTTGGGAGGCAGGTGTGGGCAGGGCTGTGTGAAATCAAAGCTTGTACTGTATCTTTTTTGCTATCAAAGTAACGATATAATGTTAAAATCAAAGTTGAAAAACCTGTAGCCTCCAACGAACCAGACACTGCTCTTTAAGTTTTTTCACTCTCTAGAAAAAAACCTTAGTTTAGCAGATTTACCGCAAGAAGCAGAGAAATATCCCAGAATAATCACCAGCACTATCTAAAGTGTAGAGAAACTATGCCTTTAATTCTACCAGCTTACAAATCCATCCAACATGTTAAAGGGTTAATTCTTGGCTTAGATAATACTTTATACATCCCACAATGGGGGAATTCCTGTGTTACAGCAACAGTTTTACACAGTAAAAATCAAACAAACAGGCAAACAACAGACAATGTGCAACAAGTACAGAATAAATGTAAAGTGGCATTAAATAAAAGATATTGTAAAGTGAGGTGGCCATAGTACAAAAATATTGCAATATAAGTAAGTGAAATTGAATAATATGTAATTAAATAATATAGCAAAAGTAAGTTACTATAATATAGATGATATTGAAGTGTAACCATAATATAAATAATATTGAAAAAGTAATATACAGATACATAGAGCCATAGTGTGTGGTGGGTAATTGAAACATGAACAGCAACTACAACATTATCAGGTGGTGCAGGTTCTTGTCAGGAAGAACTGTTTTGATAGCATCCAAAGTGTGTTCTATGCATGCTCCAGTAACTCTGCACCAGTAAAAGCCCACCTATTGTAGGATGGACATTTACTCCCAGGTGCTCACACATCAGTTAAGATTTCCTGCTGCAGCCTAAATGAACCCAGAAATGCTGAAAAAACATCACTCACACATAGTAAAAGAGGTGCACATATGTTGTGGCTTCTGGGATAAGAAATAGCATATTGTTATGTCATACAGTGAATATATGAAAGATTTGCAGGAGTATCTCTGTGTGATTATGATGAACGTGATGGAGACCACGCTTCTAATCTGTTGCATCTTAAGGATATAAATTCTAGACTATCTTTAAAAAAAAAAAAAAAATGTGTACAACTGCACAATACACATCCTCCATGAATCATTACAGAGTACATCCAAAGGTAATTTTATTTTACCAACTTGTGGGGTGTGATTTATTTTTTCAATTAATTCCCGTTTGATAGATTATCCATATGTTGCCATCTGACAGAAACCCCTACATTCCTCTTCTGTACCCAGTGACATTGCAGTAAAAGATATTCACCTTTTTGTCAACTCTGTGTAAGACCCCCAGGATTATTTTTTTTGACAAACTAAGCAAATCAGTTTTCAAAGTTTGGTTATCCAATACAATGTATACTCACCTGAACAAGGTCTTTGTTTTAAAAGGCCAGCTGGTGCTGGTTGGCTGACCTGACATTTACTTTGGTAACTACATTCCTTCTGTTGTTCTGCATCATGGTTCGATGCATGTCCGCGTCCTGACGGTTAGGTATAGGAATTGATTTTTTTTTACACATTTAACTTATTCCAGTTATTTTAGCTCTTGTGGGATTTATCTCAGTTGTTTTATCCCCCGTATGTTTGATCTTGAAGATATTGTTCTTTTCCTTCTCAATTCAATTTGAATGCTGAAAATGCTGAAATGTTCAACCTAAGTCTTAGGTCGATGTTAGTTCTGTTATTGGCTATGGTTGGCATTAACTTTAATAACAGGTACAGTAGCATGTTAGCTTTTGATTGTGCACTGGATATAATAGTTTGCAGTACCTATACAAGTTGCAGCAGTTTTTTTAATTGCCCTTTAGCTGTTACCGGCCATCTCTGAAACATCTCACATACTGTATAACCACCCATCACAGGGTAATTGAAAACCAATCGATGCACAGAACAAATCTATTCTTCCATTATTAATTTACAATTTTCTTTATTTTGGCTTCATTTTCAGGTGAAGGTTAATGTTAAGTTGATGTTAGTTTTTATTGTCATCTTTTAATTCTTGTTTTTCTTTTTATGTACTTTTTTTAATCTAGTTTTTATTTCACCCTGTTTCACTACAATCATTCTTATTATAGCTCTTAAATCTAGTTTTATTGCTGTTTCGTCATTTTTATTGTTTCACGTGCATTGCTTTCTAATTGGGCCTTTTTATGGTTTTAGGGTCTACACTTTTTATCTTATCTGCTTGTCAGTCATAAGTGAAGCACTTTAAACTGCACAAGATGCTATACAATTGATTGAGTGATTGATGATTTATATGCCTTGAAACTGCATATAAGCCCCAGAACATGTTGAAGAAGCATTGAGCAGGCAAGTACATGGTCAGGTCTCTGTTTATCCATTATAATACTTCACAGGAACAGAGTTCTTTTCTTTTTTGTTTTTTCCAAGTTCACCAAAGTTCACAAGTCAGTGACATTGCAGAGTAGAAATTATTCTCTCAATCTCAATATTCTATTTTTGTTTTTGTTTTCGTTAATTTGTTCTTGCAGTAAATCTTCACAACACACTTTACGGGGAAGAGTATTGACGGATGTTCTCCTTTCTATCAGTGTTTACCTTGTATCGGTATATCAATATACTGTACCCAATGTTGGATGTTGAATTTACAAACAGCTAGTGATGTTGCCTTCCTTTGAATTCCCAAATGAGCCTCTGGTTTAAGGACTGTATGTATTTCTAATGTATTTATGATCTCGCCCTCCTTCCCTTTCCCTAAGTGGCAATGCCACATGTCAGGCCGCCATTGTAAAAAAGAACCAGTTCTTAATGACATGCCTGTAAAAATGAAGGTAATATTTTTTTAAATAAATAAAAAGGACAGGCCTTGGCAGAATGTCTGTACCATCCCCCGTGTTGGTTTTTACCCTTTAGTCCATTATTGTCCTTTTTATGAAGAAGCAGTCAACGAAGCGAAATTCATCCATTTCTCAGCTTTGTGATTGACCACGCTGTAATCAGTCTCAATAGAACGTGCTGAGTCAGCTCCGTTACACACCTTACATTGTGAGAGCCAGGGCACTACCAATAGCAGAACATGTGTAATGCTAATTTCCCTTTTCCAGTTTGGATGATCTTGGTATTTCAGTCACACATAAACTCTTAACACGATCATTTGATGACCATCTGATATGCTCCGCAGTGGGAAAATGTTTGACACAGCAAATGGAGTGCATAGGGTTGCTAAAACCGCAGCATTGATTAAACACATTTTTAGCTCAACTGTTAAATGAGGTTGAGTAATAAACGTTCCCCATGATCAAATTATTTTCTTCAACTTTGTCAATTAGCTTAGTGCATTAAATCTCCTGTTAAATTTTTCTTGTGCCACATCCGCTGCCCAAGGAATGAGCTTATAGCATTGACTTCTCTAGAGATGTACAGAGCAATGTGCTGTAATTCCTTCTTGGGAAGCATTGTTGCTGTTGTGATTGCATTGTAATTGTATGCAGAAAGGCATTAGGGTGTTAAACGTATGTGTCTAACAATGTGCGACAGAATGAAGCACGTCTATCTAGCACAAACTCAGATTCTATTTAAGGGATTTACATGCAATCAAAATAATTTATGTCCTCTTCTGTCACAACATATTACTGGTGGTGACATGTTGAAAACAGCTGATGGGACTTCAGTCGAGCCACTCTGCTCCCCGTTAGTTGCGGTATTGTTATGAGGAAATAATGCAGAGGGTGAATGATCACTTTGGGAAGTTGTTCACAGAAAGTTAGTCTTAGTGTTTTTACTGCTGCAAGTTGCAAACATGGATTATTTGGTCTGCAGCCATCTTCCCCATGGCCTTGTTGAGTAAACATATCTCGCAAGATAAAGTGCAGCTCAGGGAGTGTGCATGCAGCTTGTCATATTAGTCTTTGCGTATTTGCGTGTTGAATAGATTGTAAAATGACTGTTTCCTGCCTTTACTCAGAGGCAAGCCTTGCCCTGTGGATACACATGCTCAGATAGGCCTCCGGTTATTGCAACATTTGTCGGGGTGAGGTCCAGGTGGGAGGTAGGCATGGGTGCAGCTTCTGTATGATGTGTTTGCATGTCCGCTTTGGAAAGAAAGTGGAGGAGATGCTGCCAGAATATTGTCTCGCCACTCCATATAGCCTCGTACTTCTCACTGCGTTTAACCCTATATCAACAGAAGGACAGGTATGTGTCTATTTAAAGGAGGCTACATCATTGTGTGCAGCTTACTCTGTGCAGCTTATTCAAGCTAATGATTGATAAAGTGATTTGTGTGTGTGAGACTTTTTCTGCTCTGAATAGGAGACATTTCTTTTCTGTTGGGTGTGTCAACATGAGCAGAGCATTTTCAGCTGTTGAGAGCAGCAAAAAGTGAAACATCTTTTTTTGTGTTTTGTTGCTGGCAAGTCCATTGAGCGCTTACAGAGAATTCATTAGGTCTTATTTTTTATTATTATAGATTTTAGTTTATAATTATAATTGTTGCTGGAAAATGTTAATTTTAGTGATTTTTTGATCATTTATACTGGACCACAAATTTTAGTTTTTAGAAAGTCTTTGTGGAGAAAGCAATTAAGCATTGTGGGTCTTTGGGGACGTTGCATGTTGTAGCGGCTGAAAGATTAGTAATGGGACTGTATGTCTCCCCACAACGCTTTCACATGCTACATAACGCTGCTAGGTCAGTGCTATGGGGCAACCATGTCGCATAGAGGCCTAAGCATGTGGATTTTCATTAAAACATACACCAGAATGTTTCAGCTCCTCTTGCACAGGTTGAAGTTGTGTTAATCAGTGAATACAGTGAATTAGTCAAATTTGGTGTTTGGATGAAAACTTGCACAATATCATCCCTTTGTACGTCATGGTTGCCCTCCTCAGTTCATCCTAGATATACTGTAAAGCATGCACTTTGTTTGACCACTTCATGGTTATTTCAAGTGTTTATGCTGGAGGCAGAGGTTTAATGGGATTCTTGATACACGGTACAACATTCATTAACTCAATGTACACAATGTAGCTCTTATGAGTAGGTATTGTTGTGATTTTACTTCATGGATTGCCATGTTTGCTTCTGTATCTTGAACTCAAAATGAGTTTTAAGAAGATGGTAATTAACTGTTATCACTTCTTTTGTCACCAAAAAGAGGAACAGTATATAAGCGCCAAGCCTGCTGTATATTTCCAAAGCAGCTCTCAGCTCAGTTTGAGCTGTAGATTTCTTAGGCCCTTTTTAGCTCAGCCAGTCAGAGCAATCCACATATGAACTGCTGCTTTTCTGAGACTTCCTGCAATTGAAATTTAGGCTAGTTTATAATAATGTCTCAGCTCATCTCCATTTGTCTGTGTTGGACGTCTGTGACCTTGTGTCACTCAGCCTCCCGAAGACAAATCTCCCTCATTGACGACTGACAGACAGGTAGTATCAATGTAACAGCAGTGTAGGCATGAAAAGGTTGTATTGGTGCGTCCTTAAACAGAAATTGAAATACATAAGTTGGTTTTATCCGTTTGAGTGCAGGATATTTGTAAAATTCAGATGCCTAACCTCTCATCACACCATCAATCCAAATGCTCTGACCAGAATAGAAGACAGTTCTTCAAGGTTCAGAATGATAAATCACTCATACACTTAAATATGCTGTCTTGGCTCAAAATATGCCCTTGGAGAAATGCGCTTACTGACTGAGGAGTTTTACTATCATGTTTCTATGGTGCATGTAAACATGTTCTCTGGTTTCGTGCTTTAACCTGATTTCTACCAGTAACCTGGTTTCCTGTGTGCATGTAAACAAAGCCTGTGTGACGGCCAGTGTTATATTTGCTGCTGCAGTGCTCCTTGGGGAAGGTGACACAAGGCACAGGATCAGAGAACTGATACATTCTTGTCTGTAGATGAAATTGATGCAAGAAGGCGGAATTTTTTGAATCTGGGACAGTAGATTTATCTTAAGCAACCCTTCAGAAACATGCTTTTTTATTAAGATTTGACACTAACAGTATTGATCAGATTTTGCAACATGTTACACTATATCTTCCATTTCCATTTCCTTCATTGAACATAAACTACATTAAATCTCGAAGACGGGGAATCACGGAAACGGGGCTTGTGTAAGAAGCTCTTAGGATTGGCCGGAGTCTGAGTTCAGTAGATCAGATCACATGATCTGACAAGTCAGGCTAAGACTTTTCTTGGCAGACATGGATGCATTGAGGATTATGATACTTTAAAGGGGAGATTTAGCATTGACTAGAACGACTGTCTTGTGAAAGAGATACTTATTATTGCATGTCGAATAGTTGGATAAATCTGTCACTGAAAGATGTATTGTTTAAAATAATCAGCTGTGTTTTGTCATTAGCTAGCTATGCTCAAACATGATGTCACGAAGAGGTTTTTTTTGCTTAATAATTTTTTAATGCTAATAATTAAACAATGGTTTGCCTCATTGTTTAGGCCAGAATGAGGTTCCCTTTATGTTGTGGGAACTACACAATACTGTCCTTAGGCATTAACTTAATGGCAGCCTTAAAAGCTGCACAGATTTGGCTTTGAACCTGGTTCTCAGTCTTGTGCTTGCTCTTCAAACTGTCTAATGGCTTCACATACCAATGTTTGTAACCGCTTAGCAGTTCCCCAAGGTTATTTTCTCCCTCAGCATTTGGAGGGAAACACAAAGAGAAAAGTTGAAGAACCAGTCACTCGTGTGCCGCAGCAGCATTGTTGTCTTCACTCCCATCCCAGAGCTGCTGATAACTCCAAGCTAAGCAGAGTGAAATCATTCTGGACCAGATATAATGGTGAATTTCAGAGGTAGGCTCAAATTTGCTTAATGGTGCCTTCAAAGGGAGTCTCTTTCCTTTTTTAGTATGCTTTTTTGTAGTTGTTCTATTCCCTACAGTCTGCTTAATGTACACATTCCTACAGTTAAGTTCAGACAACTGAGAAATATTCATTAGGACAGATTATATTCACAGATTTTGGATAAGTGAAGGGGTTACAAAAAGGTTATGCGTTTTAAGGCCTATATTATACTTAATCTTTGGTGATTTACATCAAAATTACCGTGACCAATTTTTATAGCTGCACACCACTCTTTGTGGTTCCTTTTCTTTGAGAAGATACTGAAAGAGAAAGCAGAAAGGATTTTTTTCCACCTCGACCGGGTTGGCAACTTCTGTAAGCTTAAAATGTGCACTCAGTCAGTCCTGTCTGTGTTGTTCTCTGCGTTTGTGCAGAAGTCAGAGAGGAGGAGTTCTGTCAAATTCAAATAGCTTTTCTGCGTTTCCTGTTGCTGCGTTTTTCTGGGAATCAAGAGCCATGTCCTTGATTCAAGGGCTGCGCGTGGGAGGGAGGCAGGGCGTGTGTTGCAACACTATGAATGAGCAGGAAAGGAATTTGGGAGACTGACAGGGGAACACGTGGAATATCCTGTGTGGACACTACACTTAGCACTAGTAAAACCCTATCTGTTATTTAACACCAGGGCTGGCGTATGCCCCGGTTCAGCTCAGACACTTTGAAATGCTCACGCTGCCTTGGTGACAGACTCCCAGAATACCTCAGGGTCACATTTCGAGGAATGTCTGGGGACCTCCCGCGTACTAAAGGACCCCCCTTACCTCCAATGCCTCATCCCTGGCCAGCCCTGGCCAAAAACTTTTATGTTCTCACTGTAAACAACCCAGCTAACTCACACAAAGTGTGTGTATGTGTGTGTGTGTGTGTGTGTTTTTACATGACAGCAAATTACCTTTTAATCCTTTGAATTGATGTCGCACAAAATTGACTCAATCAGTAAAGCTACTGTATATTCATTCTTCCAGTCACCCTGAGGCTGCCATTATGGACTAAGATTACAATATAATAATAAAGGAGGGAGAGTTCAGTTTTTTGCAGCAGGGCTATATAAATTACCATATGGTTATTTCATGGTAGTTTCAGCGGCTAATATTCTTTTACACATTGGCGTCATATAAAGACTGTGTTTCACTGTGACAGCATTCTGTGTGGTTTAATAAAGTACAGCATGTAAGCCAATATATATGTGAAGAAACCAAGGGGTGGAATTTGTCTTTATGTTTGTATCTTGGATATGACAGTGGCAGTGGATCTCTAAGACTGTAAAAGTGATAGCAAAATCCCTGTTTCCCTAAAATCACATACCTCCTGTGTTATTAGACCTCTTGCTTTTGTCTACTGCTGCAGCTCTGAGGTATGAGGCAGCCATTTCAGCCTTTAGCTGCCCTGTCTGGCTCAACAGGCTCCTTCTAGTAAATATGGATACACCTTGAGCAGTGTTCCCTTGACACTGTTCCTGTCAACAGATATAATGAGACCATAACTATTTGTTCTCCTTTTCATTTTAATCCCGGACAAGAGGCCAGAGAGAGCGAAGGAGACAGGAACACCTTATGTCTTCCGTGGGGCTGTTGACTTGTTTTTTGTTTCTATTTTTTTTTTTTTTTTTTACAAAGGCCAGGCCTCACTCATCTTTTTAAACCTATCCACTGCATCTTATACAAAAACATGCATGACTGGCTGGGACGATATGCGATTCTAAAAGTATTGTGATTCAATAGTATTGATTACTGCAATTATTCTGGCTGTAACGATATGCATTATGAAACCGAAAGCAGAATAGCGGCACAGCCCTTCCAACTCCCAGAGTTATCCTTCCTGTCCAGATTACAAGATCAAATCGCAAGTTGCATTTTAAGCTCCTTTTTTTCTGCTTGTAGATAGCTACGTGACACATGATGAAACTATATTGATGAGGACCGGCGAGTTAAATCGGCTGTCCGCGGGTATACCAGGCAGACACACAGCTGACAACCTGCAGGTGGAAGCGGTGGAGACAGGCTCGGGCATACACACCACGTACACGGAGTGCGGAAAATGTGTCAGAGCCTCTCGGATGGGTGAACTGAGACTCGGTTTCCTGTGCTTTCTTTTGGAAGGCCGGCTGACAAAAATCACACCCTACTAGCTAATTCATTTGCCTGAGTTAAACACTAGCTATCAGTAAACAGAAGGCAGTGGCTTGTGTCTGGTATGTGCGCCAGTGTTTGGCCCGCCTCCACATTTGGCGAGTGTTAATTTCGGACCCTGTCGCACAGCACTGTGAAACAGTAGCCGTTTAATTTACTTTGTAAAAATAAGAGAACTTGAGTGATGAAGAATTTTAACCATGCTTGAATCGTCTCCACAATGGAGTTTAGTTCTGTTTGTTTTTCAATAGTATTTTGTTAGAAAGAAAACAGAAGTGTTATAGCTTTGGCTATTTTTTTTATTTTACTTGTATGTTGTTAATAATTTGCATAGTTAATATTGTTCTTTGGTGTTAAGTTTATACAGGTTTTTCAAATGTTATTTAATAAAAATATGTTTTTTCTCAAAATGTGTTGTATTTGTTCACGTGACTGTATTACATACACAGATCATCATTTAACTAGTGTGTTGTCTCAAGGCCATATGGCATTGATTTGCACTGTCACAGACGTGAAACATCGACAATCTTTTTCTCTTTGGACCATATGGTGTGTGTGGGTGTGTTGGTGTGTATTGCTGGTGGTGGTGTGTGACCACTGATAGTCACTACTCCGCATCACTCGCTTGTGTGTATCAAGGAGTGGTTAACTCAAGTGTGTATTTATGAGTGGAGTGTGTTTGCGCTTGCATTCACACAGTCACACAAGATTGTGTTGTTTTCAGAAGAGCACCTGTGTGTGTGCGTGTGTGTCCACACAGGAGGAATGCCTGCTCCTGAGCAGAGCCCAGTGACGGAGGAGGGGCTTCTGCTGACCATCCGCGACAGTTCAACTCGCCGCAACATGGATGCCGACAACACCGCCAACAACATCCTGGCCTCAGTCAAAGAACAGGTAGGGATGATGGAAAGATGTTTGTTTAAAGCAGAACTGTGGTCGGAGTGGACTTTATTTGCTTTACTATGTTTTGTCTTGAGGTGGAATGACCAACTAGGTGCTATTGGTTGTTTATTGCCTTCAGTCATGGTCTGACTTACATCAATGGACAACCAGGAAGATCATCTCCAGCTGGGTTTGTGAGCCTGTGGGGGGACATGCCCCTTGACTCACTCCATCTCTGCCTGTCTCTCTATGATTCATCCACATTGCCTTCTGTTACACACACACACGCAGACACATGCACACACACACAGATTAATTAATTAATAATTAATTATGTTAATTCCCGAAATCTCACATTCCTATTTTTTCACCTTAAATGGCCTTATAGTTGAGCTACAGTTTGATAATAAATAGCAGCAAACGCATTTAATTCATTTCAAATATCCCACTGATGTCCTATTTAGGCCTGCTGCAAGGATGGGGGTAATGTTTACATGAGTAAGGAAGGAAGGAAGAAAGGAAGGAGGGAGGGAGGGAGCACCTGTCGATGTCACTTCCTTCCCTTGAGTATTCCTCAGTGGCGTGTCCGGTTAGAGCAGATATCCATGCAGGCAGGCAGGAAGAGCAAGTAGCCTGCCCGAGCCGTGGCTTTTAAAGTGACTGGCTGTAGAAATGCCTCAGAGGGATTTCTTGCTTAAGATTCAAGACTGTAAAATGATCATTCTCCTCAGTATTTAACAGAGTTGACGAGGCAAATCAGAGGGTGAGTGAAAGTGAAAAGATGGAGGAGGTCAGGCTAGTCAGGAGACTGGGCTCGTGTGAGTGTCTTCCCCCCCCCCGTGCTTTCGCGTGAGGTTTTCCTGTGATTGTTGAGAGGCAGACCTTCGAGGGATCCCGCTGTCGATGTAAACATGCAAGTCTGCTGTGCTGTAGCTGTGGTCGCGGTTAGGGCTGGGGCTTAGCATGGCTGGGTGTTTGGTAAGTTTTTAGTCTATGGCTCTATCATCTTTTGCTTTATTTGTATTTTTTTCTGCCTTTCCATTGACGGATTTCCCTCTCCTTCACTTGTCTTTTTCACTCCTTGTCCTTCATTTTTATTGGTCTCTCTTTCCAAACTTCTTTTTCTGTCACTGCTGTTTTTAAAGCTGCACAGGCTTTGCCGAGATGCCCAAACAAGGACAGATTCACCAACATATTGTGGTTGCATTCCCGCTGTGTGTATATTTGCTTTGACTTATGTCTTCCCTCTGTCTTTCCTGCTGACTACTAACAAGCCCATTTTTTGCCATTGGTTTTGTCTGTAATGCTGCAGTTGCTGGTTATCAGAGTCCTGCCTTTTCTCTGTGCCTCTTAAATAGCACTGATCCACCATCGGGATGACAGATCCTTAATAGTTCATTACAGACCCCATGTTTTTCTTGCTACACTGCAAAACCTGATTTGAAGAACCACACGTTATTTTTCAAGCCTGACTCAACCAGAAATACCTAAAACTGTATTGCAAATTAAAATTCACTTTACAAATGTCCCCCTTAAGTATTTATTATCTTATTACAATTTAATTTAACCTAAGGGGTTGTTTCGAGGATTATCAGACCTAGTTTCCTATCTGTTTAATCTTAAATGTAATTGAGGCAGTGGGAGGCTTATGTGTCGATTCAGCAACTACAACGTCCTTGTGTATTTTGTCATTGTTATTTACTTAACTATCAAGTTACCATTATAAAGTTTAAATATGAATATTATAATAAATATTATGTCTATTATAAAGTGGTAACATTGTTTTTTATTATTCCGAAAACCAAAGATGTCTTTGGTATTTTTTAGAATATTTTGCAGTATATATATAGTAAATTGTGTAGTTTTATTGTTTATTACTGTTATGATATCATATACTCATTATATTGAAGAGCTCTGGCAGTGCAATTGCCAGCTCTTTTGTATTATATTTTTATTTCACCTTTATTTTTACAGACAAGTCATTAAGAACAGGTTCTTATTTAAAATCACACCTATATTGCCATTGTTCTTTTCACTTTTTGTTAGCATCATCTGAGCCAGGAAAGGGATCTGACTTAAAAATACTACTGTAAGTGTCTACAGTGCCCATTCAAAACAAAAATATGCGTTAATCAACCAGGCATATTATTTTCTTGTTTTAACAGAATTATTAACATTATAAGTAATTACTGGTGAAAGTTAGTATGGCAAACTTACACAACAGTTGTGATGTTCATGTAGGCTTTCTGCATGTGCTCTTTAACTCCAATAAAGTAAACACAAATTTGGTTGGTATATCCAGCAATCATGGAACGTCGGTAGTAGTCTTGCATTGCCAGACCTTCCTCCACAGCGCTGAGGAGGAGGGTCTGGCTAGTCCACACAGCATTCCGAGATTGGAGAAAAACATGCTCTGGTTCATTAGCATTTCTTTAAACCAATCACAATCATCATGGGCGGTGTTAAGCGTCGGACGGAGCCACAGTGCCTCTGCAAAATAGCCTCGTGAAGGAACTTGTTTTGGTGGAACATGTGCGCATTCAAAAGTTGTTTTCCATGTTTATAATGATGTGAAAAGGGGGTTTCTTTCACTATCTGTAAAAGGTGTTACCATTTTGATAAACTCTGTTGTCCAAGAAATTACTCTGAATTAATTTAAAAAAGCAAGTTGTTAAAATTCTTGTTCATTTTTGATAGACCATGACAATGGTGTTTCACCCCTCCAGTTAGCTAGGAGTCGTATAAGTACCAGTCTGCTGTAAAACACACTGCAAGAGCAAAGATTTACTTTAACATTGTGTTAAAAAGAACCCACGTTTACAATGTCAAATACTTTTTACATATGACATTTTCTTTTTGGTCTGGTTGAAGTACTTTGCAACAGCAGAACACAAAAATTTGCATCCGTTGAAATCAACAAAGGTCATTGATAAATGTTGACAGGTGTGAAATGTAGTGGCTTTGGAATATGTCGTACAGGCTGCTCTGCAATGTAATTGGCTTGAAATTAGTTTTTGACAGAGATACTGTTTGAGATAATGTGATTAGTCTACAGTATGTTTTACCCAAATAATATACAATTTCAAGTGAGTTTCTAAAGTTCAAATCAAATGATCATTCCAAAAACTGCTGTTACATGATGTAAATATTGGTAAGAGAATGCCACAAAATCATATCCTCAGAAGGTCATTTTTGAAGACTGAGATATACCCAAGCAAAAACAAACTTTGCAACACATTTTTCAAGTTGGGAAGCCAAGTTATATTTTTTTGTAGAAGATCTTCCTTCAAATGTAAGGCAATCGCTGTAGTTGATATGCTATGACTTCAAATCAATATTACAATTAATTGTCACATTTACTTTAACTGTCAGGTTCCTGTGTATATATTGTATATGTATGTAGATATTTAATCAACCCAACAAACCAACATGACTTCAATAAGGTCAGTGTCAGTAACTTGTGTTTTGGCTAAGCCGACCGGGTTGCTATAGTAAAGAGGGTTATTGAATGTTCCCTGTTTGGTTTCTTTTTTACCACTTGTGTGTGTGTGTGTGTGTGTGTGTGTGTGTGTGTGTGTGTGTGTGTGTGTGTGTGTGTGTGTGTGTCTGTGTGTGTGCAAGGATGCATGGCTATGAACAGGGCGGGTGACGTGTATCACGTCACCCGCTCTCCCTAGGTTCAGTTGACTAACGCACAAATTTGCATAATAATGCACTAGCAAAAACAAGGACAAAGAATATACTGAGATACTGAAAGCTTGGATGTTCACAATTCAAAATTTAAATGATTTAAAAAAAACTTCATTCAACACGTTTGTCATGCCTCAAGGATACAGATAATGCATTAGGTAAACCTAACTTTTGTTTGCTTACAAGAAAAATAAAAAAACCCACAGGGCACATTTAAACCAGAGATGGTTCTTGACGAAAGAGATCAACATGTGGCAGTGGCGCAGTCTCTTTGTTTTCAAATCACAAAACGAAAGTTTACCTCCCTCATAGGCAAAAACTATCTACCATGAACAAAATAAGTTTATTATTGCTAGGAGAATAATATTTATTTGTTAAAGTATTTCTGGCATTTCCATACAGGTGTTTTTATGCACAAATGTAAATGCACATACAGTAGCATATGGATGATATTGTATCCTGGCAGTAGCACCATATTCAACAGCCTTTTGAGAACAAGCCAAATTTGAGTTTTAAACAAGTATAGAGGAGTCATTAGGTGGGTTATTAAGGGTGCCTGTGGCACCCACTGAGCAGGCATCAGTGAGTGTGAGGTCAGGTCTTCTCAGTGATCACTTTGCCCTTATCTCTGCTTCCTACCGCATCTCCCAGGAGAGGAATAGCTGCAGGAACTGGGAGCCTTTTAGCTGCGTCAACTTTTGATTTCATCCTCACCAAGCACTCCTTAATGTGCACACACGTCATCAATGGCTTCTCAGTATGCCGGTTTTGGTTAGGTTTGTGCTGCCTCATCAGTAGGCTAGGGAAACGGAAAGAGTGGGAGGGATGGTAGATGATGACGAGGCTTGTGCCTTTCTGACTGCTTCAACATTGTTGTAGAATTAAACCTTGCTGTATAGTTGGCATATTAAGGGTAATTAAAGGCGAACACCACCTAAATTAAAATTTTATGGCATTGAAATGTGTAGTTCTCCTTTAACGTAACCCTTGAAATGTCAAGGCTTATTGCAGAAACATTACCAGCCATAAAGGATAAAGGACTCAACATTTAAAGCAGTATTGCTCAGCAAGTATTTGTGCTAATGGCTAATGTCAGTATCAACAGCACTTCAGGAGTCATCCAAAGTGATGAAAGGAGTTTTTGTTTTTCTTGTCAGCAATCATCAACCACACACTTGCCACATTTTGTATATGTATTTTTGTATCTGTGTTCCGCTGTTGAAAAGGTTCAGTGTTTATAGAAATACAAGCTTCAAAAAGGGGCAAAGTGAACTCCCTGTTAGGTTAGCGGTTTATCCTTTTTTGTTGTGGAGAGATTTTCCCTCAAACATAAACAAAATTCTGTGTTCAAATTAGTCCTTCTAAAGGGCTGTTGAGCGGATCATTTCTAGTATCAAGATTTCAAGGTTTCGGTGTGCTCCTCTTCATTCCCCCTTATGAGGCTTTGCCCTCAGAGTAATGCTGTTATTAGCTGTGCCTGGGCATGCTTATTTGTACCACACAGCAAAAAGGGCCTCTTAGGCGCGCCGCACTGTGGTGTTTCAACACACTGCCTCCCAGAAAACACCACAGTGGAATTTTACCACTTTCTTGGAGTCAATTACACATGAAAAATCTGTCTGCCTCCTGCTTTTCCCTGGCAAACTGGAGTTACACTCTGTGACCTTTTTTTTCATCCGAATCAGGCACAGACACACAGATTCTTTGCAAAGCCCATAAGCTGACCTTGCTTTGACTGCTACAACACCAGCACCCTTTTTTAAAGGCTTGATGAACTGGCTGAAATATTACCCACTTGAGATACCAATGCAAGCTTCTATCACGTTTTAATGAAGCCAAAGTTATCTTGGTCAAAGTGACTCAGCTTAAGGGGTTAATAGATGGGGTTGGGGCAAAGTTTCAAGGCCGTGTTACTGCTTTTATGCCTCTCCATGCCATACGCACAGCAGAAGGGTAAATTCTCTCTGCAGGTGTGTCTATTCCACTTCCATGGGCAAAAAAGGGACTCTAATTACAATCGACTAGTGATTTTCTCCACTCCTCAGGGCCTTATCTGCCTTCCTCTCCCTAGTGCTGCCGCTGTGAAGCCGGCAAGGAGAAATCGAGAGGCATAAGAATTCTGGCCTTGATTATAGTCATTAAAATGGAAGCTTGGCTCCAAGCAATTACCCCATGGGGGAGCAAAACAAGTATAGGAGGGAAAAAGTGAGACCAATTCAGAGGGGAGGGATACAGGTGAAGGAGAGTGCTCAGATATCTATGGAGATGGAGGACAGAAAAAACACTCAAGCTAAGTTTCCATCCACTCAATCAAATTATCTGAAGTTTGGTTAAAAAAAACAACTAATGTGAATAAAGCTGGTTAAAATGTGTTTCCATCCAACGGCTTTAAAGCAAATAAAAAGTTGTGCGTAAGGACGTCACATGCTGTTTAGTGTAGTGCTTTTGTGCCAGCTGATAGCGACATATCAAGCTATAATAAGATAACAACGATGCAGATGCAACTTGGCTTTTATTTTCCTGACCAAACGTATTTCCTTTTGACCCGATATTCATGAAATTCCGTAAGGCATTTTTCATTCAATATCACTTAATTTGGATAAAAACATGTGGATGGAAACATAGCTACAGATAAAGAGGGAGGGTGAAGAGGGGGATGAGTGAAGGTAACAGGACAAAAGTGAGAGTGTGAGCATGATTGAGAGAGGCAGAGTCAGAGAGACTGTCACCTGTGAATGGGTCTCCAAAGCGCTTTGGCAGGAGGCTGTCAATGAAAGGAAAACAGAAAAGAAGGTGGAGAGGAGATGTCAAAGGAATGGTGTGTACGTCTGCCCGCCACAGTGCTGTCATTTTGAACCCAGCCCAGGGAGATCTCCCCCCAACTAGTCTGTTAATACTCATCACAGTCACTGTCATCATCACCATTATCACTATAATCATTGCCACAGTCAACTGCGCACACAGAGGACCCAGCCACTGGGGAACAGGAGTTGTACTCACAAAGGTGGAAGTACAGTAAATGCTCCTGTGCTGTCCTTGGAATGGCATGCATCCACTGAGGAAGTTTAGGAAGTTTACTGGGTGAATCACCAATGAAGTTTATGGCTCTGTTTCTTCCTCTGCCCAAACATCTCTCAGATGAGTTTCTCTAAATGACTGTTCCTGAGGTAATTGCACAAGTCACTGCAGTCTTTGTTCACTTCAGCAACCTCCAGATTGACAGTCGCTAGATTGCTTACTCTGTGCATTTTGGCCCGGGGCAATGTTCTTTTTTGTCTGACACCACGCTATTGATCTCTCAGTGGAATTGTACGTTCACAGGTCTACATGAATTGCACTGGCTCTGTGATTGCACTGCTGCAGCATTTTGGGGTTTTGTTCCAGTAGAGGAGATACAGATTGCCTTTTGTGAGTTCCTCTCATTTACTGCCACTAAGCCTTGGCATTATTATCAACAGCATCACATAAGAGCTTTTGTTGAGGTTCAACAGCTTGTAGCTGCACAAAACAAAAGCAGGTATAGTACAAAGTACCTGGTGGATGAAGGAAACAAATATTGGATTTTAAAATGTAGGGAAAGACGTTTGTAATTTGCAACTGTAAGTCCTGCTTTTTGAATCTAGGCTTTTTACACATGTGCTATAGTACCAATGATAAGATAATGCTGTTAGATTAGAAGCACTTCTTTAGAAACCTTTTCTAACAAAATGTGACAGACCTGGCCCAAAACAATAATCAGTCGTTACATGCATTTGAAGGTTTAATATGGAAGTCAAGTTATTTTTAAAAGGAGGAATTGTGTCTACTGCTACACAGAATTTTAAAATGGACTTTACATTATTCCATGTATGGCTAGTTCCACTAGTAATGCTGCATAAATTGTGATAATAATTATAGATTGGCACGCTATGAATGCTAATGAGGCATAAATGCAAAGGCTTTTACTTTGGTGATTTATGGTTAGAGAACACCGATTAGCCTTTGCATGTAAGCCTGTTTCTTCTGTTTGCCCAAACCACCGCCTCACCAAGGGCTACGAAAAAATCAGTAACTCTTAGATAACTTGTAAATGAGCCAGGACTGCCAAAATGGATTAACAAATGCATGGAGAAAATCAACAAATTTTAAGATTATTGTTAACATCTGTTGAGCAATGTTTCCTTCACTCTCCCCCTCTGTCCTCTATGTCTCTGTTATTGACAGTCTTTCTATTGTTGTCAATCTCTTTTGTGGCAAGTGCTTGCTGCTGCACTTGCCAATGCACATGACAGCTCCTTTTAATAGCATTCACCACACAAATGACAGTTTCTATAATGGCATTTTAATTATCAACCCAAATTGTAACTTCCTTTTCATGTTCAAACATATGGAAAACAGTGTTCTCAGGCGTCTGACTCATCTGTGTCGGCAGCATGTTTTTATCTGAAATGCCACCACCATAAAATTATTTTTGGAGGGATGAGGTTTGGGGAACACTGTTATAGTTGGAGTGCTTTTCTAATAGGGTGCAGCAACTATCGTCTTGATACAATGCATGTCTATCACTTAGTTATCTGAGTTCTCCACATGATGTCTTAATTGTTGAGGAACGCTTTAAGCTGGGGTCGGAGATAATCCTTAAAATAAAAATGTTTTTGACTTGCCACTTGACACCATTTTTTGATTTATTTTTTAGTTTATGCATTGTCTATACATAGAATTTATTTTTTTTAAACTACCGGGAAATTGACTTTCATGGGGGACAAATACATTCAGCCAAAGAGCAATGGATTATACTATATTTTTTAATACAGAATTATACAGAATCATAAGAAGCTGAAGTATAATAGTACAACATGGAGGTCACCAGCTATGACCCATGATCAGACATGGGGAGCCAATAACGAATCCTATCTGCACCATAAAACCACATTTAATAAGAACCCAAATTTTGCATCCTGCTTCGACCTTGTTGTGGCATACTGCGACAACTGCAGTATGCCAATTAACTTTCAATAGAAGAACTAAAAGAACCATTTTAGCTGCTTTGCCAGTTTCCCACTGAAAATGCTTGTAATGCCGCATTAGCAATCCTGGCAGAAATTATGTTCTATTGTAAACTTGCTTTTCCATTATCTGAAAGTGGATAATGTTTCACATTTCTGTTTGTGACCTCTTGTCAGATTATCAGCTTATACAGTATAAAAGCTCTGGTGCAGCTGTGGGTGCCAAAGCAATTTTCTCCCTCTGATTCACCTATAGCGATGCCTGCAGCTGTATACACTTTTACCTCAGCAAGCCACGTTACAGTATTTTTAATTCTATCCAATGTGGTTATTGTAATGCTTCTGTGGTGGCATGACACTGCAGCCAGTTCAATCAAACCTTTTTAACAAGGTGACTTTGTGGCGGTTTTTGTAAGTAGTTGCTCTGCATGGTTCCTTCAGGTCTGTTTTGATGCCTGTTCTCTTTGCTCACACCTCTGGCCTGCTTTTCTGTCCCTGTTGCTGGAACAATCCTTTAACCTCTGCTGCCATTCTCCCACTGCGCAGCAGTGCCAGGCTCTCGTAGGAATGGGTCTGCCACACTGCAGCGAGGATGCAGAGCTGTCAAGCCTCATTGCCATTTAATGAACAAACATATTTCTGGTAGATTTTCATCTTTGGTTAAGAGGAAAAGCCATCTGCACTACAGTCAGGCAAAACGAACATTAGAAATGAGTATGCATACAGGCCTAGGCCCAAACCACAGCACTATGAAAACACACTTTACTACAGACTCACATGGTCGGTATTCAACCTAACAAGAACTACAAAGGATATGATCTCATGTCTTAATTAAAATTGGGATTTGGACACGTACCAAGGATTAGGCAGAGATCCCTGATGTTTTGCTCAGAATTATTATTCTGTCACATAAAGGAAGAAACTGAGTTACCATAAATATTCAAGCACAATTTTATACATTAATAGCACAGCATCACAGGCGTATTCATCATACGAGATACAGTATGTATTATGTTGGAGGGGAAATTATGCATCTGTTCAGTGACTAGTTTGTATGCATTGTGACTCTCCTATGACATGGACATGCATTTCTGTCCAGGCATGGCAGTAAGAGGGATAGTATCACAAATCGTAAATGTAACATAACAGCCACACTAGATACAAATGAATACTGTGTGTGTGTGTGTGTGTGTGTTATATGTGGTTGAAACATACAAATAGACAGCAGTAATCAAGTGGAGCAATTTGTTACGAGGTGTAAATGTTTTAATACTTTTTTCCGCCATGAGTTTAATCTTTTCTATAAGAGAAAGGACAACTTTAATTTAGAAACCACCTTTCGAGTCTCAACATTTTTTCTTTAAAATCACATAAATACAACGTTGTAGCAAGATTCCAATCCTAAGATTTCCTTTTGATTTAAGAGAGTAAGATCTTCCAAAATCAATCTTTACATTCATGCACCCAAACTTGCTTACCAAAGCATTATAAATGCATTAAAATATATTGAAAAATGTAGTCACGTTCCCCAGAATTTAATGTTGTAAGCGGAAATGCACGCCAAAGTATAAAGCAGGGTACAGTATATGCTGACACATGTACATATTTTCTTTGGTTGTCCAATTGAATTTTTGAATGAAACAAAATTCAAGTGTGCTGGTTGACCAATTTTTGTATGTTTAAAACTTGTGCAGTGCGGAGAGACTTTTCATTGCATCACAGACGATCTGTCCTGTGTCTGATTATTGGCATTATATTTGTATCAGCTGCCTTTCTTTTGTTTCTACTCAAAAACAAAAAAATCTATCTTTTTAGGAACAACTGGTTAAAATTGAAACACTTATTTTAAAAAAGGGCAAATAAGGAACCTTCTTAATAGATTATATAATTGTATTCTTTATTGCTATATTTTACCAAAGTACACTTTCTGTGCTAATTTCTATTGTACTGTATATTATTTAATTGACTTCAGATGATGGTGTAGGGCTTTTTAGGGTGTATGTCAGTATATGTTAATATAGCTGTATGATTAGGGATGTCCTGATCACAGTATTGGATCGGAGCCAATTTTGGCTTTTTTTTTTTTTTTTTTTTTTTTTATCGGATCGGGAATCAACATTCATCCTGTTTACCTTAATCCGATCGTGTATATCAGCTTGTAGTGATCGCCGCCTTTAATCACACACGCCCTGCGCCACAGACAGACATTCAGGGCTCATTCTGGAGCACAGACTGCCTGGATGCCAGCACTTTCAAACCAAGATGGTCGTGGCCACTCACCAGTGTCTGCAACAAATAAAAAAATCCTTCTTTCTTAGTTACCCTTTTTTACCTAAGCGGATTACTCCAATTCTCTTTCCTGATTCCACCAGGAAAACACGCTTTCAGGCCATTATTCCCTGGATCCGGCATTGGTAAACACAATAAGAAAATCAAAGATTGACTATTAAGCGCAATGCGTCACTTGGTTATTTTTAAAAAAAAAAATGTGTGCAGCTCTATTATCTGTTAACTATAAATATTGGATTGGAACTTGGTATCTGCAGATATTCAATATTTTAAAAAAGCAGATCGGTTTGGGGGTCAAAAATGCTGATTGAACATCCCATGTATGACATTTGGGGTTTATGAGTGCATAAGCTCCCTCTCTTATCTATGCTTCACCATTGTCTATGTGCTGAACCAGCAGCGGGCAGAAGCCACTTCAGGCATTTCATATGGGGTGTATTGTCAGCATCCATAAAGATGACAAGGGAGACTGTATATTGGTAGCGTTGTCTACTGCCATGTGTCATCTGTTTCTTTAGGGCCTATCTGAGGACACAAGGGGACAGGATCTGATTCAGCTTTGCAACTACAGGCAGATCAGGCTCATTGCAATGGCAAATAAAGGCGTTAGAGGCCTTGTTGGTACAGAAAAGCCAGCCACCCATTGTCTCTGTCCTCACTTTTCACACTAAGCCTAGTACTGTGCAAGGCTGCGCCCACTCCCGTTAAATAAGCATAGGCCTTGCTTAGCGGTCATTACTGCTGTGTTCAGTCTGACTTTGTGGATTGTTATGCTGAATAGATGTGTCCCATTCTGTGTAGGGGCCAAGCATGGACAGTGAAATGAATTACACAGAGCAGTGAGTACTCTCTCTCCATGGTTAATATGAACCCCACTTATGAGTGTGAGCCTTGTCCCTGTTTTTTCATCTAGGGCCCGTTTTGGCACATGCCTCTGTACTATCAAAAGCTAATTATGGATATTAGCTATATCTTCATTGTATTCTCAATGAGTTGCTGAGAATAAAAAAAAAAAGTCTATTAAAATGTGTGTAAGAGAAGAAAAGCTTAAAAACCTTTTTAAACCCTTAGGATGTGATAGTAAAGAGTCATGGCAGTAATCCTCAATGCCACCTGAGAGGCCAGTAAACTCAGCATGACAGAAAGGGTGCAATGTCGTTTCATGGCTGGCTACAAGATCAGACCGAGTAGGCCTCCTGCCATTTTATTGCTTCTTAAACGTGTGAGCCATCCTCACCGAAACAAATTGTGCGCCAATGATAAAAAATAAAAAATGTAATTTAATGGCAACAACAATCTAAATATACATAACCATATATAGCACACCGAGAACAGGGCTGCAGCCAAATTGTCAAGCAATAGAAAAGACCTGGAGGCTGGAGCAGGAAGCTTTGGACTTTCTCCATGCCTTTCTATGATAAGAAAACAGCAGGGTTGGGTTGGGCATGCAGTAGAGCTGGGCAAAATGGAGAAAATCAAATATCAAGATATTTTTTGACCTAATACCTTGATATTGATACCACAACGATATTGTAATGTTGACTGTTGGTGCTTTCACAAAATATTTACAAAATTAGATTTTTGATAATAATTATCAGTAGTGGATATAATGACTAAGTGGGTAAAGGCAAATAATAGAACAGTTACAACAGTCTGGTAAGTTCAGAAAATTATATCACTTTACTGTAATGCTGCCTTTAAAACCAGGAAAAGACAACACTTATGCCATATTACGATTATACAATATCCAAAATCAAATACAATAGAGTCTCATATCACAATATCAATACAATATTGATATATTGCCCAGCTCTAGCATGCAGGCAGGATGCCTGGAGCAGCTCTGAAGATAAGTAGTGACAGAGACCTTAGAGCCTTATGGTTGCAACAGATGGCTCTCTCTGCTGTGCTTGATCAACATCACAGACAATCCAATCATTTGAATTGAAGGACAGCCACTCTTTGTGGGAAGTATTAAGAAAGGCATAGCTGTTTATTTCTCTTGTGCCTTGCACGTATCACTTTGTAATGAGATGAAGTTGCCGGACTTGACAAGTTGACACACTTCCAAAAAAAACAATTGGATTATGAGCTTAAAAGAAAGACGGCACAGAAATGATGGACAAGAATAGTGACATTTGCAAAAGAGCAGGAAATCTTCATCTTCGTTTAGATAGTAAACAACGTTATGTCTGTCTGCTTTTTTATAAGCATCTGCTACAAATTCATACATGACACGCATACTGTAACTCAATAAGCTTTACATATGCAAGGTGAATTGGATTTTTTAGTTGTATGTCTGGGTGTTTGTTTAGGGATGAGTGAAAATCCATATCTATGTCCATGTATACTTACCCTATATTAGTATCCTTCTTCTGTTATCTGTGTGTCCATATGGATTATTCCCCTTTCTAATCACTTTTACCTCAAGTTCTCTCTCTTGTACATTGGTGGCAGAATCACACACTGAGGAAATCCAGCTTTGCATCAAGTAGACAGTAGCTATGTTTCCATCCACACGTTTTTATAAAAATTAAGTGATATCGAATGAAAAATGCCTTATGGAAACATTAAAATTCGATGGAATTTCATGAATATCGACTTAAAGGAAATACGTTCGGTCTCATCGGATTTTATCTTGATCGATATTCGGCTTATGCGATAAATGCTGATGGAAACGTTATTTGCTGAAATCTAAGAAATTCCATAACTTATCAGGGACTTCCGAAGGAAATGGCCAACAAAGGTACAAGGCGTGGGATGTCTTCCGGGGTAAATGGAAGGCGCACAAACAGCGAGACGTGTCTCGCAGCGGTGCCGGAGGGAAAATAAAAGTCAAGTTGCATCTGCATTATCATAGCAATGTGTTGATAAGGTCGTTGTTTTCTTATTATAGCTTGATATGTCACTATCAGCTGGCACATAAGCACTATTACAACTTGTGCAATATTGATCATGTGTAGGTAGATGGCGCCATCCATTTTGTCTAGAAAAACTTTGTTCGCAAATGTTTCATGTGAAAATGAATGGCAACAGCGTAAAATCTCTAAAATCAATTCAATATGCCAATTTGATCGCAAAACAGCAAGTGATGTCATTACGCACAGGTTTTTATTTGCTTCAAAGCCAGTGGATGGAAACACACTTTAACCAGCTTCATTCCATCAAGTGGATGGAAACTTAGCTAATGTTTGAATTGTCTTTCTCTGGCTCAGCCTCTTGTCACTTCTATTCACTTTCCTCTCTCTCTCTTATACTTGAAGGTCTAGTATTATCCCTCGTTTCCACCGTAAAGTCATTGCCACGTACGCGATGCTGAAATGGTGTCACAAAGTTCAATATTTTGAGTGTCTCTTGTGGGAAACAATCTTCCAACTGGCACTGCCACATTGTGCGTCACTTAGTAGGGTTCAGTACTGAGGCTTAATGAGAGAATAGTTGTTATTGTTTGTGACATTCAGGTTCTGTTTCTATGAGGAGTTTGTGCAGCGCCAAGAGTTCAGATCTCAAGATTTCTTGATTTAAAAAAAAAAAACTCATGACCAATTTTTTAAAATGAATGCTGTGTCAAAAGCAGCTAATGAATTGAATATGCCATTCTCCCGTTGACAGTTTACACATATGTAGGGTATAAATATATATACTGTAAGAATTTTGATTATTCATACTGAGCCACATCTGTCTCAAGAAAAGCAAGAATAGAAAGAGGGTTGATTGTTTGGAATGAAATGTTGAAATTTGCAATTTCCATGTGGCTAAATCACTCAGTTATGTGTCACACAGAAGATTGATGCCATTTATTCTTCTTATTCTTCTAAGTAAATCAGCGTTGTGGCCATTAGGGGTGGGGGAATAATTGATTCTTAGATGCATCGCGATTCTTTCTAGAACGATTCGATGCTCGATTCTGATAAGTTAATAATCAATTTACTCTGCTTTCTCAAGTGTTTCTCCAACAGTAACATTTTTATCTGTAATGGATATCAGTGGTGACACCAGTGGCACTATTGTTCAGTAAAATTGGTTTACACATCAAAATGTTGACAAATTTTGACCTATAATGTCAGTGGATTTGAATATTGCAAAAGGGAAATGTTACGAGCGTATAAAGCCACACCACGTCCTGAAAGTCACAATGTCTTCCATGACATGCTATCCTATTTTAGTTTATTTATATTCTGTACGGTATGTCCATTTCACTATCAATCATCTTGGTCACAAATATTTTCTTGGATATTAATGAAGGTCTATCTTATCTTTTTTTGCATATGCGCAGCACAAGATGTAATCAGGGTTGCTCATGGCCCTGTACTTGTATCTCAGCCACATGAAAAAAAATGTTATTAAGGAACTAGGACTTAGCAGTTTTCCCTCCTGACTGCAGTTAAGCTTTACATATCTACAACTGAGGTACAGGAGAGGAAAGCAGTAGAGGTTATAAAGCAGTAGTTTGGGGGAGGGGGAAGTAGAGCATGTCTACAATAAAGTGAAGGGACATTTCAGTTCACCCTTAGGGAGCATTGGAGAGTAGGTGTGAAAAATAGGCTGGTCTTAGTGTTGTAGAATGACAAAACATCATCAGACAAAAGAAGCCAAGATTTGGTTTGAATCTGTCTGGGTTTGTGTTGGTGTGAGAATGCAGCAGGCTGTGAATGTAATTGACAATGGTAATGGACATTACATTGGACAACTAAGGATAGCAGGACAATGATCCTGCCATATATACATAGAATTATGGTGAGTGAGGCCTTTTTGCAGGGAATACATGAGTGCTGGTGCTAGGGTGCAGATATTCTTTATACCGCCTTGTTTGTGGTGTGGGTGAGTAAAAAGGATAATTCTAAGGTGTGTGTGTGTGTTTTGCAAACATTTTACTGTGTAAAAAAGACCCTGTACATGTCTTATGAGTGTCATGATGCAGTGCTTGGAGCTAGCCCTGCGCAGACTAAATAATTAGTCAAATCATGAATTCTACTCAACACCCATAGGAACAGTGCCACCAAGGCTAAATATTACCCACTGAAGGGGTGCTAATCTCTCTGTGTGGGCGAAATGGAGAAATGGCAGTACCACATTTATATTTGGAATTAAGTTATTGTTTGCCGTGTCTTAAGCTTCTATTTTGTGCAGCACAACAGCACAACACTGTTGTGTTGAAGCTATTTGTCAAACTATCAATTTTATTCCCTAGTATTGACTTCACGTTTGTCATATAGAAGTTCCAATGTGCAAGAGAGAGAACTTGAGGTAAAAGTGATTAGAAAGGGGAATAATCCATATGGACACACAGATACCAGAAGAAGGATACTAACATAGTGTAAGTATACGTGGACATAGATATGGATTTTCACTCATCCCTAAACAAACACCCAGACATACAACTAAAAAATCCAATTCACCTTGCATATGTAAAGCTTATTGAGTTACAGTATGTGTGTCATGTATGAATTTGTAGCAGATGCTTATGAAAAATAAGACAGACATAACGTTGTTTACTATTTAAACGAAGATGAAGATTTCCTGCTCTTTTGCAAATGTCACTATTCTTGGAAATATAGAAGCTCTATCTGATAATTATGTATTCCTGACCTCCTGTCCCTTGTCTTTTTTTTTGTTTTATGTGCAGGAGCTCCAGTTTGAGCGGCTAACCAGGGAGCTGGAAGTGGAGAGGCAGATTGTGGCCAATCAGCTGGAAAGATGCAGACTCGGGGCTGAGTCGCCAGGCACTGGTAGCAGCAGGTAATGAGAAGATACACATACACAACAACATACACACATATGGATCCACAACCCAACACATGGTGTTTTCATCCTTCACAGCAGGGACCATATTCCATAGTGTAACCTTATGGCATAGTGATAGAGCATCCCAGTATGCTCAAATAAGATGGACTGTAAATCTAAAAATCACCCCTCTTGTCCTGTTATTTAGAAATAGACAGAATTGTTCCAGTGTTTTTGTAGCTTATCAAAAGCGTGGTTTAATTTAAACGTGCAGGAATTTGTCTTTTTATCACTTTTATGTTGAGCTCAAATTAAAATATATATAAACAGCTGACTTTTTAGGAAAATATTAAGCCTATGTTTTATCAGTGAAAAAATGTGCATGTGCATTTTAAATGTGCTTAATAGTGGAGTGTTATTTAAAGTGCTGTGCTGCTTCTGGGAACGCATTCCCATTTCATCAGCTAAGACACGAGGCTGCTTGATCATCACACTTCAGTGACCACACATTCTGTCCTGTCTGCTGTGGCTCAGACATGTCAGGTTCATTTGTACAGCTCAATACCACGTACAATATCCCAATGGGCTTCACAGAGCCTCTGTGAAGAAGGGTTGACACCGATCGTATGTTACCTCCAATGTCAAAAGATTTAGATAAACATAGTCTTGATATGTATGTCTGTATTTTTACATAAAAACAAGTCATAGTAATGTGGTTTAAAGTGCTGTGTGTGTGTCTTGTAACATGCATTAATGCATCACTGTTTTCAGTTGTAGTTGGACTTAAGTAATATGTGGAGCATTTTTCAGTTCTGGTTAATAATTTAATTCCTTAAAGTGGCAAGGGAAATTACAATAGAGGTTAATAGACTGTGACATTTAAGAGATGGCTTAATGGTCAGAATTTTCAGGCACTGTTAATATGATTATGTTTTTTGTTGCTTTTGCTTATTTGCTTCCATTAAGGCCAGACATTTTGATTTCTACCAAAGCAAAGTGTTGTATTGTGTGTGTATTTTACTAATGATTAACCAACCCACACTGATGCATAGCTGTTTTAGTCGGATGTGTTCTCATTGGAAAGTTCATGATTACACCTAAGGTCGTTGATATAAGGATTATGGTCAAACTTAGAATTAATCAGCTTAGTTTGGCAGTTTTTCTTTCCTCCTTGGTCCCTGCTGTATTTATAAGTTATCCAATGTTAAAAAACTATCTTATTGTTCAAAGTATTCCCAAATGGTCACCTGATGCCAGGTTTAGGCCACATTTGTTCTGCAATGGACCATGATACAATTGGGATATATCTGGATACATGACACTTGGTCTGAATAGAGGCTGTAATGGCTCTCTGTGATCTCTTCTGGCTTTGTAATAATAAGCCCTATGCATTATTGCACTCCAGCATGCATACCTGCAAGAACACCCATCTAGTACCAGCAGATTGTAGTACTCATGAGTAGGAGTGTCAATTTCCCCTTTCCCCCTTTTAGAGAGGCGCAGGTATAGAGCAGCTTCAAAGTGCTGCCAAAAAGGTCTGGACAACAGATCTCTGACAATATACAATATTTACTTTAATTTTCTCTTTTAGAAGTACTGTAAATTTAGACCTCAATTTTAGCGTATCCAAACACACCAGTGATAATATTTCGAGATACAAGTACTTTTTCTTTAAACAATATTACTACCTCTAATAGCAAAGGGTTGTTTTTTGTTTGGCGGTCACAGTGAAAATCAGCAGCCAAATCTGTTTTGTGCAGCGTTTTGCTCATTGTCATTAGTCCATTAGTGGCATCAGTTAACATTTCGTCAGCCAAAAGAGGAAAACCAACCTTGTTGGTGAACAAGACACGTGTAATGCCAGAAAATATGGAACATGGATTTGACCTCTAGTAAACATTTGCCATAATAAATAAATTAGCTGAAATAATAATAATCATCAGATCGTTGGGACTATTACATCATTGACATTATTATGTCTTTACAAGGTCATTGCAAAGGCTTACTGGAAAACTGAACAATGGTTTTATACCATCTTGATATTGATGGATAACCAGTATTGAGTTTAACCCTTGCTTCTTTTTTAAAATTTTCATAACATAACTACACTATATTATGTTTAATTTTTCAAATACCGGCATATTAATAGAGAATATACATTTCTTTTCCCTGGTATATACATTTATTCAATAAATAGATCATATTAATAAGAAGCCTTGCTTTTTTATCTGCTCCTCTTTGTTATGAACGTTTACTTAACTGAGTAAGAGCCGTACTTTCTTTAAAAGAGAAACGCTTGCTTCAGCATTAGATGTTTTGAGTGATGGCGATGTTTGAAAATAGGGAGAAAAAAACATTTTCTTCTCTTTTGTAGACATTTTTAGGTTCCTTTTTGTATGCTGAAAAATGCTGACTCCTTAGGACTACCTAACTTGTTTGTGTGGAACAAAGAGTGCGTATAAATGTCTTGCTAAAATATATAGTCTGTGTTGTGCTCTGTGTTGCTCTTTGCCAAAAATCTTGCCCCCTTGACCAGATAACCTGGCCTAAAAAAGGGAAAATATCATTAAAAGATGCTTGTTTCTTTCTATTTGTCAAAGCTTCAACGCCTGCTCCCAACTGTTTGGCTTGCATTGCCTAATGCAGTCCCACAGGATAAGATGATTCTTTTAAAATATATTACCTACCACGCACAATTGAAAAATAGCCCTTTTCAGCGGAAATAACTTTTGAAGGAACTTAGGTACTAAACCTGTGTTTTAAATGAAAAAAAGCAGGGTCCAAATGTAGTTCTTGGACCACAAAAATGTTCTATCTGAGAGGAATTTCTTATTGCAGCCTCAAGGCTTTAATTGACTGAACAACAACTGTACAGCTTATATTCACATAGAGATGAACCTTTGTGTTCAAATCTTCTAAAGAGTACACTGTTTAGCTGTGCATCCCAATTTAGTTTCATGTTTTAGTTGCAGCAGAAAAATCTTTCAAAAAATCAATATTTTGGTGTATTGGTTTTTTGGTAGGCAAATGGCCACAAGACCTCTCTGAAACATATTTAAGGGTTGAATAATGGGTAAATAATCGGCTCTCCAGCAGAAATCTACCTCTGTTATCCAGATTTTTGTAATGTTATTCTGAGCCAACTTTTCAATTGACATGACCAGTTTCTGCCGAGAGATATAATCCCATTTTTAAAGTAAATGTAAATGCAGGCAGTCTTCCCACTGGGGGACCGGTAGCCATCCACCACCTCATAGGAACTCCTAAAGAAAACTTGTAACACTATTTTCACACCTTTTTTAAAGCCAGAGATGGACAAATAAATTGGCTTTCACTGTAGATTTGTGTGTGAATGGAGATTAGCTTTAACCATTGAGCTCACACTGCTAGGCTCAATAGCTCAGCGGGATGACGGCCGAGGTGACAGCACACTTAAGGGTTGTGATGAGATTCCTTACCTCCAAAGTTGACCACACCCTTCATTTCTACAAGCATATAGAGGGTGGTCATCAAACTTGACCTCTGGCAAAACTCCTAAAAGATGAAACCTCTACCCAGCCAAAGGGATTGATGGGAAATTAAAGTGTTCTGTCAGGTTTAGGCCTGTTGTATATCAGCAACTGCAGTTTTACAATCTCTTTCACGCTGCCTTCACCCAGCTGCTGGTCGGAATGCAGCAAGCATGGTGCATCATCATTATTGTTGCCATTCTTCTACTTGATCTACCAAGGTTCAGTGGAGCATAACTCGCCCAACTTCCTCTTTTTAATTGCTTGTGTGCTCATTAAAATTCAGAGAGCCATGTTACTTAAAGCTCAAGTGTCACCTTAGATTGAAAAAAAATAGCAGCAGTTGCAGCATTGGATTTTTGATAGTAATGACCAGCAGGTAGAGGATATTGAAAAGAAAAGGGTGGGAACAAGTGTGTGAACACAGGGTCTCCTGCTTGGCCTCTGTCTGTCTTAACACCCAATGCTAATTTCTGCTTTTTTTTAACTCAAACATTAGGTAAAAAATAAAAATAAAATTCCCAAAATAACTGTAAAACTAAAATTAATAACTTAGTGATATGTAGTGTTGAAAACGTCAAAAAAAAGTGACAAATATTGAAAAAAAGCGTCAAAAGTAAGACGTAAGAAAATTTTAAAAACATTGATGGAAAGCGTCAACAAAAGTGTCAATTTGCAATTTTGACGAGAAGACAACACAAGGGTTATTTAAGTTAAGTTTTTATTTTATTTTAGTTGTTTCTGTTTAGTTTAAGTTGCATTTTATAAGCATTTTAAGGTAGGCTTTAAGAAAGAGAAAAGCTGACCTTTTGGAGTTTGCATCTTCCTTGTAGCTCTCCTGCTGTCAGTACTAGTTGCATCCGGCCAAAGGCATATGAGATGTATTTTTTCTCAGAGGAAACATCCATACCAATTTATTCCCAATGGATTGAATGGATTTGTGCCATAATCTACTGGGTGCTTGGTCTGATGCTTTCCTGCTCTGAGTTTGCCATTAAGTATGATCCTTCATCCTCTGACCCAGGACGATTCATCATCAATCACCCACACACTAGATCCTTTCTGTGTTTGCCGCTTGGTATCCTCAGTGTTGTGGCTGAGTAATAGTCACAGACTGTGACCAGTATTCTACCATATTATCCTGTGGAGACTGTGCATCAGATTCTCTCTGTGTGCTGAGATGTACACTAGCATGCATGTCAAGATTAGGTTCAGATGTCACTTTGTGCTTGTACACTAAGTGTGTGTGAATGTACTGTATGATTACTGCTGATTTACTCTAGGAGCTTGCCTCACTTGTCTGTGCTCACTTTCAGCTCCCATCAGGATGTATCCCATCCCCTGGCCATTTGTACCTTTTTGGCTTAGCATGTTTACTAAAGCTGCAGTTTCCCAGTCACACATTAATAGATTTTTCTGTCAGTGCTTACAGTTCCTAAAACAAAACACTAGCCGTCACCAAAGGGGACTTTATGTCTTGATAAGCAGAGATGACCGGAATTGACTTTATATCAATTTTAAACACTAAAACTGCTTTTATGTGGTTAACTCTGAACCTCCTAGCTTTTCCATTTCAAACACAGTGATTACCATTAGTGGTTGGCCAATTCCGATTTTGGGCTTTTTTTTTTTACATAATCGACATCGGCCGATTTTTTTTAAAGATATGTTTTCTTCATTTTTTTCTTTTTTTAATCAGGGCAGAAGTGAAGATCCGATTCGATTTTTTGTGTTCAAGTGTTATACATTTTCTTAGGCCTAAAACAAAGAAATACTGCTTGTAGCTACTACTATTGTTAAAATTGTTAACTTATTTTATTTATTAAGTTTGCCGATCTGTGTTCTCAGAAGTTTGATAAATTGCACTAAACTTTTGTTTTTACATTGAAAATTTTATTTGACCAGTTTCATTTATTTATATTTTTATACATTATTTATACAATATGTTTTTACATAATATACCTTTTCAATTTAAGTATACAAGTGCAGATTGGTGAAGTGTTGAGTAAATATTTTTGTTGAGAAATGTTGTGTATGTTAAGTAATTGTTACTGTTACATTTTATCTTTCAAATAGAGGTTTAAAAATGTATGTATGTATGTATTCACTTTTTCCATCTCCTGTTTCCCCCCCCTACAGCTCGTCTGAGAAATCCCTGCCTTGGAGAACTGCAGGTACGTCAACTCAAATACTAAAATGATTAGATAGCGATCTCTGTTCCTAACAAACATCTCTTTTTACTGTTAATTTGTATGTGTATATGCATTTAGATCATATTTGGTGACCTCTTCACTCACTCATTGGTAACTTAAGAATTACTTGTCAAACAATTAATGTGAAACAAGAACAACAAATTACTGCTTACTCCATAGAGTTTTACTGTAATGGGGTCACAAGGCCACCCACTATCTCGGGCGCACTTGCTGCTCTGGATATCATTCAATACTAAAATACATAGACTTATTTAGGTTTTTTTCTCTACAGGTTTGAAGCAACCTATGGCTCTCTGTCTAGTAATGAAGCTAGCGTGCATTCACTGAGTAATTCATTTCTGTTGACCCTGATTACACCTTTTTGGACCTATTAAGACCTACAGATGTGCTCAAATTTGTTGGTACCCTTACAGCTCATTGAAATAATGCTTCATTCCTCCTGAAAAGTGATGAAATTAAAAGCTATTTTATCATGTATACTTGCATGCCTTTGGTATGTCATAGAATAAAGTAAAGAAGCTGTGAAAAGAGATGAATTATTGCTTATTCTACAAAGATATTCTAAAATGGCCTGGACACATTTGTTGGTACCCCTTGGAAAAGATAATAAATAATTGGATTATAGTGATATTTCAAACTAATTAGTTTCTTTAATTAGTATCACACATGTCTCCAATCTTGTAATCAGTCATTCAGCCTATTTAAATGGAGAAAAGTAGTCACTGTGCTGTTTGGTATCATTGTGTGCACCACACTGAACATGGACCAGAGAAAGCAAAGGAGAGAGTTGTCTGAGGAGATCAGAAAGAAAATAATAGACAAGCATGGTAAAGGTAAAGGCTACAAGACCATCTCCAAGCAGCTTGATGTTCCTGTGACAACAGTTGCAAATATTATTAAGAAGTTTAAGGTCCATGGAACTGTAGCCAACCTCCTGGGCGTGGCCGCAAGAGGAAAATCGACCCCAGATTGAACAGAAGGATAGTGCGAATGGTAGAAAAAGAACCAAGGATAACTGCCAAAGAAATACAAGCTGAACTCCAAGGTGAAGGTACGTCAGTTTCTGATCGCACCATCCGTCGCTTTTTTTGAGCGAAAGTGGGCTCCATGGAAGAAGACCCAGGAGGACTCCACTTTTGAAAGAAAAACATAAAAAAGCCAGACTGGAATTTGCTAAAATGCATATTGACAAGCCACAATCCTTCTGGGAGAATGTCCTTTGGACAGATGAGTCAAAACTGGAGCTTTTTGGCAAGTCACATCAGCTCTATGTTCACAGACGAAAAAATGAAGCTTTCAAAGAAAAGAACACCATACCTACAGTGAAACATGGAGGAGGCTCGGTTATGTTTTGGGGCTGCTTTGCTGCGCCTGGCACAGGGTGCCTTGAATCTGTGCAGGGCACAATGAAATCTCAAGACTATCAAGGCATTCTGGAGCGAAACGTACTGCCCAGTGTCAGAAAGCTCTGTCTCAGTCGCAGGTCATGGGTCCTCCAACAGGATAATGACCCAAAACACACAGCTAAAAGCACCCAAGAATGGATAGGAACAAAACATTGGACTATTCTGAAGTGGCCTTCTATGAGTCCTGATTTGAATCCTATCGAACATCTATGGAAAGACCTGAAACTTGCAGTCTGGAGAAGGCACCCATCAAACCTGAGACAGCTGGAGCAGTTTGCTCAGGAAGAGTGGGCCAAACTACCTGTTAACAGGTGCAGAAGTCTCATTGAGAGCTACAGAAAACGTTTGATTGCAGTGATTGCCTCTAAAGGTTGTGCAACAAAATATTAGGTTAGCGGTCCCATCATTTTTGTCCATGCCATTTTCATTTGTTTTCTTATTTACAATATTATGTTGAATAAGAAATCAAAAGCAAAGTCTGATTTCTATTAAATATGGAATAAATAATGGTGGATGCCAATTACTTTTGTCCGTTTCAAGTTTTTTCAGAGAAAATTGTGCATTCTTCGTTTTTTGTGGAGGGGTACCAACAAATTTGAGCACGTCTGTATAGTCAGTGATCAGTAACCACTGTTGGACATACATCTGCTTACATTTTGTTGGTTTACCTTGCAGGGTCCACACTAAATGTTAGAGGACTAAACAGTTCTGTTCACTATCACACATATATTGCATAGTGACATGTAATATAAGTAAGGCTTAACTGTTCAGCTCAATGATGATTTAATATTAGCAGGAAGTGTGTGTGTGTGTGTGTGGGGGGGGGTGCAGTGCAGGCATGTTTTACATTTCCTCAATAATCATTGCTAACAGCAGCCTTGGGTGTATTCTTGTTTAAATATTTATCTAAGCTATTTCGGGCCAACTCATACACAACACCATCAGTGATGTGGAGCAAAAGGATCTCTCTCAGACCCCTTTGGTCTCTGTTTGTTTAGTCCACATCCTTGAAGGATCTTCAGCAGAGACCAGATAATAAATTGAATTTACTAATGTGTTTCATGGCTTATTAATTGCATAGTGGAACTTAGCAAATTTCTGCATTGGTCATTAATCTTTTATTGTCGATCCCGTCAAAGCCTATGGGGGTTTATAAATGTACATATGCATCGGGAATATTAATACTACACTGTTTTCTCATTTGTTGCCTATTCACCATTTCATCATGAATGCATTTCATTAGTATTTGAACAGAGCCGGGGACTAATCACTATCACTGTTTTGCTTCATATTGATTTCTTATTGTAGTGTAGATGATAAATAATAATCTGATGTGGTAATGTACCTTTTCCAATCTAAATGAATTAAAGTGTAATGGGCCACGTTTGTCTGTGAGGCTTATTGGCCTCATGAGCCAGTGTTCGTCTCCGCTGTCTGAGGGTTGGGATAGAAGTGTTACTGTGGAAACTAGCCTTTTAGCCCCAGGAAATGTCAATGCATTCACACCTCATGTCCACTTAGAGTAGAAGACAAACACCCCAAAATGAAAGCTCTCTCGCTGTTTCTGTCCCCCTCCTGTCTCTTTTGTTTCGCTGCTGATTTTTTTCAGACATGCACTCTCTCAATATGCCGACAGCTTAACATCATCATGTTCAAAAAAGGCTCCATGCAATGTGCATCATTAGGGTCTTACAATATTTCTGTAAGTTTCCTTTTATTAAGAATATGGCATGACAAGAGTCATGTCTATGGACTCTTCAACATTTTTTTAGGAGCAATTTGTAGGTTGAAGTTTTTACTGAATTTATACTTAGGGTTTCATAAATATTATGGTTTAAAAAGTTTCTATATAATTTCACATGTTTAATACTATCATTGTTTGGAGAATATGTGCATCCAAACGGATCCATTTGTAAATGATTGAATACACTACTCCATATTCCAGGCCTATAGGTGGCGCTTGATAGATTGATATTTATGCATCTAAGACTTAAAATGTAGTTAACCATTCAAAGGGAGCTTACAGGGCAGAGTCAGCATGAATTGGACATTAGGGTGCAAGAATAGATCAGAATATGTAAACGAGTAAAAGTGTCTCACAAATAAGGAGTCGTTTCAAAGGTAACTCCATCTCACAGAAATAGATTAACTGACCACTGCAGGACAAGAAGACTATATAAAACGCAGTTATTCTGATCATTGGTCGCTCTTGTATTGACATCCGTGTGTGTGTACAGAGTCAGCTCACTGTGTCATGAAAGTTTGTTCAGTTTGAATAAAGCTGCAAATAATCTGAAATCCTTGGATTCGTCATCTTTGAAGTCTTTATCAACTCCTAAACTTTATCATCATACTTAAACTTATCAGCACTGTTTCTGCGACAGAAATTCACCAAAAAACAGAAGAAGAGGCGGAGCATGCCCATAAAGCTTGCTATACAAACAGACCGTTTATTTTGCCCTAGTAACCCAAGTAGGCTCAATATCTTCGCCAGCAAGAACACCAGCATGTAGTTTGCCATTGTTGTTAGGAGACGTTGTTGCGGGCTTAGAGGTCTAGGGGTGTGGCGACAACATCATCGATAATCAAGTATGCGGCTTCTCCATCCAAACGAAAACACCGTTTTCAGATTTTTTTTCACCATGGGACCAGGTTTTAAAAAAGTGTGTCTTCAGGCAATGTGTTAGTTTTGACAATCGGCTAAAACAATGCAAAGCATGTGCCAAAAAGCGCTTCCGTGTGGTGTGGATGGCCCCTCAGAGATCACCTGGGTCGTAACCTCGGAGCAATGCATAACAATTACCTTAAGTGCTAGAAATGGGCTGGGCTTTACACGTCCTATTCAGTGAACAGCTAACATCACATACTCCAGTCCAGCTGTATACCACAAGAACTAACTGTTTTGCAGCTACTTGAATTTGTCATTGTACTGTAGGGAGAGAGAAATAAATCTTATTTTGTTTGTTTTGCAGTGAATACGTTCTAAAGCACAAATAAATAATCATCAAACACTGATTTTGTGCAGGCCGTTTTCTCCTCCTCTGCATATTTATTGCAGCAGCTGAACTAGGAGGTTAATATCGATTTTATGACCATTTTAAGACGAGGAGAAACATTTATTGTTGTAAAAAAAAGTAAAGTTGGGCTTTGCTGTGGACTTCTCGAGTCATTTTAAAAAAAGAGAGAGATTCATGCTACCCAGCAGCCGCACTGAACTGCAGTCTGCTGACGGGTGGAGCCAAGAGAATAAAACTTTTCATATGTTTACGAGTCAACTTTCAAGACCGGGGCAGAGTAGTGAACATCTGGGCACTCACTGTAAGCGGACTGTTTGGAAATGTCTTGAACCACTCCACTCTGCTGTTGTTGAAGCTGCCTGTAAAAAACGAGTTTTATACAGTCTTCGGTGATGATATTTAGGTTTTGGTAGCTATTATCTGTTACTCACCAAGACACCTGGCCATCTCTCTTCTGGTTCTCACACCACAGCTCAATTTCTCACCGATGGCTATTATTTCTTTTCACAGTCTTAAGTTCCCAGCCCATTGGATGCATATACAGTAGCAGGCACATAATTATGCTGTTGTCCTTTATATGCTTATAATGCATTTGTTTAACCTCACCAAGCACAGTATTAGCACTAGAATCCAGATGTATTGTTAGTTAAATTGACATAGAATGGCTCCATTATGTAACACGTCAGGGTCCTTTAACAACTGGGGTTAATAAAACAGTAGAGAAAAACATTCAACCGCAAAATAATGTATAAAATGTATCACACTGGTAACCTGTGTGAGAACAAAATTTCTGTCTTGGAGAAAAAAAACTACCACTCTATCCAGTGTGGTCATATTTTGTGTGAAAACCACATTAACACCATCAAATAATTACATAAGAGACCTAATTATAAATGCTAAAAAACACTGGAATCCTCCATGTGTGAAAAAGAGTTTCTATTGCTGTCTCCCTCTGTTTCCTGCGCCTCTGTTGGCTTTTTGGCATCTCATTCATCAAACAGAGTCAAGGCTCATGCTATGAAAACCCTGTGGTCTAAAATGACACAATGTGTGCCAGACACCAAGTCACTGCCAGGATGGAAGGAGACAAAAGATTTCAGTCATGTCATTAATACGTTTAAAGGACGTATAAATGCTTGTCGACCTTATGATAGGACTGCTTGATAATCACAATTATTTTGGTCAATATTAATAGCACGATTATTTAACATGATTACTCATTGACTTTAAAAAGATGTCTTTTTTTTTAACTTTTTGAATTCCCCTTCAGAACACAAGACAAAATAAGTTTACTTGCAAAATGTCATGTACAAAATAATTGTTTTTTTCGATTACATTGTTCTTGTGATCGTTTTGAGCAAAAATCCTGATTAAAAAATTATATTAATTGTGCAGTCCTTCCTTGTTTTAACTTAAATACTTTGTCAGCGCCCATTGCATTGGGGAAAGCCTGACAAGCCAAATCCACATAAAGATGTTGAGCCTGGGAATTCATCATTGGCAGGGCTTAATCCAAGGGGTGGGATAAACTGTTGTCTTTCAAATTCACTCTGCACGCAATAGGATATTTCTACAACCAACCAGAGCAACGCTAGTTGATAGATACGTTTGCCCTATGCGATCGGTAAAACTCTGAACACATCTCACTTTTTTATGAATGACCAGTGCCGTTCTTTGTTTTTTCTCAAAGAAAAGCTTAACTCCAAGTCTTCCAGAGTCACGGCCAAAGCCGATTCGAAAGATCGCTGTTCTCCAGCAGCAGCAGACATCTTCTTTGTTTTCAAGCAGCAGAGAATTCACGCAGAACCGTCGCTAAGGTGCTTCTAGATTTCTAGGCTACATTGGGGGTGCAATGCCTCACCATCCCCTCAACCTCCCAAAAAATATTTAAGTAAAAACAAAAATAAAAAAAAAATGGTAAACTACGATTGCCGCATCCACTGCAATGTATGAAAAGTCATTGCGAGTGTTAAGGAAAGTTTTTTTAATGACCCCGGTAAGGAGAGGTGCACAGGATGCTGCAGCAACCACCCACCCCAAGTTGGTGGGGTATATTATGAATATTATTATTATGTTCTGTCATATTACCCCACCTCTCCCTGTCACTGTCACCCATGATATACAGTATTTGTTTTAATTATTTCAAGCAGCGCAAGAATTTTAGATGGTTTTCTATAACATGTGTCCTGTATTTATTTGTCTGTAGGCCTTTAATCTGTCATGGCAGGATGGTTTGGACCAGATTCAGACAGCCTCTCTCTCCAGCTTTCAGCCAAAGACAGCACTAAAGAAATATGGTTTTATCAGTGTTATCCTGATGAGTAAATTAGTTTACATTTCTTTTCATATGGTACGATGGTACCGTGAGGGCATTAAGTCTTTTGCACAAAACTTTAATTAGGTCTTACCGTAATGCTGTGGTTTTAATGGCTTTATTACAATTGCATTGCTTGCTGAAATTAAGTAAATTACCATTACCATTTTTAACGCCTAAATACTGAGCACCCACGTGTGCCAGACTGCCAGTAGGTTACATTCATTTAAAATTAAACATTGCAATTGGTGCTAAATAGAGCGTCTGTCATAGTGTGATTGGTTATGTCGCTCTCAGTCCCCTACTCCACTGATTCTTAATTTCCCACGAAGCAGATCGCAGTTACGTGTCAGTTAAACTTCTCATCTCCAATCCTATCTGTATTTGTGACAAGTGGCGCTGTCTTGAGTTGAAAGACAGCCTACTTTACGGCTTTATTATCAAGTCAATAGGCGTGTGTGTTTGAGTCGGCTGCTGTCCATTTCCTAAGGATCTGAAATGCAAACATTTCTTGACTAGCCTATTTTTTTAAAGGGCGTGCACCTGTCAGCACCCACGGAGGAAAACATAAATCGGCGCCTATGCCAGCATGTAAAAAGGCAGGGGCCAGGCTAAATGCTTATTCTGGCAATCTGACTCGAGACCCGCTTGAGTACCATCTTAGATCCTTAAAGGTGGGAGTGCAAAATGCCAGGTTTTCAAACGTCACACTAGGCTTATTTATTCAACAGGTCAGCTTGGGCAACAAGGCGGCTTCTTCATGGGATTCAGTTCTCATTTTCACACCAACTAATCAGGCAGGATTTGACAGACCCTGGATGAAATTATTTGCCTCCCTGTTCCCCTTTACTTGCTGCCTATTGTAGTGATTGCAGATTTACCCACTGACACTGGTCACACTTAACTAGATTGTGATTATGGGGAAACATGGACATAAAAGGGCTAATTCCAGTTCCTGTTTGCCACACTGGTTGTTGTCGTGCAAGAAGTAATAGGAGATGTAGGGAAATGTTAGAACACGGCTGTATACACAGTTGGTTGGAGTGAAAGGCTACCCAACTTTGCCTTTTTTAAATTAGCATGGCAGTAAAATGTAATGACTCCAACTGTACATAGGTGTGAAACTAATGTTGCAGAAATCATTGTCTGTTATTTTTTCCTCTCAACTCCATCAATTGTTGACTGCTTTAATGACTATTATCATCTTTCCAATGAAAGCCCAAACTGTAATTGTTTCACACTTAAAGCTTTTCCTCTGTGTCTGACTCCTTGCTCTGATGTTTCTTCCCAGATGCCTCTGCCTTGGGGGACACAAAGTCTCGGGTAACTGACAGCTCACAGTCGCCCAGCTACCGCATCAGGACTGAGTCAGAGCAGGTGTCTCTGTACTCCCCGGAGCATTCCTCCCTCCATCAAAGTGAGGGTCTGTTATTGCCTTCTCTTTATCTTCTGCAGCCTTCTTTTCTCCAACTAACATCTTTATTTTTTACCTCAGCATTGTCCCACTAAAATGTATGTAATTATTTAAGTAAAAAATGCTTTTCTACTTCTCTTCTGATGATACAGAAAGTTTGTCCTGAACCTTTTATCTTTTATATATGTTATACTTTGAGTTTAAACAGATAACAACTGATCCCTCATCACAGTTAGTGAAATGCTGCAGTGCTGCACACTGAATTGTAGGGCTGGCCGAACAGTTTTCCCCCTGCTGTGCCTTTTGTCATTAGCAATGCAGTCTAGGTAAAGGTCATGTCTATTACGAAACCATGTAGGATGGGTCTGTCTCGTTTTCCTCTAACCCATCCCTCTCCCTCTACATTTCATTTTTGGGCCTTTTTCTGTCACACGCTCTCAGGATCCACGGTGAATTCACGAAGCTCAACTCAGATGAACTCGTACTCGGACAGTGGCTACCAGGATGCCAGCAGCGTTTGTCTCAACAGCCAGAACCTGGGCAAGGCTGAGCTGAGGATGCAGCAATCCTTCCCTGGCACCGGAACTGGTACTATGGGAAGGAATACCAGGGCCGAAGGCCAGGCTTCAGCCCAGGTACTGCCGGCAACATATTGCTGTTGTCAAGCACAAAATGTATCCGTAACATTTTATCTTCTGAATAACACCAGCATATATTGAGTATATTTTTTTAATTAAGACTCAGAAAATTGAATTGCATAAGTGACTGTAAGCTTTTAATGCATGGCAACAAAAGAGAAACACCAAAATTGCTGTTGCATGGCAGCGTTAAAAAAAAAAAAAAGGCCAGGCTTCAGCCCAGGTACTGCCGGCAACATATTGCTGTTGTCAAGCACAAAATGTATCCGTAACATTTTATCTTCTGAATAACACCAGCATATAGAGTATATTTTTTTAATTAAGACTCAGAAAATTGAATTGCATAAGTGACTGTAAGCTTTTAATGCATGGCAACAAAAGAGAAACACCAAAATTGCTGTTGCATGGCAGCGTTAAAAAAAAAAAGTCATATAAACTGTTTGTAAGATTGAATGTCTACATTAGAAAATATGGGATAGTACTTTAGCTTTCTGGAGGGATCCTAAGAAGCCATGTGCTGGGACTAGGCGTATATTATGTCTATGTATGTGTATGGTTTTATCAAATACACATAATATGTTTATTTGATTTACAGTTTATTGTCTATTTAGTGATTATTGCGATGTAAAATATTGTGGTTGTTATTTAATCTTATTGCAATTTTTGTCTAAGTAAGTGTTCCTAAGTTGAAAACCGAGGCCTACTGCATGTGTGGTAATGATGGGTGAGGGGCTTCAGGATGGGAGGGTATGTGTTCATGTTGTAAACTGTATGTTTTGCTTTTTTTTTTTTTTTTTAAAGCAATAAAAATGTTAATCACAAAAATGAAATTGCCGCTGCATGTTGTCTAGTGAAGGTAGCAATGTGATGCTTAAAGGCACCGAGAGCATTGAGCAGCAGCGCAACATAATCATGCTTCATACAGCGTTGTACACGCAGACCACTGAGAAACCAAATGGCACTATCACACATGACAGAGGTGGGGGTGGAAAAGAGAAAATAAAAATGGCCTAGAGTAAAGTCATGCCCTGGAATGAATTGGTTTATGTTATAATGTGTTATTTAGCAGGTCCTTATCACTGCACAAGTAATTTTATAGCTGAGTACAACATGATTATTAATGATTTTAACTGAAGAAAGAAATTCATCAAGCCATGTTGTTTTCTTTTTGACTTGCAGGCTCCATCAGTCACAACAGCAGTGCCGGGTCGTGCTATGCGGAGGGTAAGCTCAGTGCCTTCTCGCTCTCACTCGCCAGCCTATGCCAGCAGTATGTCACCCTCCCGCGGCTCTCTGCGTACCTCAAGTGGCAGTGCATACGGCTCCCCCATTGTAACTGAACCCAAACCCCTCTCCAGCATCTTCTCTACAACCTTGCCCTCGGCCCAGCGCACCAGTAACACCGGTGGGGGTGGCAACAGCCCACCCTACTCCACGCTGAAAAACTCCCCCGCTGCACTGCGACGCATGGGCTCCACAAACTCTCGCTCAGGCAGTGCCAGCCGTACAACCTCGCCGTATCAGGCTTCTGTGGGGTCAACTTCAGGCCGCATGGGCTCGCCTCTGACAATGGTGGAGAGCATCAACCCTCCACTGACTAAGCAGCCTAGTCACTCGTCGTCTCCAGTAAGGGCCAGTATGACCGCTGTGCCCCAGCACTACAGCTCTACTCTGCCGCGCTCCATGCTTCACAACACCGACCCCTATGGACCCCAGAGTTACGACATTTACGAGAAGATGACACGACCTGACAGCCTCACAGGTGCTCAAATGCATAGACACACACACACACACACACACACACACACTGTCATTTATAGTGTATTAGCTCAGCAGCCTGCTCAAATAGCATCACTCACATATCTCATATCGGTAGATAATAACTATTTTCAATTACAATATGTAGTTTTGTTGCAGTGTTTTTGTATTCGAAAGGTTAAATTGGAGAGGAAAAGACTACATGGTGTTGTCCTCTCTGTACCTTTTTTTCTATTAGCTTATAGCTCTGTGAATCTCTGTGTCATTATGTTTACAATAATAAAAGGTATATAAACAGAATGTTGAGATGAAATGCTTCAACATAGTCAAATATTGTTTGTTGTTTTACTTTAAATAATGCAATGTGCAAGGAATTCTCAATTCAGGTAATTAATGTAAAATGGATCATTAGTGTATTACTAAAGGAAACATTGATATAATAAAAAGTTATTAACAGCTTTTTAAACAGGTTTTGTTTTCATACCATGTAAAAGTCCTTCAGCTTTGTAGGCTGTCACATAATTGCTTTTCATAAATTCTTCTGAACTTTTTAAGTGGCCAGTAATACATTTCCTCACAAAAGGTGGTTGTATCAGTGTGTGTGCGTGTAATTCAATCGGAGGAGTTGAGGAGATCTGGAAGATAATAATTGTAAAACCTGCCTGCACAAATTAGCTTGTGTGTCATCCTTTAAAGACAAGCGCTGGCAAATATTTTCTAGCCAAATGCATATCTTGTTTGAATCAGGTAAATCTGGAGCCAACCAATTTCTCCCCACAGCCACAGAAGCTCTAGCTTTTTAAGGTATCTCTTGAAGATAACAATGTAGCATTGACAAAATAAAGGAAAACAGTTATTTCATAGAAAAACCACACCTTTGTTCACATTTTAGTACGATATTAAAAAGCTTTTTAGCTGAATTATTACTGGTGAAATCAGAATTCCACCATAAAAGTGAAGAGCATTTTGTTTGCCTCCGAAAGGTAAAAGAAGCACTTCATGTCACTGTATTTTGGTTCCAAGGTTAATGGACTTTTTCTGCTTGACTTCCTGCTGCCTGGGGATATCCTCAGATCCCATGGTTGATGATGACGTTCAAGGTGAACATTTTTTGTTGTGTGACATCGGTTCCCCGTCATCCTCAATGTGTTGTGTTTGCATGTAGGTGCTGCACGTGCACACGTGTCTTCATTTGTTCTCGGTTAAATAATCATCTTCAAACAAATTGCCATTTTGACCATGTTTATTGAAGTGTGTCGTGTTGATGTGGTTTAACTTTTAAGAACATCGGTATCGGCCGATATTCGCCTTGTTGACTCCCATCTGCCTATCTGCCGTCTACCTAAAATGACATTCACCTATGGCAGTGGCAATGTTTATCTGTTGTGTCTTATCGATTTTGTGCCGGCTAAATGTTGTGTTGTTTATTTGCGGTTGGACTCGAACAATAGTAGCTAAGGTAAGAGACAGCAAGTGGGCAACAGGTGCAGTGCGCTTGTGTGGTTTGTTTACAAAAAGATTGAAAGAAAATGTCAGCTGTGGGAGTATTTCACTGTCAAAGAAAGATCAGCGACAAGAATGTATTCTGTATGAAAACACAAGAGGTGAAAGACAGCTCTTATGTTTCTAATCGTTTTTATATTTAATTACATTTAATTAATGTTTCCACAAAACAAATGTTTTGTTGGTTTATGTAAGTACTGAAATTTTCTTCTCATTGAGTAGGCAGGCTGTATGTGTGTGTGTGTGTGTGTGTGTGTGTGTGTGTGTATATACAGTGTATATATATATATATATATATATATATATATATATATATATATATATATATATAAAATCTGACAATTTATCTGAAGATCTGTTGCCTCCTTTCCTCACCTCTCTTTTGCTATGCCACACATTGTCTGTTTTCTCTTGTTTTCTTTTCAACAGTTTTCTATCCCTTTTCTGTCTCCTATCTTTTGCTTTTCCCTTTTTCTTTTCCCTTTTTTCTTTTACACCACCCACCTTTTCTCCTCTGTCATTGGCAGGAAATCATACCTTTTTTTTCTGCTGCTGAAAAATTGAGACAAATTGTCCCTAATAATGTGCCCATTACGCTCAATGTCCATTTCAGAGCAGAGTGGGGCAAAGAAAGAGCGAGGGGAAATGGCATATCTACATGTGCGCGTCTTCAACCTGACAGCCAAGGCATTATGGTAGTTTTAACCATGGTACACTTTATATTATTTTTTTTTATAGCTGTTATCACTTTTAAGTATAACAATTTTGATCATCCCTGTTCTCCTGTTTGTCTGGAGTGGGTTTTTTGAAAATATTTTTTGTCAAGGAATGCAGTCAGCTGCATCCATTTAAGTGTTTGTTTCTCCAGAGCAAGCACGCGCCAAGCACACCACCGCCCTTTATCTAGCCTCTGCCAAGTGCAGTCTGTTAAAGCTACGGTGCGAGGGCTGAGGGGGAGAATTAAATGACTATAACGCACTAGGAATGTGGCCATTCATCCTCAATAGACAGCAGTATGTTAGTTCTCCGTGACAATTTGCAGATGCTTTTTAGAAGGGACTGCAGCCCTTCTACCAGGGGAGCAGAATAAAGAAGGCAGACGGATTAGTCTCCTTTAAGGTTGTTTGAACGTTGCCACTTTCAGGAGTCAGGCTGCTGAGTGAGAGAGATATGCATGAAGGCTCCTGTGCCTGGGAGATTCTGTCCCCGTCACTCGGCCACAGCCGGGCTTTTCATGAGATGAGAAGTCAATGGTGGTCCTAAACGGCCTCATTAACCCGCTTTTCATTTTTGTTCTTTTTTCCCTCTCCCTTGTATATACTCTCCCGCTTTCTTCTCTGCTGCTTCCGCCTTTTCCTTAGTCTTCTCTCTGCCTCCCCTTCTTCATATCCTCACCCCCTTTAAACCTTTGAACAAGAGAAGCTGAACTGATTTCCTTACAAGGTCCTGCTAGTGGCTATTGTGTGTGCACTGCCACAGAGTGAAAGGCTTCCTGGGCTATTGAGAGTGCCACTGCAACACACAGCAGCAGCAGCACCAGCCGCCTTCAGTTTTATGCCTGTCATTTCAGAGTACTTGTTTATATGTAATTCATAGTTAAGTTTTAACATTGTGCCTTACATTTTGGTATTAAATAGAATCCATTGATGAGTCTGAAATTGTGAACCTACAGTATATTTTGTAGCTCCAATAGTTCTTTTAGCAAGATTTAATGAAAGAGACCACTAAAAGCTAAGAGACATTCACCCTGGAGTGCCTAAAACCTTCAAAGCAGCTCTGAAAGCATTCCATTAAGTGGCTCATTGATTTTAGTAAACGGTGTTGAGAAATAATTTATTTTGAATGGTTAATTTAAAATAATAATACAAAATATTAGATAGAACTTTACGATTCAAATTTGTGCTATGTTTGAATTGCAACATTTTTTTAACTTATTGCTCTTTAGTTTAATTGCAAATCTATCCCTATTAACCCTGCTAACCCTACTGGTGTGTAGTCCCACAGGTCCTTTAAAAACTGTCAGCAGTGGGCTTCACTGGAGGATGGGAGCATTTATGGTGATTTCAGCACTTTGAGGTGTGGCATAACATTGAAAGCTCCATCTGAAGATGTTCTGTCCTGAAGAAAGAGCAAAGATATGTGTTGTGTTTGCGTTGCGATTTTTAGTCATTTTGAGGTTGTTTGGGTAAGGGAATGAAGGTGATGGGGTCTTATGGCCGTAAGTCTTCTTTACATGGACAGACTCTGAACTACACATATTGTTGTTGCCTCATTCTGCTGTTATCGTTTCACATCTGGACTGGATCGGCTTCACGCTGTCCCTACAGCTTGTTCTTATAGTGACTTTTGTGTAAAGGAGTTTTAATTGGAGCAATCTATGTGCTTCTTTTTCTCAACTTTATCAGGTTAGCTTGTTGCTGATTACAGAAGCTGTTTCCCCGTATCGAACATTTCCCAACATTTGCTCTGGCCATGCTCTGATTGGTTACCTCTTTCTTGGTCCAACATCGTCTGCTCTTGTTGGCCCTCACCAGTGGATGATTTTACCTGTTTAGTGCAGTGCATTATTTACTATTTGATTTTGATTTCTTCCATAAGAAAAAAAAAGACTGACAACACCACTGCAAAAGAAAGTAATTGCAGTTTCCCATCAGACATATTCTTTATTTGTATGTCAAGTATATAACAAGACAGTTTAATCAGATTGACAGTGGCAGTGGATGGTTAGTTTGTTTCGTTTATCTCTGCACAATGTTCTTTGTAGTACACATACAGACTACTTACTAGATATTTCCTCTTAGGCAGGTGTAGAACATACGTGGATGTTGGCAGTTAACGGGCTTTTGGCTGGTGTCTTTGTGTTGTGTTTAAGTAAAACACATGACTAAAGGCAACAAAGCCATCTGTCTTTTTCAGTGCTAGTTCTTTCCTAGCTTTATATATATTTAAATGTGTGTTTTTACTTTTTATTTGTGGTCACACAATTTAATACTATTGTTCTTTAATCTACCCTCCTGTACTTTAATTTTTCCGTATTACAGTGTGTGTGATACTTGTTTTGAATATACAGTATTTGGCTGAGTTATGTGTGTGGGCAGTGTGTATGTCAACTTTGTGTATTAACAATGATACACTGACACAGGGAGAACTAATAGATGTTTTTAACTGCTGCTGTGTTAATTGTCTTAAAGGACTGTTTTTTTCACAAGTTTTAGCTGACTCCTGTATTATTTACTATCATATTTTATATGGATTTATTACTGACAATCATATCTCCAAGTGTATCGTATCAGTTTTTTTTAAATTTTTGAATACATTTTTACTTCCCGTTTCAAATCATTTTTATCCAGTGTAGAAAACTTACAAACCTGAAACTTGCTTAAGAGAGGTCACACCAAGCATCATCAATGCTTTTATTTTTGTCAGTGTTGCATTATTGTTGTATGGTAATGCAGACTGGTGGTAAACTTTGCAGTGATTCATCAGTGGACCACATTACCATGCAATGCGGACATTAACTTGACATGGCGTTTACAGTGATTGATTGGCTAAATTTAAGCAAGTATCAAGTCTCTAAAGCCCTTTCACAGAGAGATTCCTCTATAGTGCTGCAATGAAGGTCTGACATTATGCCAGCTTTGTTTATTCACACAGAGCCAACCTAGTGTATGAATTTACATAGCATGCCAGCATTCCAGGAGCAAAAGATGCAAACGTGTAACACAACAGCATCTGCATTTAATGTGGGTAAGCTAATTTGCACCGTTAATCAACCACCAAACCTGAATTGCCAACTTTGTGTAGTATAGTAGCACCGCAGCGCCACAGCACCCGCACGTGCGTGTTTGTGTATGTGTTTGAAAAAAGGAGTGAAAGAGAAAGTGGACTATTGCACACAATGTTTCTGTAAGTTATTAGTGGCTACTGGGAACGCTACTTTGTCACTTTTTTGACCTGCCTGTGGGTTGACTTGAGCATCATACCACACATACTCCCAACGTGCTGGCCGTCCCTTTCTCATAGATGTTAGTTTGGCTCTGTGACTACCTTCGCTGCCGGCTTAAAGGCACAACAACTCTGTATCCCAATTCATCTGTGTAACTTTCACACAGACAGCAAGGTGGCTTAATGACCAACAGTCCAATAGAATAAGTGGAAGCTAAGTGGAAGTTATAAACATTGAACTGATACGGTTTCAAGAAAGAATCACAAGAAATAAGCTGAATGTCATCCAGGGTCTTCCTCAATGACATTTTGACAGGACACATGGGAGTTGAATGACAGAGCGCCCAAACCTTTGACACTTTACTTATAAAACTCTTGGTGTAATCACAAGATCATTCTGCTGCTAACCATTTATCCGCTAACCACTCTCCTTCATCTCCAGGAATACGGAGCTCATACACCAGTCAACACAGCCAGCTGGGCCAGGACTTAAGGTCCGCCATGTCCCCAGACCGCCACATTGCACCAATCTACGAGGATCGGACATTCCAGGGCCCTTTGTACCGTAGCCCCAGCCACACCCAGCAGGGCACCCTCTACAGGAGCACCTCAGGTTGGTCCCTCATTATTTAGATGGTAAATTAATCTCAGGACCATTACAAACAAAGGACATAACAACCTTATAAAACAATATCTCCAAGATACACCCATACTAGTGTATTGTCTTAATTGCCTCATCTATTGGTTGTCACCTTGTCATGATGTAAGAGTGCAGATAAGACTGCTATTATTCTGTTTATCTGAAGTTGTTTTTTCTCATCAAATGAAAGCTGTCATAAAAAATGTAATGGACAAGTGACCTGATTGTGATTCATTGTGACATTTTAAATGTTACCTTTAATGTCACTAGGGTCAGGTGTTGAAAAAGTCTGCAAGTGTAGAAAGTGGTCTTAGTTGAAAACAATAATATAGTAGTACTAGTAATTGTCAGTATAATGTATATTAGGAGGTTTTAATCCAGTTTTGTTGTTAGCACAACAAAATGGCAACAGAAGTGAATCCTTAAAGTGCTCATATTTTTCTTTTTGGCTTTTTCCCTTTCCTTTATTATGTTATATATCTTTTTTGTGCACGTTATAGGTTTACAAAGTGAAAAAGCCCAAAGTCCACCCCAAAAGGACGCACCATCTCCAACAGAAAACACTGTTCACAAACTGCCCCAAACATTTTACAAACAATTACTACTCTGTTGTAGTCCAGCCTCTACTTCCTTGCATCATTTTTTAACATATTATAATGCTCGTTTGGCTCAGGAATATTTGCTTTGAGACTACGAGAAACAATATGTGTATGGTCAAAAGACAACACTGAATAATTATTTTCATTGGCTTGGTTTGTTTGTGCGGTCATTTTCTTAAACTTTGCACTGATTTAGATCTACAGTTTCTCATCAATATGGAAGGTAATCAGTCAGGTAATTAGCTACTTGTTCAGCACGTACTGTGTTCCTGTTAGCTATTGTTAAACTATTTGGAATTTAGTTTTTTCATATAATGAATGTGAAAGTGAATTTTCATATAATTTTGTATTATATGCCTGCCTCGTAAGCTGGTCTGCAAAATGGCTGTCGACCTAATAATGGTCCATTGTGCAATCAAAGTTTGAAACCCCTACTATAGCTAACAAATAATACACAGTGTTTTGGGGTTTTTGTAACGGATAAGACTATTCAATTATTTCCTTTTCTTATTTTCCTTCATTTTCTCTCTGTTTGTGCTGTTTCTCTACCATCATGCATGTAAAGATGAGCACCATTTTTTTGTCTCATAACGTTTATATTTCAAGCTGACCCATCTTTGTATTAAGAGAACTTTCTTGTTGTTCTCTAATACAGATGTCCCCCCCAGTCTTCAAATCTCTCAAAGTCTTTTCCTCTAGTCTGCAGCCCTTTGACTCGGCCGAATTGTCTTCCTTGGGGAAGAACATATTTCTGTCCATCTGCCCTTTAGCTTTACCTCTACCTATGTTATGTCTTTCTGCTTTTTTCCTCTTTCCTTCAATTTTTCTTTTACTCTGTTAACCTCTCCTTCCCTCCCTTCCTTCCAATCCTCACTCTATTGTCAGCAGAAAGGGTGAGACATAGGTTAATAGGCAGGTACTGATATGTCATCCTGCCACAAAGGAGTCCATTACCCATGTGTCAAACTGAGAATGAGAAGAAGGATGGAGGGGCCAGTGGACATCTTGGTTACCCACATTCCCAGCCTGCTCTCTTCCAGCACTCCTGATGTTGTCATTCTTGTCTCACCATCCTTTCTGCCTCAGATACACATGCGTAGTTTGCATTGACACACACACACACACACACACACACACACACACACACACACACACACACACACACACACACTCTATTCAGCCTTCTCCTGGGCACACAGGAGATCTGCTTAGACCGATAAGTTCCCTAATAAATGCTATTGATGCCACAAAGAAGACCCCAGACGAGCCACTATATTGTGTTTATGCCAGCCATATTGAGAAAAGGTGGGTGGGGCGAGCTGGAAAGGCTTTTCAATATGGAGTCTTTGTAAGAGCTATCTCATTAGAAAAATCCAATTTGATCCCAGAGTTTTCTTTGTTATGTTGTGAAATAAAATTTCAATGGGCCATTTTCCCCCTCTGTGATTTTCCGTGCATTCTTTGGCTTTTTATGAAAGCTTGCACTGTACTTTTTTGTGCAAGTGGGAGCAAGATTTTTATGTTAAGTAGAAATATTGATCCTTGGCTGAAAATATGAGAAATGGAATCCAAATTGTGTATGTCAAAAAGTTACACTATGTTGTTTAGAATTTGTCCCAGAAATGTGTCTTTGGCTCTGTTTTGGCGGATATTGCAGGGAAGTGCTCTTGCCCAACATAGAAGTGCACTGATGTGAGAAATTGTGTTTTTGGAGCAGCCCCACAAGGTGACGTCTTGGTTTCTGGTAGGAGGGAGTATAAGCATGCACATGCCCAGTCCTGTTGGCTCTGATAGTGATCTGACCAGCACAGCAGTCACGCTGCCACAGATCATGTGACTCTGGTGAGAAAGAGGGCTAAAATCCAAGCAAGCTTGTTTATGCATTTTTATGTTTGTGACCCATTGTGTTAAAAACTAGGTCATAATAGGACTTGGAGCGAATGTACAGGGGAAAGACGACTGAACCGGGATGCTGTCAGGCTGAATATTGGACCTTGACTGGAAGGATGACTTCTCTGCATGTTTGTGATGCTCCCGCTTTACTTCTGTATCTCTGACTGTTTTTGGAGCTGGTCATGGTTCACTGTTGCCTCTCTGCTGTGTTTGGCAGAGTTAGCCTAAGAACACTTTGGCGCAAAGGAGCAAGATTTATGGATTATTGAGCATGTTGTGTCCTCCTGTTCTCTTGGAAAAACCAGCAGGATCCCTCTGGTTAAACACAATCTTGTAAAAACAAAACAGCTCCTTGAAGAAGAAGACTTCTGCTTTGTGGAGCCATGGGGAGCTGTGTTTTATCCTCATCATCAATTGGTTCCAGATTTTAGAAAATGCTGAGTCTGACGGAACAGCCGCATGTTTGTATTTTCAGCTTGGTTTAAAGTGGTATGCTAACGGTGTATGCTAACGGTGTGCAAAGCCCAGAGAATAGGTTTGAAAGCTGCTAATCTTCAATTTATTTATTTTTTTGTCTGAACTTTTTTGTTTTTTGGTCCTCAGGTGTAGGGAGTCTCCAGCGGACACCCAGCCAGCGCAGTACCATGATCTACCAAAGAAACAACTATGCTCTTAACACAGCAGCCACCTATGCTGATCCGTATCGCTCAGCCCAGTACCGGCCCTCCGATCCCAACTGCGCTCGTCATGCTGTTGTTGTGGATGATGGTGCTACCCGCTCACCCTCTATAGACAGCATTCAGAAAGATCCCAGGTAAGACCTGCTCACATTTTAGCGTAATGCTGTGTTACTAAACTACTACATGTAGTCAGTGGTTAGTAACACACATAGTGTAGCAGGAAACAGTCATCCGCAGGGACTACTTATGCTTACCAGGCCTCCGTGTTCTGCTAGGTCAACACCGGTGTCCTCTTACTATTCAAACAGGGAGCCCCCTGGGTAGTAACATGCAGCTCTAGCTTTTAAGCTGGCTCTACTATGCCTGGCCTCTCAACAATAGATTCTCACATAGGCTGAAGTGCTGCGTCTGCTCTTGTCGTACAGACACGTGTAAGCGTGGAGAGATTGGGTTGACCTCTGCAGTAAACCCCCTGACCTCGCACATCGGGAGCTTTGTTTACAACTGTGCATGCTGTAGTGTAACTAAAATGTACTTGCACCGGGGGGGCCACCATGACCCAGGTCCGTTCAGAAAGTAAAGTCAGAGTAGAGTTCCTCTTTCTGAGTTCAGACTCAGAAATGGCACATACTAAGGAAAGCTTATTGTGGGACTGGCTCTAGTGGCTGTAATTCTGCACCAAGGCTGAATTTTGGGAAAGAGACTTCGGATATGGTACTATGGGACCACTAACGTCTATTTAAAAGCATCCAAAAAGAACCATGTCATGTGACCTTTAACATTTAAATTCTAGAATTTATTATTCATCATTGTGCTGTGATAATATATTTAATATATTTCACAGTGAGGCAATAGCATATCTGAAACTTAAACACCAGTGATGTCATTTTTGTCACCCAGTTTTGTATGTAGAAGAAAGAAGAAATGTTGATAAGTAGAAATATATATGCCAGTAGAAATACAAATATTCTTTATTTAGACTATAGATTGCAAAAAAGAGCAGTCTAGAGATGATGCATTTATACTTCTTTCCTTAGTGTGCTGCTTACAGAAAAGCATTCCAATCCAAGTGTGACTAAAGTCAATTGTTACATACACCCGGATGTGAATATAATTTCCTGGGCTTATCAGTTTGCCCTCAGGTGCTGAAGTATTCATTTTGATGGAAACTGTGTCTGTGTTTTTTTAAGGAGACAACTTAATTTCTCTCTGTCGTCATGCTGATAACTTTGCACCCCACCTGTAATTTTAGAGAGTTTGCTTGGCGTGACCCAGAGTTGACAGAGGTGATTCACATGCTGCAGCACCACTTCCCCTCGGTGCAGGCCAACGCAGCAGCCTTCCTGCAGCACTTGTGCTTTGGCGATAATCAAGTTAAGTCTGAGGTAGGTATTGTACCCCTGATGCCATAATGTGTCTGATCAGAATGACTTTTTAAACATCTGTACTCAACCACCTAAACTTCCAATAATTAGTAAACATCATGCACACTTTATGCTTTTATCAGTGACAGTTGTGTTTATGTTAAAATTGAAGCTGCAGTTTATTACAACATATTTATTCTGGAAGTTCCAGCCATTTGTTTGATTGCACTCAAATGCAGCAACACTGCTACAATTTGCAAAAGTGTCTTGACAATCAGACCAGTCGTAAACAAATCTCCAAGAAGGTAATAGATTCATTTGGAAAAGAAAACAAACTATCACAGTGAATCCACAGACTCACAGATTAGCATTCTGGTTTAAGCTTGACGTTCTAAACTTGCTATCGTCGTGCACAATTATAGCTTTCTTGTGCTGTGGGAGATTATTAGTGACATTATGGCTCACCTTCAGTTTTACCACCCAATAATGTGGTAGCTAATCTGCCAAATCCTCTGGTTAATTTCATTCTTTCTTGTTGCATGATAGGACCTATTTTTAGCGCTCTTGTCCCACTCCAAGACCCTAGCAATTACTTTGATATCATCATCATATCAAATAGAACTGATGGTCAGAGCCACAAATATTAAAACCTGAGTTGTCAATCGGTCCACCGCTTTGGTCCAGACTGAAATATGTTAAGGATTAAAGGAAGGATTAAGACAACATTTGTACCAACATTCATGGTCCACAGAGGATGACGCCTCTACTGCAGATTCACACATATAGACGCAAAGACACATTTGCACTGCTCACTCATGCCATGAGCCATTGAAAAAACACCCAAAGCATATGGGAACAGTTAAAATAGACACGCAGAAATCCATCGTTCCTCCCTCTTTATCCCTCAAAAATTATAGGGCCAAGCTTATCCTTTTATCAGCGTAAAGCAGAAAGAGTAATAAGACATCAGGGATGAATGCGTTTTTTTTATTCCCACATGCCAAATGTCAACATATCACAAAATGATGTGTACCAAACAGTGAAAAGCAGATAGCTTATTTTGATAGAGCTATCTTTTCCAAGTATGTTTCATTCTTTTCTCCAGCATCTTCTCTCAAACCACCATCTCCTGTGGTGAAGTCTTTTTTTCTATTGTCCTAGAGTAGCATGACTTTTCTAAATAATTTGTATCTTTGCATGAATAAATTCCCTGTGCATAGATTCTCTTGTCACGTGGATAAATGCATGATTTTGCTCTCCACAGTATATATGAGATGAAAAAATGCTATTTGTGGTAAGAATCATTTCCATACCTGATCTCTCTCACATTGCCCATAGGTGTGTCGACTGGGAGGAATTAAACATCTGGTGGACCTGTTAGACCACAAGGTCCTTGAGGTCCAGAAGAACTCTTGTGGTGCTCTGAGGAACCTCGTTTATGGGAAAGCTATGGATGAGAACAAGATCGCTGTGAGGAACGCAGGAGGTATCCCAGCTCTGCTCCGCCTGCTGAGAAAGACTGTAGATGCAGAAGTGCGGGAGCTTGTCACAGGTAAGGCAGCATGTGTGGAGGATATATCTGCTATAAAACTGTGAGGTGAATTGTGAGCTTTTCGCTCATCTTTGAGGATGTGGGCATATGGTGCTCATACTGTCTCTTTATTCCTCCTCTCCAATGTTACATTGTTCCACATAATGATTGTCCACTATAAAACTCCTCCATCTGGCATGAAATGAGACAAAAGTACACTTCCTGTCATCTCTAATTTTTTTCCTTATCGATGATTTGAATCTATAAAATATCAGAAAACCATGTGAAAGTGGCCATTTCAATTTTCCCAAATTTCAAAGTTACATCTTGTTATTGCTTGTTCTTTTTCCAAACACAGTCCAAAACCAGCAATATTCAATTTACTCTACTTTAAAAGCACCAAATCATCACAATTAACATGCTGGAACTAGAGAATGTTTGGCGGTTTTGCTTGGTGAATAACTTAAAGCAGCTATCATTGATATTTTTCTTATTACAAAAGCATATGACAATGTGAAAACAGTATGAAAGGAGACACTTGTAGGGCTACAGAGAATTAGCACCTGAATATGCAGCTCCCCTCAGCACTGCGCAGTTTTGTTACACGTTTAAGCTCATTGTTTAGCTGTCCATTGTTTTTGGTTCACTGTCCCCACTTAGGAGGTCTATCATTGGGTTTCAGCAGGACAGAAACATTGTGCAGAAGATGCTAAATTATTTCCCTGACTAACCTTGAGGTATTTTAGGAGAGATTGTTATAGAACTGTTGGTTTGGTTGCTCATGGCTCTTGATGTGCTCTGTGAATGTGGATCGTGGTTACCTGATGTTGTCTGTCATTGTTAACCATACAATGTTGCTCATAGTGATTAGGTGTGAATTAAGATTCTCTGACTAAATAGTTAAACAGACTGCCTAAAATTATTGACTGAGTAATTCAGGCTTTTCCTTAAGTTGAATGAAAAAAAAGAACATTTCCGCAGGATTGATATTCTTTTACTACTTAGCTGCAGAGAGGTTTAGCTCCATCTCTGTCTGAAAACAACTCTCCCTGAAAGTCTGCTTGTCAGTCTCCCCTCTCTGCAATGCATGTTGTGTGTAGCTCAGTTGTATTTGTGTGTTGTCTAAGCTCTGCAACCAGGGTATACATCCACGTTGTTTAGGATCAGGGTAAAGCACTACAGAAATAAGTTAGCCAAGACATTTTGCTCCCAGGTGGCTAAGTCAGCTGCTTGAGCTCGACACCAGCCCCTGCTTTAATTTGCTCTCGGGTTACAGTCCAGCAGTCCCCCGAAGGAAAACAATACAGTCAGAGTACGAACCCAACAACACACTGTAGCATAAAGTCTGGGAGGAGTTCAGTTTCCTGTTTTGATTAACGGTCTGTTTACTTTGCATAACACATCCTAAAGGATCAACATTTTAAAAGAGCACATGAGCATAATTTCTCTTCTAATGTGTTGCTTTTATAATTAAGTACACAGGAGTCAATGGCTGATAACCAATCAAATTTATTTCGCTGCCTTCATTCACATTTCAAAAGGTTGTACAGCCGTGTTGCCCAGCCAGAGTAAGCAGCGTTAATGTGAGCACTGTTTAAGGTTTCCCCTTTCATCTACTAGCCTGGGAGCCTGCTGCAGCTAATTGGTAGTGCAGGCCCCAGGATGGGGAGCGATTAGAAAAGGTCAGAAGCGCTGCATCACCTCTGGTTAATTACGGCTGATGAGAACAATCCACATAAAGAGCTTTCAGCTTGATAACAAGGGCATCCCACACTAAAACCACTTTTGAAACCAGCATCAGTGTTGTCGGAGCTGGTGAGGAAGCAGCCAGGTGTCATAACTTAGCTTGAGAGGAGTTGGGGCTCCCATTGTGTCAGCGGCGTTTTCTCAGCTCCCCTCTTCGAGGTCCAGGTGTCACCTGTGCTTCGTTAAAAGTAGCTGCAAGAACCAGCCACCCCCGGGTCCAGGTCAGAAGTCATGTTGTGGAGACACACAAAGCGATCTCGGCTGCCTTACCTGCCTCGCCTCCCAGCAGCTGTTGTGGTTGTTGCCCTGTCCTGAAACAGCCCCTCGGATCAGAAGGCTAGACTGCACTGCACTTGCATTAGCTCCAATAATAATTTTGTTACCCATTGTTAAATTTTATGTCGCTCTTCTTATCTTGGCTTTATATGGCAAACTCAACTACACTCTTAGTCATGATTTCATTCTTTTTGAGTTTGTCAGAGTCTTTGTGTTGCCCTCAGTACAGCTATATGTAAAGATTATTCTTTGTTCTTACACAAAAATGTTTTTATTAAATGAAAACAGTCATTGATTTGAATGTTATGCACTCACCGCCTCTTCTAACCTCCCCATGTGTTCCAAAAAAGATAAATCTCTGGATCTTGTTTGGTTAGGCAATGAACTCAAGAAACTGCTGGTCTCATATTACATATAAAATCCTACTTGAGCCAGTGCTAATTTATTCTTCCTCCTGTACTATTATCATCTGTAACTTCACTGCAGTCATACTATAGCTTGTAGTCCTTGTTTTTGTAATTGTATTCATTCATTACAACTCACAAACGTCTTATTCTGCTGTGGGGATTACGAGTCCCAGCGGGTCTTCTGGTATTTGCCCACGGTGCTGTATTTGATGCCTTTTGTGAACATGCCAAATTCAATAACATTTTTACTCAGCTGCACCTTAACAAAATAGCAAACTCTGTAAGATTAAAACTTGTTTTTACAGCTCTAACCTGCAGACCTACATCCAATAATAAATAATAAAAGCTAATAACAAAACACGGATTGAAACTTACACATTTTAATACTGTTCTGTTTATGTGTTTTGTTTATATTTTTACATTTTTGCATCCAATGACCATGTCAAAAACTTAAATTTGAAGTTGCTCAGTGTTGGCATTGATTGCTGTTTTTGTTTTGTTTGAAAACAAAGAATGAGGAGGTTAAGACCTTTTGATCAAATGAAAAATGAGAAACTGATTTTCATCCAAAAATAAATCTAGTTATAAGCTGTAAGCAGCAATGCACTGACTTCCAATGCATGAGGGAAGAAATGAGAAAAACCTACTAACCTCAAAAGTACACACATCTGCTTCTTTGAGGTTTAGTCGATGCAGCATTAACATGTTTTCAGTTTAGCTCCCAAAAATGATAATAAATAATGTAAATCAATTGGAAGGTTTTTGAATGGTCAGCAGCTTTTCACAAAATGAAGGATTGCCCACCTAGTTGCACTGTAACGGACAAAACCGATGACATGCTCATGCACTCTGCCAGGGGGTCTGTCAACATTTTAAGATTCATTTATTCAGATTATCATGATGTAAAAAAACATTTTAAGATCAAAATATCTTTTCAATTAAAAAATAACATTTTAAAATATATAACCGAACTAACAACTCTTGGAATCTGCAAATATGTTTAATACATGTCTATTATATATTTTTAATATATAATATTTTTCTTGTCTTGTTCTTTCACATAACTAAGACTATAGTGTAAAAATAGGTTACTTCAAATTATTCCAAGGGACATACTACATGAGGGGTCCCTGGTATATTCTCTATTGTGTAAGGGGTCCTTGGCTGAAAGTAAATGAAAGAAATTTGAGAATCTTTAATTTAAGTGATAATGATCAAAGGAGCACATTTTTGGAAGCAACAAAAGATCAGTTTAATCGCTGTGTGTCTAGTAGATGCATGTGTTAAGCCTAGGATAGCACAAATATCATGGAGAAGCTGCTAGCATTTTGCCAAAAAAAAAGTGAAAAGTGCACTGTGATAACTACTGTTGAAGAACAAAGAGCTTAAAGTAGCATATACATGAGACAGCTTTAAATATGAATGGAATAGGGGACTATACTTGTGCCCCATATTTTCAAGAAAGGTCATCTAAACTATTTGATTGTTTTACTCTCTTTGACACACAAAGTCAACCTCAACAAAACAGAACTGCAAATTTAGGAAAAACTTAGTTAAGGACCTCTTTCTCCTCTTGTGTTCTGTCTCTCTTCACTATTTAGTATCTAATAATAAAGGAAAAATTCCAAAAAACAAATCTGACCACTGACGTACCATTATATTCTGCATCTTAGTAGGATGCTATACACCATCGGTGATCTCTATCTTTAATTCAACCAACAATGTTTATGTTACTGTGACCCGCTTTAAGCAGTCTCTTAATATGCTTGTAATAGAAAGGACGAAGTTGCACCCGCTAATGTAATGTTTTTATATAGTTTGCTCTGCGCTTCTGCTGTCAGTCTGCAGTGTTGCTTATGGCAGAAGCAAAGGCGTAGGTGAAAAAGAAGAACAAATTTCAATAAAGGGGTGACATTGTTGATTTTCCATAATATCAAAAAAAACAATGGTTGCAGATAACACAATAACAACAACAACAGTGCTGCAAACTCAACAGGCAACAATCAGCAACAAACCACTCAACAATGGCCTAATGGTGCAACTGACACAACTGACTACTGGCTTGGTGTGTCAGGGCCCTTAGGGCGCCTTTATACTTTATCAGAATTTCTCGTCGGACTGTCAAACCGCTTTGGAAACTATTAGAGAAGCCTTCCAGGAGAGACTGTCTAAAAATGTGTGCTATTATCTCCCTCCCTCTCTATGGCAACCAGCTTTTCGCCCCACCTTGGCTTGTGGCCGTTCGGGAACAGCTAAAAAATGCCTTTGCCTTCCGAATTGGTCGTACATCACGTTATTAGATCTACTTATTTGTCTTGCGAAACCGGGCCCTTAGCCTACAGTCATACAAATAAATCACTTCTTGCCATTTAATTTCTGATCAATGATCTTTTGACTTTATTCCTCTCTGTATCACACATCAAAGCCCCACTTAGCTTTTGGATCAATTCTTTAATAGCTGTAAGAAACATTTTAACCAACTTCATACATTTTTTTCTTTTTTATTCATCTCAATATTAAGCCTCTTCCTCTCTCTCCTCATGCTCTCTGGTTTAGTTCTCAGTTGGCTGTTGGCCTACCACAACAATGTTTACATTGGGTCGCTGTTTCAAAGCCACGCCACGGTACCTGAGAACATGAGCAGAGAACACAGCTTAGGACTTTTTGCACCTGTGTGCGCACACACACACACACACACACACACACACACACACAGTCACAGTCACTGTCAGATATGACTTATTGCCGGTGGTGTTGCACCACTGACAGCATTGTCAGTCACACCTCAGTGAATTTGCCTGTTGATTTTTTCTGGCATGCCACCACCTCCACAGGGCATGTCTAAAATCCTGCAGTGAAGAGTTTCATTTCTTCAAATTGACATTAGAGTGTGTGTGGAGGAACTAAAGTTTGATTGCGGAGTTTAAAGCTAAGGAAGTTGGTCAGTAGGCGTTAGTATTTATGTGTTATCACTGCATTAGTGGTCTTATTTTAGGGCAGTCCTTATGTGTCTTGAGAATCTCGTGAGAAAGGTAAACACAGAACAATTTGATTGAAATGTATCCCACTGCCTGAATAGAGCAGACACGTTATCCCCACCTGATTTTTTTTTTTGGCATGCAGCCACACACACACTGCTGGCGAGCTCTGTTAAAAAGCACGTGCTGAATGTTAACTTTCAAGAGCAAAGTATGACTTAATTCTTTGCTTTGTCTTGCTATTTTGTCAAATGAAATAAGAAACAATAAAAGTTAACTCCAGGATTTTAATGGGGTTTAAAGCAATTTGATGTTAATAAGGTTAATAGTAAGTGAAATGGCTGTTGATGAAATGACTAGAAGAGACACTGCTTGGCAGACGCATCTATCTAAATAGCTTCTCGCCAGCAGTGTTTCTGAATTGGAATCCTGGGCTATATTATAGACTATCATCGTCTCCATCAGTTCAATTAGGGAGAGGGAGAACAGCGTGCTGAAAATAAATAAAAAGTGAGGTTAAGAAAAAAGAAGAGCTCTTTAATAGCTTGCCCTTGTCTGTAGGGCATGTACTTTGTTCTGCATTAACAAACCAAGGTTAGACATTGTAGAGCAAAAATGGTAGCTATATGCCACAAATCTTATGTTTAAGGCATGAACTCCCATGTGCAACCCCATTTGGAACACTAACACACAGGCTGTATACTGTACATGTACAAGTAGTTTTGTTGCAGCAGCAATTTTGAGTATTAGCCAATGTATTTAGCCCTGCGTCTTTGCAATAGATTCCTGCTCGTGCAGCATTAGCGTCCTCCAAGTGTGCTGGTGCCCTGCACAAGTCAGCCTGTACATTAGTATAAGCCTAGCAGCAAGAGGCATCTAATTAGAAGAACATGCTACATGCTGGCTAATCCTTGACAGATGCAGCATCAAAGGCTTTCAGGACTGTGCATGATTATCAGTGGTTACCAAAAGTATATTTGAATTGAGTGAAATGATGGCATAATTTCAATATCCTTTACGTTATTTATTTTCTCTCTTTGCCATATGGATCTCCGCCCCGTTCTCTTTCTTTTTGAAATGTTTTTTTTCCTGTTTCAAGCATTTAATATTTGCCCTGAGGATATTCTGCTCAGATGAAATTTGATGCGAGTGTGATGCCTTGATGCTCGAGCTGTTGTTTTATTTGTGAAGAGTATTTTTCAGGTATGCGTATTTGCGTGACCCTGTCTCTGCTTGTTTGTGTGTGTTTGTTTGTGGGCACATCTACACACACACAATACACACACAATACACACACACACACTGAGCTATTAAAAGCCCAAGTTGTTGGTTTCTTTGTTGGGTTACCCTAACTGGTCATGACAACTGACATAACAGCATGCCGTATCTCAATGCCTGTGTTTGTGTGCCTGTGTCTCCGCAGGGGTGCTGTGGAACCTGTCGTCATGTGACACCGTCAAGATGACAATCATTCGGGACGCCTTGACAACTGTGACCAACACTGTGATCATCCCTCACTCTGGATGGAGCAGCTCCACCTTTGATGACGACCACAAGCTGAAGTTCCACTCCTCACTGGTGCTGAGGAACACCACAGGCTGCCTGAGGTAAACCACCTGATGAGCACACTTGGCGCTAGCACCCCAATGTGGCCAACTGATGCTATTACATCTGGGAATGAACTCATAATGTGGCTCTTCTGTAAATGGCTATGTTCATGTTGTCTTTGAGAGAAATATAATACTGGAGTGACCGTCAAGAACGGTGTGTATTTTGTCATAAATAATTATTTGTATGTACAACATCAAAAGAACAATTACTTAAACTCTGGTAATTGTCCATGTTTTAGTCAAATAGCTATGATTTTTGTGTGTGTGTGTGTGTGTGTGTGTGTGTGTAGATGCATACATATGGTGATTTGTGTGTGTGTCAGCCAAAGGCAACAATGACTTCAATCAGAACACACAGACTTCATACATTATGGATGGTGTATGAGGACAGCAAAACCTGCATTACACATTCAAGTGGGAATAAATAAACAAACACACACACACATAGCTGACATTTTGTGTATTTGCATATTCTCGTTTGTTTGTTGAGCAAAGCCCCAAATCAAAGGTCTAATCTATTTGTGTGTGTGTGTGTGTGTGCGTTTGTGATGCGCTTTTCAAAAGGAACCTGAGTTCAGCTGGTGAGGAGGCCAGAAAACAGATGCGGGTTTGTGAGGGCCTGGTTGACTCACTACTCTATGTCATCAAAGCCTGTGTAAACACCTCTGACTTCGACAGCAAGGTACACACTAAAACAGACACACACACACATAGCCAGAAGAAGGAATACATGCTGCCACATGATAAAAGGCTCCGGTGGAAAATCCCACTTAACCCCATTTTAATCTTTTTTTTTTGCCTGTGTCCGAATGACCCCCACGTCATCCAGTGGCAACTAGTTCATGTACTTTATCATCCAATGCACAACCTTATACATACACAATATTCAAAATCTGATAGACTAGCTTATTCACCTAATATACAGTACGTTAACATTTTTCCATGGTAGCAGCAGAAATTAAATCAGATCTCTCAGACACGCATATGTGCACTGTAAAAGACATAAAAAGTCAAGTGGCTCATCTGTAAAGTGGAGATTGCATCCCTGGGAGCTGGGCCCCTTCAGTTTGTCAAACATGTATGCTCATTGACATTCTCTGAGGTAAAGCCTGCACAGAACTCAAACAGCGTGGACTAAAATCCATTTGCTCTGGTCCAGATATTCTTTCTAACTGGAGACCCTTTGGGTCCCATAACGAACTGATTTGTAACGCCACAAATAGCAGGCCTGTGTACCACACATTGGCTGAAGATAGTGTAGCATGCTCCACAGAGTTTATTCTATTGTAGCTTTTGTCATGGTGATTTAGAAAGTAGCTGCTATAACCACCCACACAAACCCCTTTCTCCCTCTACTCACCATCAGATTGTGGAGAACTGTATTTGCACTCTAAGGAACCTGTCATATCGTCTGGAGCTGGAGCTGCCTCCATCCCAGCAGATAGGGGGGGAGGAACTAGACGGCTTACTGGGAAGCGAGTCGCCCAGTAAAGAGGTGGATTCCAGCTGTTGGGGCAGGAAGAAAAAGAAGAAGAAAAAGAGCTTGCAGGAAGACACAGTGAGTGTGGTGCTTTTGAATAGAGGCTCAGAGCTGTATTCAAATTATTTTGCAAACAGTACAGACCACACACAAAGAAATAAGTCAAAATCTAACTTCATTGTTCTGCAATATAATAGGTCAAATTATCTGATGCACTGTCGTCTGTCTTAATTTTAATGAGGCTTTTTTTTGACATTCCAAGAGTATTTTGGGAAATGTGTGGGAAAAAAAGTGTGCATCAGAACCTGTATTCCAGCCTGACTAAACACTGTGGTTGTTTGTTCAGTGGGACGGTGTTGGACCCATCCCGGGCTTCTCTAAGTCTCCCAAAGGGGCAGAGATGCTATGGCACCCCTCGGTGGTTAAGCCTTACTTGACACTGCTGGCTGAGAGCTCAAATCCCGCCACTCTCGAGGGCGCCGCTGGGTCCCTTCAGAACCTGTCAGCCGGCAACTGGAAGGTACAGTAATGTTTGTGTATCTATGTACACACAAACAAATACACACATTCTTCTTTGTTTTTGTACACTGTTAAGTGTGATATCCTCCTATTCAACTGGTTTAAAAGGATTTAACAGCTCACTTCCTCTGTGTCAGTCAGAGCTGACGTCAGTTTTACACTTTGACACTTGACACACGTTAAAAAGCATACCTCAACACCATCCATTTACCCCTGTGTTGTATAGATCCTTTTGAAGGTTTAATGCCTTTTGTGTGTGTTTCTGTGTGTACAGTTTGCAGCATATATTCGTGCAGCAGTGCGTAAGGAAAAGGGTCTGCCCATCCTAGTGGAGCTGTTGCGGATGGATAACGACAGGGTGGTGTGTTCTGTTGCCACTGCTCTGAGAAACATGGCGCTGGATGTCAGGAACAAGGAGCTCATAGGTCAGTCATACTCTCGAACTGTGATGGATTCAGATGAGCTGAATAAGACAATACACATGTTTGAAGATTATTGATGCTGTTGCTAATTGCTCAGTACAGAAATATTATTTATTATTATTAGATTTATAGGGAGATACTGTATGTACTGTATATACAGCAGGATCCTTTGAAAATGTTACTGATACACAATGGGCAATGCAAGACATACTGTACAATATTGTTGTATTGAACATTTGATTATAAACAGTAATCATATGTGTATTCAGACCTGACATTTCAAACAGTTTCATGATTTGGATAGTAGAGCTACTGACAGCATGACAATGTGTTTAAAATCAGTGTTTTTAATCAAACGCAGAAACAGAAACCATGTTTTTTGTAAACATTTTAACAACTGGTTATCATTTTTCATTTCATCTCACTCCAAACCTTTTTGTTCTTTGAAATAGTCTCATTTAAAAGAAAGTGTTATGCTCTCTGTTTGGAATTAATAAGGAGTTACAGTTCCAGCAATGCAGGGGTGACACCTGTGGGCAGATGGGGGAGTTGCCGTGTTGTTTGTTTAACATGGTTTTGTGTGTGTGTGTGTGTGTGTGTGTGTGTGTGTGTGTGTGTGTGTGTGTGTGTGTGTGTGTGTGTGTGTGTGTGTGTGTGTGTGTGTGTGTGTGTGTGTGTGTGTGTGTGTGTGTGTGTGTGTGTGTGTGTGTGTGTGTGTGTGTGTGTGTGTGTGTGTGTGTGTGTGTGCACGTGGGTTTATGCTGCATGTAGTATTCAGGTCCTTCAGCTGAGCTGCTCTGCTGAAGGAGAGATAGGGGAAACAATCATTTTTTTTAACAGTAGGATGCCCACACTCAGACGTCCTTGTGATGATAACGCAATGTCATTTAGGAAAACCGCCTACCTCACTGCAGTCTTAAGCCGAATGAATATATCAGTCATGATATAAAAAGAACAAAATATAGTATACACATTGACCTATACATTATGTGACATGAAAAAATAAATGCACTACATGCCTGTATGTCTTATCTCTGTGCATAAGCTTCTGCTCATAAACCTGCAGTACAGTATGTCATTACTTTGTTAGCTGCATGTCTCACTTCCCCCTCCTCCCTCTCAGGGAAGTATGCGATGAGGGACCTGGTCAATCGTCTCCCTGGGGGAAACACCACCCTCCTGTCAGACGAAACGGTGGCGGCCATCTGTTGCACCCTGCACGAGGTCACCAGCAAAAACATGGAGAACGCCAAGGCCTTGGCCGACACGGGCGGCATTGAGAAGCTGGTCAACATCACCAAGGGCAGAGGAGACAGGTGGGCTACAGCAGCATGTATTTGTTCCAATGCTTTTAGTGAGGGGGCAGAGTACACACTGATGCAAAGCTGACTCGCTAACATGTGCACATGCTCAACTGCACTGCCATAACACAAACACCATATGTGGCTGGTGGCTGGTCTGTACAGACTGTCCTGGAAAGTGGGAGTTTTAAACAAACACTCACACATTTAAGCACACACACACATAAACATGGAAATGCTTGAAGAAGGAGAAGCCATAGCCACAGGGAAGGTGGATTTGTGTGCATTTCAGCTTTTATGTCCCTGTGGAATGATCCAGCAACTATTTCTAGACTGTTCAGTAATGTTCCAGGTTAAAACACACTGAGGACACTCTCTTGCTTCAATCATACTGCCCTTTTTTATTTAGAGTGTGATTCAAAATGAGGTTTAAGTGATTTAGGAATACTCAAAAATACATGTTTATGTTTTTGTCTGTCTTCCAGGTACTCTATGAAGGTGGTAAAAGCAGCTGCTCAAGTGCTGAACACACTGTGGCAGTACCGGGATCTGCGCACCATCTATAAGAAAGTAAGAACATTTAGATTAGTTAATGAAATACATGTTTTATAAATACCAAAAGTGACCAAAGTAAGGGGATTTTAAATTCAGCATGACTCTAGCTATTCTAACCACCACGTTTCTCTCTTCTTCCTAACAGGATGGATGGAGCCAAAACCATTTCCTCACTCCAGTGTCAACACTTGAACGGGACAGGTTTAAGTCCCAGCCCACACTCCCCACCAGCACCATTCAGATGTCCCCAGTCAACCACCCTGGTAGGCTCTAGTTTCCTATAGATGAAAATAGACTCAGTCAGTGAAACAGGAAAACCTCTGGAATTTATTGTTAGAATGTGTTTTTCTCTTTACAGCTGTCAGTGCCACGTCGTCTCCTGCCATGCTGGGCATCAAAGAGCATAGAGACACTATCAGAGATTACCAGAGAGCACAGTCAACTATGCAATTTTATAATTATCAAGGGGACAACAGTATCCATAAAAAGCAGTATACAGGTACTCTAACATATGCACACATCTGAAAACTATTGGAAGTGCATACATTTTGCATTTTAAACCATAGTATCTACCATCTGCACCAGACTGTAATCACAGGCTACCCTCTGGTCTTCTCTGTTTAGGGCTTTATCTATTATATCCCTCCATAAAGCTCCAAGCAGATTCCATGGCCAGTCTCATCACCCTGCCAAGACAGTCCTCTGTTATCATCTTCACTAAAGCCTAAAAAGTCATTTTAAATACAAGCACTTCAGAGCTGGTCTGCACAGCAGTAAACTGAACTAGCCAGCCAGTGTTGGACATTCAACAATGATGCCATTGTTAGCCCAAGTTGCATGCAGACAGGGGCAGTGAGTGGGTACCCAGACATACTACAGCCAGATGAGACATCTTGCCAGCCTACGCTGGTTGGCTGGTGCAGCGGCAGGGCAGAGTAAACAAAATGAGCTGCAGCCTGGACAGTCCACACATTATATAGTGGAATGGAAATTGAGTTTCAGGACTCCACCGGTTGGATAAAGTGCCAACTAAAATACCCATCCCATGGGCTATGCAAACAACACAACAGCAGTGGCCAACTCTGTTATTTGGTGTTATTTCTCTCCCTAGCACAGCGTAGCACTTCTTGATCCTGCTCTCTATCTAAAAACAGACATTTGCCCAATGACATTGGGCAGACTTTTTCACTGATATGAAATTAAGTGTATTATTATCAAGGCTCACTGAATTGCTCTTTTTATTTTTATTTATTTTTATTTTTCCAGGGTCTGGAAAACCTTCTCCATATTATTACTCATCCCCCACAAGAGAGGAGCCCCGAAGAACACAGGTGAATACAATCATTCTTTATAAATGTTTTGGTTCTACATCACGGTCTTTGCTTTCTTATCTGCATGTGGTGTGTATGCTCTGATTCAACCCTGCTGCAGTACCCAATGAAATTATTTCCGCAACTCAAATTACTCTGTATTTACCTTTTTTTTTAAAATTTTGGTTTATTTGTGCAGAACATTTTATACAATTATAATGTATGCAATGACTAGGGTGACCAGGTGTCCTGCTTTATGCAGAGTGTCTCTAGTTTTGAAAAGTCGAACCTCTGCAGGACAGTCGCTTTTTCTAAAATCTGGCTTTTATCCAACGTTGTGAAGAAAGCAGGTAAGCAGGGCTGTTAACGTCAAGCAAACTGCGCAAAACAGATTTAGGCAGAACGTGGTGGAAACACAGTACATGTGAGTCCCACAAAGCCTAACCTGTAACCTGCATAATCTATTGTGTGCCACTGAATCAACCAGAGGGCAAAGCATGGAGATGTTACGAGCTAGTGTTGGTAACGTGTCCCACATTGTCCCACACAAACATGCTCTTTGTCCCACATTTGGTTTATTGGGATCTGGCTAGAGCTGGGCAATATATCGATATTATATTGATATCGTAATATGAGACTAGATATCGTCTTAGATTTTGGATATCATAATATCGTAATATTATATTTTCCTGGTTTTAAAGGCTTCATTAAAGTAAAGTGATGTCATTTTCTGAACTTACCAGACTGTTCTAGCTGTTCTATTGTTTACCTTTACCCTCTTAGTCATTGTATCTACATTACTGTTCATTATTTATCAAAACTGTCATTGTGTAATTATTTTGTGAAAGGACCAATAGTCATCACTACAACATTGTTGCGGTATCAATATCGAGGTATTTGATTTTCTCCATATCGCCCAGCCCTAGATCTGGCCATCCCAACAACAACAGCACCCCCTCCCCCCCCCACCACCCCCACCCCCCACAATGACATAATATAATAGAATGGGACTAGTAGAATAAAGCACTGCAAAATGTCATGCGTATGCAATTATTACTATCATTTTGTCACGATGATTCAGGTGAAAAGTTGGTAGAGCAGACGCCCATATATAGAGGTTTCCTCCTTGACGCAGCGGGCCAGGGTTCGACTCCGACCCGTGCCTTTGTTGCATGTCATTCCCCCTCTCTCCCCTTTCATGTCTTTAGCTGTCCTGTCACATAAAGGCCTAAAGGCCTTGTCACTATTTCCTATAGCCTCGGGTGACATCTTCAAATGGCTTGTTTTACAAGCCTTTTTTTTACGCTTGTTTTGTTGTTTGTCCAAACAACAATCTAATGATATCAATTGCCAACAATTTACAAGGCAGAAAAGCAGCTGGAATGAGAAAATATTTAACTTTTTGGACGATTGACATATCGCTTCAGGCTTGGCTTCATCATTTAGACTAAGAAATCTAACTTTATAGGTGACCCCACCTTTGTAAACCAATGTTTTCTTCTAGGAAGTGTTTGATAGTGATGGTACAAGGCCCTTGTTTGAGATCCTCGCGCTGTATAAATCTGGCGAGGACAGCTGGCTCTTCCAGCCCACTTGACTAATACAAAGAGACTGACGCTTATTCCACTGCGGGTAAATAGCGATGCTGGGAATGGCTCAGCTCATCAGCTATTGTCTCAGCGAGAGTGAATGTGACTACTGGAATTGGGATGGTCTCGGCGCGTCTCAGGCACTTGTCACTACGGGACACATCCATGTGTGCCCATTCAGATAACAGGCACAGTGAGAATGAGGCAGGAGATGGGGTGGGGGGGGGGGTCTAAATCACATTTAGACTAATTAATGCATGAGGACAGTCATCCTCCCATTTATTTCAGACAAATTCCAATCTTCTGGATTTCTACCATTTATCTTCAAGTAGATTTTTTCATTAGTAGCTAGCAATGTGTGGGCTTAAAGGTGATTGATTTTCTTACTGGTTTTAAAAAAACATACTGTATACATTGTATATTTTAGGATATATACTTATACGATACTATTCTTGCTAAGAAAGGATTTTTTTGTACGGAGCCGGTCACCTGCAAAAAATGCTGGAAATGACCATGTCTAGTTTTGCAGACTTTTTCCTAGTGAACAAACGCAGTCAGTGGTAACCTCAGTGGTGAATGCACTTTTTCCTGCTTCACAATAAAAGCCAACCCCGGTTTTGTTTGTATGAACAGTAAATAGTGAGGTGAAAATATTTTTTAAAAATGCTTACACTTTATTACATACATGGATCATTTCCTATGAATATCTCTAGGAATTGAAATCTTAAGAGTATCAAAAACAGGATTTGATATAACAATATGGCTACATTTCATAAGTATAACAGTACTTGAGTAAATGTGGTTTGCATCTTTCCACTGCTGGCTCTTCATAATATTCCAGTGAACATCAGTTCATCATAGCCAACCTGTCTCTTTCCCATGCAGCCTGTGTATTATACAGAGGAGCCTGGCAGGAGGAACTATGATACGTACAGAATGTACCTGCAGCATCCCCATGGCTACGACGACCCATACTTGGAGGAAGTCATCACCTACCCGCCCACAGTCGACTACAGCTCCCAGGCTCACGGACTGAAATCCACCACCAACTATGTGGACTTTTACGCTAGCACACGGAGGCCGTCCTACAGGGCGGAGCAGTACCCTGGCTCTCCTGACTCCTGGGTATAGGTCTGGAAATACTCCTGAGGGGCGTCTTCTCCCCTCAGCCGAGGCGAGGAGCCCGCTGCGCACACAAGAAACAACAAAATGTTTTCATGAACTTGGCTTCAGAAGTGGGTTTGTTTTAAAGTGAATTCCTGTGTGTGTGTGTGTGTGTGTGTGTGTGTGTGTGTGTGTGTGTGTGTGTGTGTGTGTGTGTGTGTGTGTGTGTGTGTGTGTGTGTGTGAAGGATGAATTCAACTGATTGATAAGCAGATGGAAAGATGGAATGTGTGCCAAAGAAGGAAATCAAGGAATGTTTTTTTTAAATATTGTTTTTTATTTAGTAGAGGAAGATAGAATCATGCTAGGGATCCATTGAGGGATGATACCCTACACTACAGCGAGGAGACGTGCGCCCTGCTCTGTCTAGATGTTATTTTTATTTTGTTTATGAAACTCTTAGCTGTGATGGCATGGTGAAAGGTGTGAGTCATGTGAGCGAGGGTCGGCGGTAAGAGTCAAGATGGGGAATGTGTATGTGCTGAAGCCAAAATGGATCATGAACTCATATCCATTAAAAAAAATAATAATAATAGTAAACTAATGATGTTAGATTGTACAGAGGGATCATATTGTATCTGTACTTTATGTTGAAGCTGTGTTATGCCATGAAGTCTTGTACATTTCTTTCATTTTATTGTAAATACAGAAAAAAAAAACATGTTACCTGGTTTACACTCATCAGCACTGGTTAAAAAAAAGAATCGTGCCATGTCAAAACTCTATAGATATATAAATATATGAAGAAATATGTGGACAAAGATGGCATCATAACACAACCATGCTAAAATAATAAAAGGTCAGTTTTGTTTTTTAAACACGTGTAATAGCATCTTTTCACATGTACAGGGCAAACATATCTCTCTTACTCCATACTGCCATTTTCTATGCTCAGAAATAGAAATGAATGTGAATATGGAGAGACCCAAAAGAGAAATCAAACTCCTTTTTCCCCTTTGGACAGTTGCTCTTTAGTTTCCAAACAGGAAGGAAAACATTTTTCATTACATTGTAACCACAAAGACATGAGTGGATGGAGGCCAGCTTTCAATCAGCAGCCCTGTGTTTCATAAAACTGTGTCTAATAGGTCCACATAAACTTGTAAAAGTCCAGATGTCTAACCGTTTGTGTGAAAGCTTTTAATTCCAGACATACTCTTTTACATTATTCATTACATATATCAGCCAATGTGAAAGTTTATCATGAATAAGTACATCAAGGTAAGCAGATAATTATTACCATCTGCCACTAAATGTGCCCTGTATATATGTAGCATGTTGGAGAATTCCATTTACTTCCCTATAAAGTAGTGATCAGGCTTGCAATCACTAAATCTTTGCTGAAGCAGCAAAGTATTAGCAGTTGTAGTAGTAATAGAACAGTAGTAGGAGCAACGTTAGTGAAGTAATAGTACAAGAAAAGAAAACCAATAAACTGGAAAAGAAGGAAACAAAGTAGCAGCTTTCCCATCTGGAGTTCCTAATACGGAGTTAAAGTAGGAGTTAATACACTAAAACCAGACTAATGTCCAAACAATGGCAAAATAGCCAAGAGGACCAGATGTGTAGCTCCTTGGCCTTTACTGTACACAGCATCTACCTGTATATACCCCCAGGTGGTCTGTGATTGGCTGTAGATTCTCACACATCCCTCTAAAAGAGGATGTAATGGAAACATGAAATCTTTGATTCATCGTTTTAGAAACTGTTTCCTAGTTTGTGGCAGGATTAACCTCCAATATATTTATGCTGGTCACCTATTACCCACTCATTCCTCCCTATCACTGTGCAATACAGTGAGGAAAATAAGTATTTGAACACCCTGCTATTTTGCAAGTTCTCCCACTTAGAAATCATGGAGGGGTCCGAAATTGTCATCGTAGGTGCATGTCCACTGTGAGAGACATAATCTAAAAAGAAAAATCCAGAAATCACAATGTATGATTTAACTATTTATTTGTATGATACAGCTGCAAATAAGTATTTGAACACCTGTCTATCAGCTAGAATTCTGACCCTCAAAGACCTGTTAGTCTGCCTTCAAAATGTCCACCTCCACTCCATTTATTATCCTAAATTAGATGCACCTGTTTGAGGTTGTTAGCTGCATAAAGACACCTGTCCACCCCATACAATCAGTAGGAATCCAACTACTACCATGGCCAAGACCAAAGAGCTGTCCAAAGACACTAGAGACAAAATTGTACACCTCCACAAGGCTGGAAAGGGCTACGGAGAAATTGCCAATCAGCTTGGTGAAAAAAGGTCCACTGTTGGAGCAATCATTAGAAAATGGAAGAAGCTAAACATGACTGTCAATCTCCCTCGGACTGGGGCTCCATGCAAGATCTCACCTCATGGGGTCTCAATGATCCTAAGAAAGGTGAGAAATCCCCCAGAACTACACAGGAGGAGCTGGTCAATGACCTGAAAAGAACTGGGACCACTGTTTCCAAGGTTACTGTTGGTAATACACTAAGATGTCATGGTTTGAAATCATGCATGGCACGGAAGGTTCCCCTGCTTAAACCAGCACATGTCAAGGCCCATCTTAAGTTTGCCAATGGCCATTTGGATGATCCAGAGGAGTCATGGGAGAAAGTCATGTGGTCAGATGAGACCAAAATAGAACTTTTTGGTCATAATTCAAACCTGGGGAAGAACTACATGAAACGTTTGACCTCTGGAATTGCAAACAAAGGCTACTGTACCAAATATTAACATTGATTTTCACAGGTGTTCAAATACTTATTTGCAGCTGTATCATACAAATAAATAGTTACAAAATCATACATTGTGATTTCTGGATTTTTATTATTTTTTTAGATTATGTCTCTCGCAGTGGACATGCACCTATGATGACAATTTCAGACCCCTCCATGATTTCTAAGTGGGAGAACTTGCAAAATAGCAGGGTGTTCAAATACTTATTTTCCTCACTGTATATACCGTTTTCTACACTACCTGGTCCAAGGTCTGCTGTGTAATACCTGTATCAAACACATAAGCATACCAGACTGAAATGATGGTCTGGAAACTAGCCTCAGGGATTTTTGTTAAGACAAGGCTTGGGTGCCCGGATAGCTCAGTTGGTGGAGCGGGCGCCCATGTGTCGAGGTTTACTCCTCGACACAGTGGGCCAGGGTTTGATTCTGCAGCCCTCTGCTGCATGTCATTCCTCCTCTCTCCCCCTTTAATGTCTTTAGTTGTCCTGGCCTAAAATGCCCCAATAAAATAATCTTAAAAAAAGACAAGGCTTCAAGATCAGGTAATAAAGCAGGACAGCCTTAAGGCCCTTATTATGTCACTTGTTATTTTACTTATGTATTCCTGAACAAATGTTGTAGCTAAACTGGCCCAAGCCAGTTGACGAACAGATGGGCACCTTGGAACTTCCAACAGTTATTGCTAAGGTTGTTGATGTACATTACTGCACTTTGCACAAACACATACTGTACGGCCTCAGACATGTGCAACTAAGACATTAACTATGAATGTTATCCATCAATGACGGTGCAGAGAATCAGCTATAGCTGTGCTTGTTTGGACAGGGCAATGACTCTGAACTTAGCATAGCTGAGGGCCAAGCATCTGAAAAGCACTGATTTAGATGAACCTGCTGAAATCTGCAGCGAAGCAACAGGTCATAACTTGGAGATGCAAATGATTTGTGTTATTTGTGTTTGTAGAAGCAGATTGCAAGTCAAATATGATTCTTTGGAGTTATGCACATAGTTACACTCCCACAGGCCACAGGGGTTTACATTTGTTTGATTGACATCCTGTTCTTGGGGCATAAATTGAGTGACGCTTAGTATGAGGAGGTCCTTTTTTTAACAAAGATAAAATGTGTAAGCCAGCCTCACTCTACTGATATTTACTTCCAGTAAGAGGAAATTAATATGAGATATTGCAGTTGTGCCACTTGCAGCACCACAATGGCCTGCAGGACATATGCATTTTTACACAAAAGCAAGTATAATTTTTCCGACCCTGGTAGAGTTTTAAATATGCCTTATTGAGCAATAATTGTTTTAAAATTTGTATTGATTATTCAAGGTCCACTGTCTTTACAGAAGATGTGGGTTTGGCTTGTCATTTGAAATACGGCTTTGCCAAGATTTTCAAAATAAGACAGTCCTTCAATAGATAAATAAACAAACAATGAATGAAATGAATAAATAAGAAAAATAAATACGAGCAACTTAAATAGATGTACACAAATGCAAACGTATTCCTGAGACATTAATTGAAAGTTAATGATCGATATGATCATTGTTGTGCTTTGCCAAAGCTCAACATCAGTGAAAAATTCAAATAGGCGTGTCTGCAGACTTCCTGTAGCCACACACGACGTCATCTCCGTTTGAGCATAAAAACAAGTGCGCACTGAGAAGAGTTTTGTACTTTCTTTGCAGCTTCTCGACCGTTACAGAAATGGTGCAGCAATTCTCCAAATGTGGAGCGAAGGAGACGCCTCTGCTGAAAGCTGGTCACCCTCCGGCAGGTAAATGTTCGCGCTGACTTCGAGTTGCACTGTTTTGTTTTTTACCTACATTAAAGCCAAAGCTTTGTTGTTGTTCCACTGCTCCCACAGATAGAGAGCCGTGTAGACCGAGACGTTGAAACAAGTAACGTCATTTTATCAGATTTTTTTTTTTCTCATCCTGTTATCATTCGTTGGTTAATATTGTAATCGTATCGTGGGAAACTAATTTAATCGCTGATTTCTGTGATAATGCTGGTTGCAAACCTCGGCCGACGTCAATTGTGCAACCGTGATTCACGCACATTCTCTTCTAACAGGCCGCTGGTGAAAGTAACTGTTCTCACCTGCCGAACACAGGCACGACTAATGCATGCAAAAGCCTGTCGTACAGACTGAATAAAATAGAAACATGATGCTCTTTTCACAGCAGCCATTTTGACATGTCATAGCGGGGCAGACACAGGTGTAATTAAAACGATTAATTATGGCCCTGTTCCGTTTATCTGCGCCATTGCTCTGGTAACGTTATGAGCTGGAATGGTGATCATCTAAATAGAACGGGACCATAATTAATCTGATCAATTTCTGCTGACTTGTCAATATGGCTGCTGTAAAAAGGCCCTATTTGACCATCAAAACAGTCTAATTTTTTTTATAAGTTATCTGCCTCCTTATATGTAGCCAATTTATAACGCCAACTTTTTTACATTTTATGTACACCCTTGCTTACTGCTTGTCAAGTATCATCAACTATACTTAGTAGTTAAACCAAATCTTTAAAAGTACGGTAAATATATTTTTGGTTATTTTTTTAATCTCCTCAGATTTATCTTTGACCCCCAGGTTAGAAACCACTGTTTGAAAACGTAAGCCACTCTCTTAACCTGGACTCCAGTTACTGCCAAGCAGTAACCTGCTTATCATACGTTTGACCGTTTTTCATAGCAGCAGAATGGGGTCAGGGTCCCCTGCAGACTAATCTTTAAAATCTGCTTAACACGGGTGCAACAGAGCTTATTTTTCGGATAACTTATATTTTAACCTGTTTTCTTCTCTGTGTCAATAGTGATGGCAGGAGGTAAACGGGTAGCTAAGAAAAGCTTGGAAGACAGTTCCAGCCATGGGATTCCAGAGAAGGAGACCAAGAGGTCTGATAAACTGAGGTTGGCCTATGATCTGCATTAATATAAAATGCATGGATTTGAATTGTAATCTAAACCAAAGTATATCAAAATGAATTACTTCACACCGTTTTGTTTGAAAGTATTATTTTGATAATGTTACTAACATTTGTTTATGTTCTAACAAGTTTATTAAAATTTGATCTTACAGCAGACCCCTCACTACTTCTAACAGGATGCAACAAGTTAATATTCTTCTGGCAGGAACTCTTGACAAAGTAAACAAAACATTAATTTATTTTACTTTGGATTTCAAGTTAATTCATACTAAGCAAACTGGCTGGATTAATCCCAGTGCTTCTCAAAAGCCTTGTGTAACTCCTGCCTGATGTATTTACAGCTGAGCCATGACTTCACAGAGATGCCAGTGAGCGTGAGGCACAGCAAGTTGCGCCCTGCAGTGGAGAAGCCCCACTGCCCGCGGATCTTTTCCATCCAGCAGCCGAGGAAGTTTTGAACGGGTGTTTAAGACTGGCCCAGCGGGAACCATGTCAAATCAACTGTGAAAAACAGGCATTAGACATGAGGGGAACTGACAGGTTGTGTGTATACTGTCAGTGTTTATGAAGAGAGAGCTTTCATCAAGCTCTGTTTACTTTGTAGGTTGTGCTTGTTTTAGAGAATACTATCAACCAGCATTTAATGTGCCTTTCCTTGTTATAAAAAAATACTGTACTTTTTTGGGTATGTTTAATGTTGGGGTATAAGTGAGGGTGGTTTTTTTTTTTTTTTCTTCAGTGAAATCTTCACATGTATTGCTTGGCACTTACTAGATTTAATAAAAAATAATATTGCATGGCTAGATATTACAAGATTGCAGATCTCCTTATTGCTAAATGTTTATTTTTCCAGTAAGCTACGTTACATTACAACTGTCATTGCTTTTTCAAGAATGTGTTTACTTTTATACATACCGCTGTGCATTGTAACAACTGGTGTTACAAAATGGCAAAACTCCTGACTGATTTTTTTTTTTTTTTTTTAAATTTATTTTAAAAACGACCCATGTTGCCTACAGAACCTGCTCAGCTTTGCTTCTGGGTGTGTACATGTACAGTAAATGGCAACAATTTTCATTCATTACCAACATGTTCAGTTTACAGGTGTTGTAGGTAGAGTAGCCAAAAATTGTACTCAAGTGAAAGTACTGTTACTTTAGAATAATATGACTCAAGTAAAAGTAGTCATCTAAATAAGAGTAAAAAGTGCTTGATGAAAACTACTCAAGTAGTGAGTAACGTCTGATTTATTTCTTAACGCAAGCATCAATCAGACTGAAAAATACAAAATAATCCTTTTTAGGCAAATTATAGTTTATCCGATCAATAAAATGAATTAAAATGTATTCATTAATTACAAAATAGCTTAAGTGAGACTTTCACATCAAATTTGATGAATACTGTATGTAACCTAAAAGACAAACATCCACCTCTACAATGCAAAAACTACCGCTACGTTAACTCAGGTTAGATGTTGAGTTTTTGAATGCTCACATGTCTGTTTTGGTCGACCCAGAAGACGCCGCACAATGTAGGCTAGCTGCTGTTTCGCACTTTATCTAGGTAACCATTCTTTCACTATGAGGCTGGGGGGGGCGTTCCTCCTGGTCTGCGTTGCCTTGGCGACGGTTTATTCTGACATCTTTGATTTGCTTCGACCGTAAAGCTAACCTGTCCCGCCGCTGAGATCGAGTATGGTCACGTGACTGCATAACGACGTTTGATTGGTGAAACAGTCACGTGGTAGAGCCTTCAGCGGAAGACTCTTTCTCAAAATAAAACATTAAAATTAGACGTAGGCCTACGCTGGGGTAAAACAATGACTTGTAGAATACCGCAGAGGTGAAAAGTAACGAGCTCATTGTAGCCTAATGTAGCGGAGTAAGAGTCCAGTTTCTTCTTCACTAATCTACTCAAGTACAAGTAAAAGTATAGTGATTTAAAACTACTAGAAGTACAATTTTTTTCAAAAACGTACTCAAGTAAATGTAACGGAGTAAATGTAACTCGTTACTACCGCCTCTGGTTGTGGTACTATATTACTAGTTCTGTATTAGATTTAAACATCCCAATTTTATTTAACAAATAATTTATTTAATAATTATGCTCTCTGACACCTTACATTGAGGGGAAAAAAGTGTGCACATACTTAATATATTCCTATTTGGGAAATTTGCAGGAAGTATTGTCACCTGACTGTTGAGCATGAACATGATCTTTGAGTAATGTTATGCTTGTGCTTGACACTACAGAATGTGTCTTAAGTTATCAGTTTCAATAAAAATCCCTGCTAGCTAGTGTAAATACAATAGCTACTCCACCAAGCCCTTGAACAGGCAGCGAAGAGTGGAACATTTAATGGTATTGCAAACGGCCCATGTCTGGCCATACTGCCGTCTAAAGAGCCTCGCTGACCCAGTGACGCCCACCACACTGCTGAGAAAACGTGCACACCAACCGCCTCAAACACAGGAGTGGGATGACTGAAAAGATGTACTCTTCACCACTCATCACCACACTCTAGTTTACACAAAAATGCTAAATTACACTAGGAAAACAAAGCTTTTATGACATTACACTTCCGTTAAACACATCTGGTGAGACAAGCTGCATAAAATATTGTCACCTCATGAGGTCACCATAGACTAAGGTGTGCTGTGAGCCTCACTCGAGACTGGGTGAGTCCAACAGTCTAGAAATCCTTTCCAGTAAGCATTAATTTGCACTTTGCATGATAAGTAGGGATAGACCGATTATCGGCCCTGGCCGATAAAGTTAATGAATTAAAAAGAGCGCTACTTTGCCTGCCCTACAGCTCTGTGTCTGTCCCATAGACTAACGGTCTATGGTCTGTCCCTGTGCTTCACTCACCAGTGAGTCTGACTTAATGTCCCGCCCACACTACTATCTGACTATCTTTTACTGTGTTTTAAGTTTCTCATTTATTAAATAATTGCTTAAAGCATTTAAACAAAGTTTTGTGTTGGAGTTTGTAATATATCAAAATCTTAATTTTGACTTATCTTTAATTTTTTAAATTTTATAATTTTCACTGTAAATGCAAATCGGGTTCAAAATATCGGTTATCGGTTTCATTAACTACTAATAATCTGCCTTCAAAAACCAGTATTGGTTGATCCTTAATTATAAGTTCAATAGATACTGTTGTATATCCCTGCATGGTGGAAACATTTTAGCCTCTCAAAAGAAATAACATTTAAATGAAGTTATGCTGACATGTATTATATGACGCCTACTCAGTAGACTCAGAAAGTAGACTCAGCATTAGGCTACACACAAAGCTACTGAATGACATCCTGCTTTTAACAGTCACTAATAAACAAAGCTAACTCAATTGGGCTAAATTTACATAAAAGCTTTGACTCATGTTTCAACCCATCCTTTTGTGATTAACAGGAAGTTACAGAGTATACTTGATAAGATTGCTATTAGAGGGACAACTGGTAATTTTAGATGTTGGTATCAATAGGCTATTTAAAGTGAACCCAATTTCGTGCTCACATTCTTTACTAAAGAACACAATGTAATAAAAAATACTCCATTACAAGTGTCACATTCAAAATTGTAATGGGGGTATTGTTACGACCCTATAAACCAGAGAGTAACCATTGATGTTAAAATAACTAAAGGTAGGATGGGAGGCGCTTGTTACAAATTATCAGTAATTTATTAATAATACAAACAGAAAATGTGCAATATACTTCAAGTAAACGACATAGCAAAGACTCAATTACAAACAAAATCCAAGAACAAGATACACATTTCAAACACATGCTCTGGTGAGCACAACCTGCTTCCAGCAAGTACAACAAAGGTATGGGAGAATTTTCATTTCATTTCATATATTTATTATACAGGAAAGTTTGAAAAAGTAACATTTCATTACAAATAGATAGGGAAGTGGCAGGGTCACCTCCCTCCTTTATCCGGGGAGCAGAGTGAACACAGGTGTACCTGGGGAAGAGAGGGGAGGCACACACAACGTACACAACAGACAAAATACAAATCCCTATGTCACACAATGTTCAAGTATGTAAGTATTAGCAGCTACATATTATAGTAGAAGTGCTTGTTATAAAGACTGGCCCCATTCAGAGTGATACATCTTTGATGCAAAGCAGCACTTTCATGTTGAAGCCAGTTTAGGTGGTACCACGTAACTTAATATACCCTTGAATAGTTTAATGTAGCAATGCACCGTGTTATATGAGCTTCTTTATCTCTTGTGTGTGAGTAGCAAATAATGATAGGTATAAGATTAATATATGGAGTAAAAAAGTTCTATGGTTGATGAACTAATCCTGACACCTCTACTCTGACATGAATCCTACTGGTGCATTATAAAGTTGCACAAAATAAAGATAGAAACTACTGTGAGTTTGATAGTTTCCAACTTCAGTGTTATTTAGCCAATCAAAATTGAGGCCTTGACCTATTTAATAATAATATGATAAACAGAAAACCTATGCTTAAATGTGACTTGAAAGCTGTGATACATCAGTGTTATTAAGTATGTCTAGGCTAAGCATATTTAATTTGACTAACAAAATAAATAAATGAATAAAAGATTCAGTCATTCTCTACCAGAAATGTATTCCTGGCAGTGTAGCGAAGGCTTTGAACAATATTTAGACTTTTCATTTGGGAAATAAAACAGCACCTCATGGTTTATTTTCACTTTTTTCAGCATCCAACACTTTTATTTTATGAGTTGTAATACCCTACTAATTTCCTAGGAAGTTTTCTGAAATAAAAACAACTTCTGGTGCTTATTAGAGGCAAAATTGAGACACAGTAATGTGAAAGTTGTGTTCAGTTTATCAGTAGGAAAGAACTGAACCATTTAAACAAAACTACATAAGTCATAATGAGCAGCTAATTTAAATAAATAAAATATGGACAATCCAATAGATTAAACCATTCCTTTGGGAGGATTTTAAGGATTTCGGTATTTCTGGATATGTCTCTCAACCAAACCCGTGATTATCCCCCTTAAATTGCAAGCCAGCAACTTAGCTGGTTGCTCTAATACATGCGTCCTGCATCTCTGTCGTGTCCATGAGGCATTCACAGAGAATTGAGGAGGAAGAGGAAAAGAGGAGGAAGAAGGAGGGGGGTAGTTTGTCTTGATTCCCTGCCTTCTGTGGATGTGCCTCCCTAGATGACCTCATGGGGAGGAGGAGGAGCGTCCCGTAGCCTACCTTGGTGGATCAAGTGGGGATTGAGTTCGTTTGGAGATACGCTGGAAGACTGGGAAAACTTTTTTTTGGTACTTTCATGTCCATGACATTTATCAGGTAAGACTTTAAGAAATATTCACACGTTGGCTGTGTCGATGCTATTAACCTGGAGGTGTCGGTTAACCGGCTCACAAAGTAGAGATAAGTTGTGCCTGTCAGGAGTTTTAGTGGCAGTTTGGTGGGAGGAATGTCGGGACATGCCCATTGAGCTTCCGTCAAAACCAACGGGAATGACAGCAGTGGGTTTTATTTATTCAGGGTATATTTAACCTCTTTGGTCGTTGTTTTGTGTGTCGGTTACGTTACTTACGTAAAATATTACCGTTAATCATGCTAGCTAATTGAACACCACGCTCAGTTGCTATGTTAGCTTAAATCAATCATTTCCTACAGGTAGCTAACGTTTCCGTTTGGTTTGCTGTGAACTGGAGCTAACGGGACACACGCCACGGTGAAACTGGAGTGAATTAGTTAATCCAGCAAGTTTACCGTTGGAGTTTTGTCTTTTATTCGCTACGTACATTTATTTCTTACATGCGTGCATGTTGTCGTGGCATTAAAAACTTCAAATTTATCCGAATCAGAATCTTCTAAAATGGCCAATTAGAACACATACAAGACATTTGACTCCGGCTTTTTGTTGTTCTCAAAGTACATAAACAGGAATAGACATAAGCTATAAACAAGGACCACAAAGCTGAACAAGTTAAACATAAACATTTGACTAGTTTTTATATTAAACGTGTTTATACATACACGTACATACATGTGTACGTATGTATGTACAGACATACATACACATGTAAAAAAACAGCTTTATGGTGATTGTAAACAATAGGGTAATGCAAAAGTGCAAATTGTAACAAGTTGCAAATAATAGAAGACGTCATCCTTGACTCGGGAAACCTAGTGCGTATTATTTTTCTAATATTTTATAGATTAAACAATGTATTGACACGTTAATGCGATTGCTTGATTGATAAAAAATAACTTAAACAATCTACATATTAATTGATAATGATAATAATAATCATTAGCTGCAGCCTCAGAACAGTGACAAAACATGTCACTGCAGAACAGCCTAAATGGTTTGTTATGTGTTAACCTTTCTAAAGATGAACAGACATCCAATAACTTTTGATTAATGTAATACTTATTGTGGAGTAGCACCCTGCTCAGTAGGATGCAGATGTTTTACAACAAGGTTCATTCATTTTCTTATAACTGTGTGGTCTTGTTTGATGCTAATGTTAGTCTGCATTTTGTGATTGGATGCAGTGGTTTTCAAACCAGAACCCAACCCAGATATAGTAGTAGGTTTAAGTCTACAGGACTGTAATCTTGTTCGCCCACATAGATTGAGTCATTGAAGTTTGACCACTGGCTGTATATGACTATTGCTGTTTTCACCATATTTTATTTATTTAATCTCCTTGTAACTCAGCCAGGTGCTTTAAAATCAAAGCTCTGTTTTTCCCTTCAGATAAATTGCTTGTAAATGTCAAGATGCAGCTGTGTTCTTTGAGAATGCATGAAGTCATCGATTCAGTGTTCTTTCAAAAAAAGTGATATAAAGTCTTCATAACCTCTTGGCGTTCTATCTGCTTTAACATGAGCTATTACCAGTACCAAGTTACAATCTAGCTTCAAGGGCAATTCCACTATTCAGTGTTGATTTTCCAATTTAAACTCAACAGGTGGAAAAGGCTTTGTTGCTGACAATCATGCTGACTGCCAGTTAACCTGGAGATAGTCAGTATTAACTTTCCAACATAATTTTAGGCAATTTTACGCTGATTAAGGAAGCAATACAGTGGATTTGCATGCCTCTATGCCACAGCTAGAGCTACTCCAATTGTCTACCAACTGCAGGGTTATGAGATGTCTGCACTACAGAGCACTCATCTTACTGGAAGTGCCACAACAGTCTGCCTCCCAGTCTCTACAGAGCCTGGTTCCCATGGTCCCCAGCCAGTTGGCCAGTAACAGATGCTGGCATCAGAGTTGCATTGTTATGACTGAGGAGGGAAAGGTATTTGAGCCAGTAACCCAACTGACAGACAGCACCTGAGCTTCTGAATTTGAATAAAGGGTCGTCATGCACTGTTTTGTGATAGATGTCATACTGTAGAGGAGACAATATTCCGCAATGAGTTTGCAGAAGTGATCATAAAAACCTAACATGACTAACACTGCAAAGGTATGGTAATACTCAACTTTCTATGTACTCTTTATTAGCATTCTCAAAGAAGACTCATAAAAAAATTCCAAAGATATAAAATGCCTAAAGATATTTACCAGGCAAAGAAATCATGTTGCATTCTCTGCGTTGGGATGAAAGATTATACACAAACCTACTGGCAAAGTGATATTCTGTAATTTAATAAGCTCACGTTTCTTAAAGGCTCATTATACATTCTGTAGAAAATGCCTGGCCTTACCATTTAATTTCCCCTCCGGTCATCATTGCACAATGACAGCAATGTATATTGAGTTACTTTTATGTTTCAGTGATGGGGTTGGCAAGTCTCAGAGTATGACACAGCTACTGAATTACATACCAATAATTCATTCCCTATACCAAAAGCTCCATATATTCTGACGTATGAGTTGAAAGTCCAGGTGAGCAAGCGTGTGTATGCAGTTTTAGGTTCATGTACGTGTATATGTGCGCTCATGCTTGCATGTGTGTATCTAAAGCAGCACGTGTGTGTTTGGAAGTGTTTCGTAGTAACAGCTGTTACTGATTTACATTTTTGTTAAGAGAGAGAGAGAATTTAGTTGACATTGGCAAACTGATAAAGCAGAATTAGTTTTATTTCCAATGTGTCGGAAAGGAGAGTGTATGGTCTCCAATAGCTGTATAAATGGGACAGCTGGATAAAGGCATCTCTATGGCAAGTAGACTGTGAGGCTCGTACAGTAGTAATGGTAGAAGTTGTTTTCATAAGACAAACTAGTAGTTCTGGTTGCTGACATGTTCCTACTCCCAGGAAAATGTCTAACAATATCATAAGTAGTTCACTCACTATAGATAAAGTGAGACAGGCTAAGAATAAACCTGCACTCCAAAATTAACAAGTGGATGTGGCATCTTATCTATAAAGTGCTTCTTGGTCTGAAGCCCTGTTGAATTCACAGTAAGATTCAGAATACTTTGTTGATCCTCAAGGGGTAATTCATTTTTACAGTCATTATATGTGACCCTCTGACAAATCTTAGCAAGAGGAGAATCTTTGTGCTTGCGTGAACTTCCTGTAGACTTTAAACACTACTGTTAATGTTTGACCATTAATCAAACACCAGGCTTCTTGGGAGGCAAATGTCAAATTAAATGTAATAAATAATGGTACAGCTTTATTTATTTTTTACTAAATGTTCATTTACACTTGATTTCTATGGCAAATCAGTAATAGAGTGATACTGTAATTAACAGGGATAGCAGGAGTTAATGGCTGTAAATTTGATTAGATGTTTGTTGTTACTCAGCATGCAGTTAAATATATGGTGCTGGCTGATGATGTGATGTAAGGAGTGTTAATTGTTGTAGAAAGAATTCTAAAACAATTGAGAGAAAAGAAAAGGCTCAGAGTGGAGAAACTAGTATGTGAAAGCTTAGAAGGAGACCCACTGCACTGTTAACTCAATAAATCAATGTAAAACTCCGATCTGTCAATGCTAAATCAATGTAGGTCATATGTAAAGCTGTGGCTGGCTTAGTTGTAATCAGGTGAGGATGTGCAATGTCTTTTTCCAACATTTTAGTTTCAGCTTTAGTTTCCATGGCCTGTGGTTAAACTGTGAATTGAGAGCAAGGGTTGCCCTCTAAAAAATGCCTTGACACTTCTAGAGCAACACTGTTGGGATAAAAAGACACAGTCACTACTGCGCCAGCATGTAGGCCTGTGTCTGGATTTAGTCATCAGTCATATTAGAAAAGGTCAAGTGGCCTCAAAGGACAAATCAGTCTTTTCAAAATGAGTGGTTTTCCCATGACAGTCTAATGAGCCGGTCAGACTTGTTATCCTTTTTAATTTCATGCTGAGCCATGTGGCTAGTTCTCCTCAATAAGAAACTAGCTGGCTTTGCCCCAAGCTAGAACTTTAAATCAGCCCATGTCTGTGATATGTCTTTTCCACCAAGGCTAACCACGTGCTGGTTCTGGGCTGGTGCTATAGCCAGTTCGGTGCTGGTTCTACTCGCCAATTATCTAAGAACCAGCTCGATTTTCCATAGCCTGAGAGCCAGAGCAGGGCTACGTTACAACGTCACTGCAAGTACCTCCGTTGTCATAGCAACGCGTCATGACAGTCAACAATAATGGAGGATTACATGCCGATACTTTTGCTCCTGGCTTTACAAATTCCCACTGGAATTCAAAGACAGGCCTTGACAGCTATTTGTGACCGCTATGGACCGAGGACACGTCCAAGAAGAAAGGGAATTATCTCGCATAATTTAACGTTTATTATTATCTTTTGCTAGCTTGCGAAGGCAACATCAGTAGCGTCAAGCAAAACACTGTTAGGGTGAACAGACATCCCGGTTTGACCGGGGCAGTCCCAATTTTCCCGACAAAAAGCCTACCGGGACCCGCTCCCAGCACCTGACGTAACCGGTTCTTATCTCTAGACCAGCGCTGAGTTGGTGCTGAGTTGGAACCCGTTTTCTTGGCCCAGAGCCAGGTTTATTTGTGTGGAAAAGCAAAGAACGGGTTCGATATCTGGCACTGACTCCGAACCAGCACCAGAACTGCCTTGGTGGAAAAGACATATGACTGGACTAGTGATGTCACGATAGCACAATTATAGTAGTTGATACCAATACCAATGAAATTCCATAATTCTCAATACCCAATTCGATACTGTAAAAAACAAAACACTAAAATTGTGGTGTTCATTTTTGAAGATTATATTCCTGAACAAAACGTGCAAGTATCATTACCTTGTGTTTGCCACAGAGCTAATTTTGGATTATTGCAAAAACAAGCTCTGTCGCCTAAATATGTCATTCCTGCAGCACATTCCTTGCCTCCTTGACGCTCTGTTATCTCCTACTTTGAAAACGTAAACATCAAGGTGCTGTTTTTGTCAGATGTCTTTTAATTTTGTTTAATTCTTTAATGAAACAATGCATCACCCTAATTCATTTCACTTTTAAAATTGCAGTTTTAAATGCATATTCTTGTGTATATTTTGGCTGCCAACATACACAATATGCTGATTTGGTGGTAGATTTTTGCAATCACGCGAGTATGATGTGGGTAACATCATACTCAGAGGTTCTGGATAGATCCCTGGCATTTAATTACCCTAGATATGTTACACCTTTTGTAGTAGTGTGTATTATGTACTGTTGCACTAGGTACATTTTGTCATACCTCATGTTTAAGTTAAACGTATCTTAAAGCTTTTTGGGTAAAGTCAAAACTAACAGAGTAAATGTAATTTTAATGTTTTGCAAGTAGATATGCCCGTATGATCTGTTGCTGGGTTTCAACTGTTAGCCTGTCAAACGATACAAGCTGGGGGTGTAGTATTATAGTAACAAGTTAAAAATTGTCTTTACTCTTTAATGTCAGCTGTTGGCATTCCAAGACATTTCCCTTTTTTGCTCATAAGATGAATACCTGCTTCTCATCGGCTGTCAGGTGGGGGTCTGTGCTGAAAGCATTTTAAACCGGTAGACTAGTTACATAAAAATGTCTGTTCTTTTGTTATTTCCCCTTCCACTCATGTGAGTGAGGATAACAGTCTTTGCTTACAATGGCTGGCACTGAGACTGCGCTGTCCTCCATACAGACTCCCCACACTTCCTCTTTCAAAGGTTTGTTGGTTAACTTCCCATTGTTTATGGACCACTTGAACTCACCGTCCAGGCCGGGCCTGTTTCCTGCACTCAATGAATGGACAACAAAAGAATAGATAATTATGAAGTTCACAGGAGCGTTTAAAAAAAAAAAATGTGATCACTTTGAGGCCGTGTTTGAACAACCAATTAGAGGGTCAGCTGATGGTGGAAAATGTCCATGTTTCTACGACAACTGTGCGGAAATCTGTGAGTGATCATTCATGTAGAATTTGTTGATGAAGAGAGCTGGCAGGGCGTTTCAACAGGCTAGAGATGAATGTACAGAGTGGAAAATATCTGTTTGCTGCAATCCTGGAAGAGTGGTCAAGTTGATCTGAGCTTAAGGGTGCTCTCTCTATTGTGTGCCACCTAACAGACGACAAAGCAGGTTTTAACTCACCAACCGCCAATGTATGTGAAATGCTGAGGCAATGGGGTCAAACAATCCTATTTCCGTTCTATATATAGCTGTCTTCTCAGATCACTGTGGTAAATCTAGATGGCTCCATCAACCACATGTCACATCATCATTGTGCAGGTGAGGATTTTTTCTTTCTTATAACATGTATGGAATTGAACTCTATCAAGTCAAAAATGACCTGGAAAACCCAAAGTCCCCATTTTCCATCCTGATTTCCAATTTCTCTTCTGTGAAAGGAAACCCCTTCATTGTGCAATAGACCAGAGTCCTTTTTATTGTTGCCTTGAGCTGTTCCAGGTAACAAACATCCACATGTGAAGGTCATAGAGCTGACGCCTTGTAGAAAATGCCAGCTGTGGGGAAGCAACCCTAATCATACATGTTATTGCCCAAATAAAGTCTATGCTGTGTTTTTTCAGTTGCTTAGGGCATTTTGAAGCCTGGTGAGGACATTTGATTGACTAGGTTGGTTTCTTGACATAAACAGAGAGGCAGTACCCTAAGCACAATACTGTGCTGTTTCTCTGCCGTTTCAGTTTGATCTTGGGGTGTCTTGCACAGAACAAATGTGAATATTGAGTCTATTTTGACCATTCAGCCTGTATGTGTGTCCACAAAGACCTGTGAGCCATACTGTGGGACTTTCACTGCTCTGATTTAATATTGAGAGCCCCCTTCTGAAGGGCCATGCTTTGATGCTGATATCCAAACACAGTGTAAAAGCACAGGAATAGACCTTACTTTGAGGGCTTGAGGAATCTTGATGCCAGTCTTGCTGCTTACCATGCAGTCCATGACTTCTCTGAGGAGACTTTTTTTCAAAGGTCAGTTATATCCCTACCACAGCTTCAGCCTAGCTGCATTTTGATGTTGGTTGTGGTGTCTTTGCTATTGTAGGATCCATCAAATGTCTTTAAATCTACCTCCAGCCTAAGGCTTAGGCAATTTGAACACATTGTCCTCACTCCTGTTTCAAAAAATGTATTCATGAATACAAAAGACTTGATGAATATAATAATGTAATTTAAATTCATACTGTTTAGTGGGGAAATTACAATTTACACTCTGGTTTCTTAGTAATGACTACACACAGGCCTGAAATACACACAAATGCTCAGGACCTATTCATGCAAAAATGGAGAGAGTGAGTTTGTTTCAAGCTGGATGAGCGTCCTGAGCGGTTGGGGGTGGGGTACGGTGCCTTGCTCAAGAGCACCTGGCAGCGCCCAGGAGGTGAAGTGGCATCTCTTCAGCTACCAATCCACACTTCATACTTTGGTATGTACGGGGACTTGACCCTCCGGTTCCCAACCCAACTCCCTACAGACTGAACTACTGCCACCCCAAATACCCGAGATACTCAGACTAAAGTATCTGTCTCTGCAGGGCAAGAATGCATCATGTTAATGTAATGTTGAGGCTTTTTTTTTGTATAAAAGTAGATGTAACTGAGACCCACAGTCATGTAAGTTGTCAGTTCATAGTATAGCTATAATTAATATTTGTAAAATGTTAGTAAATTGTCAGCACTGCAGCATTGTATTAATATATCGTATAAAAAACACCAGATTTCTAGCTTATGTGACTAGTGTTAGCTGCAACAGAGGATCTTTAACTGTAAAACAATTATATCTTAGATATGGTTTGAATGCTGCCCCAATATTCCCAATGGGCTTGGGAGAGCTAAAACTGCATAGCACACATTGGGTGGTTCAGGGGGCCTGGGAGTTTAGAGATTTCCTAACATTCTGTATACACAGAGTTGTTCTAACAATGCTTATTTAGAAAGCAACACCTTCAAAACCTCAGTTATACCTGCAAATATTGGTTATATTTTGATTTAATTAGTGCAAAAGCCAGTAACATATTACTAATTGTACTGTCTCTCCAATACTTCACTTCACTGTCTGGTAGAGGTGCAATAACAACAATATTTGTATAAAAAAACCTTTGTTATTGCACCTCTACCAGACATCGTAGGAGTCAGTACAATAAAAACATCATCTTGATCCCTGACCATCTGTGGCTATTGCAACCTAGTGTCATAGATGTCTGCTCAATTGGCAAGAATGTGTCAGTGTCTTGTGGGGAAAAGTATTCACACTGTTATTGGATGTAGCACTGGTTCTATGTCGTGCTTCCCAGCAAGCAAAAGACACTTGGTTTATTTACAATATATGTTATCAGCACACTGTTGTTACTCAAGTAATGTTCAGGGCTTAATTCCCCCCACCTTTTGATTAAAAAAAGAAGAAGAAAATTACTAATGAGGCACACCTCAGGATAAAAAGTAATGACTGTAGATGATGGCTGAAGAGGTGGTGTCTCATTCTCACAGTGGGTACTGGCTGTGTGTGTCTGATCGGTGTGATGGGGGTGGAGGGGATGGAAGGAATTTGTCATGTTGGCTTTTGGAGTTTCAAGAGGGCGTTTCTCATTTCCTTTGGGTTAACCTGGGTGATGTTTATTGTTACTGTGGAGATGAGCAGCCAGCTCCCACACAGCAGTCAGCAGTTTACTGACACTATCCTATGCTATACTATGCTGTACTTTACTATTCTGAACTACGCTAATCTGTACAGATACAGGCATAGTTCTCAGATCTGTTTCTCACTGTACTACGTCATCACACCTGGCATTTACCTTACTGTCTTTGTTTAAACAGCTGTGCATTCTTGTGCATTTTTGAGCATTCACTGAATCTAGTTCCAGAAGTGCTGCTCTGTACTTGATATTACATCAACATGTAATATTTAATCAAAAACATACCAGACATACATAACTATCATTTAGTCCATGTCACAAAACATTTCTCTTTTTCAAAGCAGAGTAAGTAGTGCAGTGGTGTTGAAATATGAAGGAATGTTTATGAGACAGTTTTCATTTAGTTCATATGACAGAGGTGGGGTATTAAATCATTTTGCAGCTTTAAATGAAATCTGTTTTCAGCAAAGGCTTTGATTGAAGGGCATTGATGTTATATTATTTGGAAATTCAACAGAGCCTAGAAATTGAAAATAACCAAGTGGATCAGTACCAGAAGGTATAGGGTAAAAGAAATGGAGAAGGGATGGACAGTGTGATGGGCTTGCTTTGTGTGTGTTTTCCCTGGATCCTTTGGAATGAAACACCTGTACAGTATTCATATGCTGCCTTGAAACTGCATTCATAATCTTGATTTTGGCTCGGTGAAGTGAAACCTCATAAAAAGTTAATTTTTGGAACAGTCAATGCTGAGTTGAGGTACAGAGGTTTCTCAGGGATTTGCCCCCTACACCTCCTATAACGGATTCAGTCACAATTTTTCCTCTGACACCATCAAGGATAAAAAAAGGGCCGATCAATAGCCTCTGTCCCAGCAACAGTAAGAGGACCTAGATATTTAATGCCTGGCTACTGGGGTTGAGAACTGGACAAGAAAGGACTGTGTGTTTTGTTTGCAAAAGGCATACCCTTATTTGGTCGAAAATGTTCTTTTCATTGGATAGATTGCTCTGTTGCTATTAATACAGTAGGGTAGCAACCTATAATGTTTTTAGAGGGTTAGAAACCAAATATCCCACACAATTAACTGTGTTAACTGCCGCAGTGTTTAGTTAAGTATGTTTTTACCATTGTACAACTACATAAGACTATAAATAATTCCAAAGTAAACAAGCACATCCAGGCTGGACCTTGAGTTCATGTTATACCGTTTAACCCTAAGGATTCAAAATGCACACTAGCTTGGGATTGACCATGGAAAGCAGTTGCAAACACCCAAGTTAAGCCACATAGCATCAATTACATGTGGAATTCAGGGCATTCGACAGAGTGTTTTCCTACATAACAAGATAGCAGAAGTTGTCTTTTTCTCTTTAAATATTAGAGCATTCTTTCCATTCGCTCCTCCACTGATGACCTGCAGGATTGGGAGTGCTGTGGGAAAACTCCCAGGCGGGTGCCAGCTAAGCAGTATGAAATGCGGATATACACTGTTTTTCCATTTGTTAGGTTTAATAGGACACATTTTGTATTGTTTGGTTAGTTCTTGGTGAAAAAAAAAACTTACTTATGGAGTTGTTTGAAGAATTGTTTTCTCATTAGCAGGTGAATGGAGGAAATGCCCTTTATTTCTGTCCCATAAATAGAATAAAATAAAACTTCAATGGCTTTGCATGATTGACATCACTGTTGTCTTGTCGTGTTTGAGAGTGACCGAATTGTTTTTGTTTCTTTTTCTCGCAGGGGCCCTACAGAGAGGCCTGCAGTAATCTTGCCATGTTCAAAGCAGTGCTGAAGAAGAACAGAGATGGAGGCAAGGGGAGCAAGAAGGATTCAGGTATGTGGAAGATCAAAAAAAAAAAAAACAGCAAGCTAGGTTTCATGGAACAAATACCACATACCCCAAAGGCTTAGACAAAAACTGTATTTCAGAGGCAGATGTACACTTCTGATCATCTTGCTTTCAGTACTTTTAAATTAATTTGTCACTATAGAACTTTTTATGTAGTGATTCAGCTCATGTAAACTGAATAGAAAGTTGAGATGAAAGCATAAAAGCTAAATCTTAAGTGTACTTGGCAAACATACTTTCATCTAAACCATCATTTGCAGCAATTGGCTTAATGGCTAATAATTTAGCCTTAACACTTCAGTCTGTGACATGTTTTCTTTGAAGAGCGCTGTGTGATTTCTCAGTGATTGACTTATAGTTAAATATCTACAGTAAGGGCTGGAAAAGATGTTTTGCACATATGGAATAAAGTAAAATATTACAGGTCAAGTTAGTTTTTTTTTTACTCTAAACTAAACAAAACAAAAAAAGTAGTCCCTAAAATCCCTCCTAGGCTTTGTTAATACAATTATAAGTGCCATTTTCACCATAACTCAAATGAAACTTTAATAAAGCATTTGGCAAAGTATATTTATGAAAAGGTATTTTGTTAAACATATTTATGAATGAAGAATGCAACACTTAAAATAAGGACCAGTAGATGCTGACTAGCGCTGGTGTGGAGCAAATTACAACTATGTAGCCTTACAGTAGCCCAACACCAGCGCACTGCGTATTTCAATCACCCAAAATTCATAGAACCATTATTACTTTTATAACTGTCAGTTCAGAGCAGGATACCTTTAATTCTCTGTAGAGACAACTAGGCCATTGTGTCATAACATGTTTTCTTTTCTTTTGGAAATCTGTAGTATTTTTAACATGACTAAACGTGAAACAAACTCAGCAAGACATTGTTGACTCGTCTCTTGTTCATTCAATTGCTACCTCCACTGATCTGTCTTTACATAGCATATGACCATTTATGCTCATACTGCATCTACCAGCTGAGACTTGATTTACCTCCCCAGGGCTGGTTTTAACAGGTAGTCTGGTTCAAACAGTCACTGTATAAAGTAGATGCATGTCTCATAGTGTGCTCTTTCTGCCTTTGTCTGAGGTGATGGTTTCACTCAGTACAAAGGAAAAATTGAGTTTTGTTGGCTTGTATTGTTTTATATCAAGTTGTTGCAACCGGTCTTGCATGAATAGATTATTCTGATAACATAGACTCCCTGTTACCCAGAACCCACATATATTTACACTAAAACACAGGAGCTTCTGTGCACGTAAATGCTGGGAGCAGCAAAGTTTTATGGTGGGATACAGCTCCTTTATCCCAGCCCCACTCTCCCAGTTGGACCCTATCCATCAATCTAAAGCAGCTCTGTCTCCTTTTCTCATGCTGGGACAATAAAATCTGGCCACTCCTCTCTGTTGTTCAGAGCTCTTATGACAGATGAGAGGTCAGAGATACAACAGCTACCAGTGGTCACTGTGCCCCACTGTTGTCCTTGCATAGGGCACAAATCTCTTTATTTTCAACCTTAGATTTTTTTTAAGGTCAGGCTCAATGAAATGTGTGTCATTTGAGGTGAGATTGTTGGCAAATTACCTGTAATAAATAAGACTTATTCCTTCAAATGTATCTAGATTATGTTCCTAAAAGATATTGATTAAGATTCTGATGAGTTGAGAGTAAGTTGCATTGAAAGTGTTAAATTGCATACCTTGCTACCCTGTGTTTACTCTTCTGTTGTCCTTGAAGAGTTTGTAAATTCAGGTCCTTCCTGGGATCTGAAATGAGATTTGTAACACAGAAGTATAGTTAATGGTCTCTGAGACAAGAAAGTACTATATTAGACATAAAATATTCACAGCACCATCTGTGAGGCTTAAATAAAGATTTTATTTTTTATCCCAAATGGTTTTGGGTAAGAAAGTTGTACTCAAAATAAATGTCTGGTGCAATGGAGTTTTGTCCTATGCTTTATTCAACGCGGTTATATCTTTCTGCCATTTTCAAATTTGATTATGGTCAAGGACTTGTATAATTTGGTTGATACAGCATTAGCATCAGTATTATGTTTGAGATTTGTCTCACTGTTTTCTCGCCACCCCCGCCTACTTGTGTGCGCCGTAGAAAACAACACGCATATGACATAGCATAGCTTATTAGCAGGTAGCATGCAGCTACAGACATAGGGTAACAGGGTAGCTTACCTGCTGGCCTAAAGTCACAGGTGTGGCAACAGTTTGCCTTGCCCGTAAGTTGTCTAAACAAACAACCAACGGAAAAGCGTGTGGGCTCTAATGGGACTTTGTGATACATTCAGGTGCAGATTGTAAACTCATTGTGCATTCATGTGCCTCTTGTAAACCCATGCTGCTTTCAGGTGCACCTTGTAATGATGTTGCCTTACACAACAGAATGATCCCAGTCACTTCCACACAGTGAGGTAGCTTATTAATTAAACATTGGTATTGGATCAGTACTTTGTAACAACTGTTACCTTGACCCCAGGCATCAGTGTCAGTAAAGAAGTCGGATTGACGCATCCCTATTTTATACCTAATAGTTGGTATTGGGGCATATCTAGCCGATTTTGTCATATTTTGCAGATGAATGAAAATTGTCTTTCTTAGTCAACCCCATTGTTCACAGTGCTGCTTGCTTTCCTTTAGGTCAGACTGTACATTTTATTTCCTTCAGAATAAGAAGTACAACGTTGCTGTAAAATCTGCTCAGCAACATAAAATGGAAATCAGTGGGAGGAAAGACCTTGATAATGGTATAATTGCCAGATAGCTCAGCATATGTTGCTCATGACTTGGTGGCTATGGACTGAAGGCAACTTTAAAGCAGTCAAGGAAACTTGGCCCCTATGCCAGATACCACTACAGTCATTAGCTCTCCTTTGGGATCTCCCCATTGCCAAGACCACAAAAACACACAGTTTGCTAATTTAGTCTCTCCATCATGTACTCCTCCTAGATCCCTCCTCCAGTTCCTCCTTCCCTCTTGCCTCTTCTACACTAAGTCTGTAAGGAATCTGTTTGGAATTGGCCTGTTTAATCCCTTTTAAGTACTTGTCATTTATTTATTTTTTAAATGGTTTGCCACTCCGGAAGTGGGATGCTACTTTGCTGTGGCCTGTTGCCTTTGATGTCAACATTTTTTGAGAGAGGTTGCATTGCAAGTAGGCCTCACTTGAGTTAATAGATTTGGGACCCGAAGGCACAAGAAGATTATTATATTGTAAAGAACCAAACAGGGTTTTAATTGGTGTTCTCTTTGAGGTTACAGGCCCCTCAGATTTTACTGCAAGTTTCACCTATGACTTCCTATTTATTCACAGCGTGTCTGGTTTGTAGTTCATTACAAAGCAAATTGCTTGTTCTAAATTGGTAGAATTGTCATAAAGCAAGTTTGTGTGAATGCATTTCATCCTGTTTTGTTTTTGATGCAGATTTTCTTCAACAACAGTGTACTAATTAAAAAAGTGTAGTAATTATAGGCAGAAGATAACCTGTGAATGGCAGTGATACATCACAGAATTGGACTTTATTAGTTGACTGTAACAGCTTTAGAACATCAAACCGAGTACCAAAGTTCACCTTTTAAACAAACACAATTTTCAGTCTGTTTCTGCTAATGATGTGACCCATGGAAACAGCATCTTTGACTCAGCTTTAATTATTGTGGGTGACTATACATCCATGGTGACTCTCTGGGAGACTGTGTGTGTTGGGTAATGTTTGTGAAGGCCCCCCCAACTTGAGCTTACTACTCAATGAGCTCGGCCGCTTGGGGCAGCTGTTAGACAGTTGTCTGTCTGTTGTGGGTGACACAGTGTTAATCACACTAGCATGCGTTGCCAAGCACTCTTTGAGGCTGATTTCCACAAACACACGCCATGTGAACACAAACAATTATATGTATCCACCCGTTGGACGGATTTTTGTAGTTTCTTTGGCAGTATGGAGACACGTTCATACATCTGGCTCAATGGGAGGCAGCAGGATGGGTGCCAACCTTACTGGCCTGATTTAATTTCCCAGCAGTGTATCGACTGGGACAATAGTTCTGTATGGCATTCTGACGACATTGACATAAGACATTTTTGAAGAGTGAGGGAGGAGCAAAGTATTGGTACAATTCTTATGCTGGCAAATTCTTATTTACATGGATCGCCTTAATAACAACTGCCTCTGCACCAAAGTCCCCTTTTGAATGGTGCCATACAGAGAGAGACTATTAAGCACTGCACTCTGTTGCCTCAGCTGTGGTGGTGACTGGTACATGCTATCTCTGCAGTTTTGGTGAGCTACTTGGGTGTTTGATCTTAAACAGTGATTTGTTGTGTAGGGTCAGACAACAGAAAATTAGTTACAAAGCAGGATTTTGTCTCTTTTGTAGGCATTCAAATAGTTCTTGAAATTTGAAGCACCACAGTGATGATCGAGTTAGTAGGTTAAACCTGCATACTGAATTTTCTTCAGGGGGTGGACTCAATAGCCCTGCAATAAATACTTCCTTTGTAAAGCGTATACTGTTAAGTTTTTATTGAGCTTGCAGTGAGGTGTTGATAAAGCTAATAATATTTTTTTCTGCTGTTGTTTATTGTGGTTTAGATGGCAGCTGACAATCCAGAATTATGTTATCTCTTTTGCTTTTAATATTGTATATTCCCTCTCTGTGGTGATACAGTTAAATATTACATCTATATTTGCAGGGATTCCTTTCCTGTTGTCAATATTCTTTCTCTTTCAGCTGTCCTTAACATGTGGAATTTTAACTGTTATGTGAAGAGTTAACAAAAACCACAGGTGGACAGTTATTTGCTCAAACAAAAAAGAACTTTTGATGGACAGTTTTTCTCTTTTTTTTGTCTCAGAAAAAACTAGCTTTTGACAGGTTTTAGTGCTGCTAACATAGCTTTTCTCACAAACATTTGTTACCCTGGAAGAATCTAGCAGTTGTATTGTAGGCAGAAATGTAAAACTGTCATTTCTTTTTCATTTGTGAGTCAGAATAAACCATGGGCTGTTTTTTGAGGAAAACATCATTGGGTAGATACTAAAACACTCAACAGGTCTGCTTTCCCCTACAATGTTTCTCACCCTTTGGTCTCTTAAATGTGTACCAGCCACTTTGCGGGTTAGATGATAATGTTTTTTTCTGAAGCCAAAGGATGTGCTTCATGTAACTAATATGAGTAACGGTTTCTTTGGAAGAACTTTGTTTCTCTGGTCTGAGGTGCAGCCTTTCTACATTACTAATGGAAAGCACTAAGCCGGGCGAAGGATTAAAGTGAATTCTCTCACTGACATATATGGTGGTCGAGCCTCCCCTCAGACATTAACAAACACTACTCAGTACAGAGGCTGCCCACAGGTTCTAATGTCAAACTCCCTATGTTAGCCTGGTTCTTCTCTGTGAACAGCTGGGTGGCAGCCTCCTCTCTAGCCATATCTACCGCAGCCATTTTGAGACACACTCCCTTTTTGTCCTGTGGCTTTTAAGGGATCTAAAAGAAAACTCCCTCACTGTGTTCTTCCTTCGTGGGTAGAAGTTCAAAAACAAAAAAAATATTGGGAAAACTGTACTTACACCAAGAGTGTGCTCCAGGTGAATTAAGAATGCATGATGTATTTCTGGTGTGGTTTCTGGATGAAACTTTTGTAAGGTAACAACAATAGAGGAAGCATTTAGTTAGTGAAAGGCAGTGTTCATGTACTTAAAGCTACATTGTGTAAGAATTTCTCTCATCTAGTGGTGAAATTGTATATGACAACCAACTAAATGTCACTTTCTTCTCTTATAATCTTCTCCTCTCCCTCCCTCCCTGGCATTTGTCATAGTCAGTGCCACTGATTGAAAAGCACAAAAGGCGGAGCAGTATAGCCTGGTTGTCCCTTACCGGCAAACATATTTCAAGATGGCGCATGATTTGGAGCGTCTGCCCCAGTTAATGCAAACAAACATGTCAAATTCCAAGCCAATAGGAATGCTTGAATTTGATGGTGGTGGTCAATATTCATTAAAAAGGACTTGTTTGTGAAGGGCAATAGAGATTTTGCTAATGAACAACTACAAACGTAGCTTTAACAAACTTTATACTAAAGCATAGAGAAAAGCTAACAAAGACAAACTGTTCTTTTCATAAATTTGGTGTTGCAAAATTTAAAGTTGCGACTGCTGAACCAAAACAGACGAACAAACGAGATGAACAGTCAACCACAGGATGTCTAGACCACAGATTACATACACTGTGACCTGTGCTGGACAGGAAGACAGACAGATGTTATGCCACACACACACACACACACACACACACATACACATACACATACACATAGAGCGCGACAGAGACAGTAAGAGCAAGCAACCTCAAGATACATTATTAACATCCTTTGATTAACCATAATAACTAGGGCTCAGACCAGAACCACTAATTCCTTTATCATGAGCTCATGGTTTTCCTTTTGGAAAACACTTAAGTACAACAAGAAAATCCTGCAGCTACAAAGCTCAGGTTGCTTTTATTTCACCACTTGAGCTTTTAAGTTTAAGTATTTTGTAACAAATAGATCTTCAAATCACTTAAAACACCTCTAGGGCTATGTCTAGGTTACCATCCTATGCTCTTCTTGTAACTTTAATTAAAATAAAACTGTGCTGAAAGTTTTGAAATGGCTTTTTGGCCCATGTTTGCTATTCTTCCTCCCAGTCATGTTTGTCTAGATTCCCATGCCCAGACAGTTATGGAAGGATTTAAGGTGGTGGAGAAAAGAATGCACCTGATCTACAAAGGAGACCATTGAGTGCACAGACCTACGCGGCTATCAAAGCACTGTGCAGCCAGCAGGCAACGATTAGCAGGGCGTAGCTCAAACCACATCTTTCACTTACACATTCATGTACGTACACACACACACACACACACACACACACACCTCAGGTGTATCCACACTAGACACTCCCTGTTTCTACTTCTGAAAAGATAAAAAAATATCCATGCATCACATGTATTTTTTGTTTGCCAAAATCCTCAAATGTGTTAATGCTTCCTAAACTAGTTTTACTGATACAGTACATTGCTCTTATGGTACTTTTTGTTTGACATGTTCACAGGAAAACATTTTCTTGTTTCTTGGCATAACATTGAAAAACATATACTACATATTTTTTGTTGCCACTGGCATAGAAATTGTGTTCTTAAGGCACAGAATAATTCAAGTGACATATCAAATGGTGAGGTTGTTAATTTGCCTTTAACAATCACTAGCCAGTAACTTATTTGTCTCACTAATGGTTGCTAACATTTTTCACTAGGGCTGAATGATTAATTGCATTAGCAATAAATAAATAATAGAAGTTAAAAATAAATATGCCATTCATATTTGTATGCATCACCTAATTTCATTAATATAATAACATACAGGCCTGGCCTAAGGAAAGCATAGTTTATGTTTAATCTATCTAATTTTATGTTGGTCATACTATACAATGATTTGTTTGTCTTTGTTGAATAATACAGCAGATAAAGAGCTTACAAATTAATCACATTTTAAATCGCAATATTGGTTAAAACAAATTGCATTTAGATTATTTTCCATAATCGTTCAGCCCTATTTTTCACATTGATCGTAGAAACATTTTCTGTGAGTTTCTGTAGGTCGACCTTCAAGAACCTTTACAGCCGCTTTGATCTCATCCACTATTTTTCAGGAGCGTAGCTAGCTATGTACAAAGATAGCATACCTATTCTTAAATCCCATCTTCAAATCTCTGATTGGTTAACTGTTTCTCCAACCGGTTAAAACTCCAGATGATTGATTACGTTAGATTTTTTTTTCTAGTGTCACAACTGGTAATATTAAATATTAAAAAAGTGGCTTCAGAATTCCACTGTACCTAAAACTTCTGTAATGGCTCATTTAAGTGTCGATGAATGCAATTTTTCTTATAGGGGTTGTTTTCTTTGTATTTAGTATTAGTACTAGTATTTTATTTTTGCATCCCATGGTCCTTTTTTTGGTATATTCAACCAACAACACATGCAGGAGAGCTAAATGCACATGCTAATGGTCAAATCTGACACTGCTCTTCCTGTCCAGTAGCTTCTCACTGGGAGGAATTTGGAAAATGCTTCTATGGTTCCCAGAGGCGCAATGTCTGCTGTAGCAGCCGGTGACCATTCTCCATTACCTTAATTTGGCTCTCATTCATTTCACTTCAAGCATCGATGGTGCCCGTGACCTTGGAAGTATGTGCATAGCAACAGACAAGAAGCCAAACAAATACACAAAGACTCAATGGAAGCAGGGGGTGATGTCATGTACAGGACAGCAATACACCAACACCAGTCATAGCTCTCCTTATCCCAACCCCCATCCATGTGTGAATAGTTTTTGCTACTTCAAAGAGGAGGAAAAACAGTTTATCAGTTAACACGCCAGGGTGTTAGATCGTCTTTGAGGTGGCGATAGTGGCTGTCCAGGCAGTTCATTGGCTAGAGAGGTCAATAGGCCGCTGGTTTTTCTAATTACGTGACCTTCCTTGGCAGACACATTCCTACTGTCTGATTTTCCGCTTTGCTTTCATACCTTTTAACTTCCTTTGTCTATTATCTAAATGAGCACTGGAAGTGTCTCTTTCTTTGCAGAATACTACACTGTCACCTATAGGATGTACAGCGTACTAGCTGTTCATTGCCTTACTTCTCTGTAGTTGACTTTGGTATTTTTTTCCAAGAATTCTGAGGGTTGGGTTTTTTCTTATTTATCGCCATTTCTATATGCAGACAGCAACACATGCTGCCACAGCATCTGACTCTCAGAAAAGTCTGTGTGGGTGTCTGTCAGACCTCTTTTCAGTCTTGGGCTTCAGGGCCCCATTTTCTCTCCTCTATCATACTCTGCTTTGCACAGCTCTGTTCTGCATTTCTGAACACAGAGACTATTTTTTGTAATTGCGTCTGCAGATGAATGTCTTGCCATCCTTAGCTCAGGAGGGTTTGATAAAAGCTGAACTAATGACCTCAGTTCCTTTGTGCCCAGCCTGAAAGGGCCAGAGGATAGTGCTTATTGCAAAGCGGGGCAGTTTGCGCAGAGTGCTCCCTCTTCATATTTATATCTATTATTTTAAAGATGGATCTTCAAGATGTATCTTTTTTTGAAAACTCTGTTGGTGAAGCTTACTAATGCCTAACAAAAGTGTTTAGAGCAGGATAGAAACTGGGGTGCATTCTGCTGGAGTTGCTTTTTTTTAAATGAAATTCATGATTAATGTTAATGATTAAAATCAAATCAGGATAACATTCATTTGCTAATTGAATTGAAAAAGTTCTCATCAACCCTCTAAGTGCATGAAATGAGGTGAATGTGATTGATGCTAAACTCATATGGATTCACCATTAACAAAGATTTTCAAAGATGGTACAAAGCTTCAAGATTTTCCCTGGTCTCTGTTTGCTTATGGGATTAGGCTCTTTGGAAGGATTGAACAGCCATTGTGCAACATCCTCGTCCATTTAACATTACTGAACAAGCTGTTGTCCAGGGGTTAGTGGTGTTCTCATGACCTCACCTGGCCCCAGCAGAAGCTCTGCCTAATGATCTGTGCTAATGGCAATCCAAATCTGTTCTCAAGGATCTCCATGGTGACATAGGACCACATTGCACTTTTGCCTGGAAACAATCTCCATTTTTGCCTCAGTGCTGCTGTATCCATATTGTTAACATATAGGAATCAAAAATTGGAAGTTGAAAGGTCCAAGGTTGGGAGAAATTTGAGAATGTTACTTCTCATCTGGCTGTATTATGACTCCTCCACTTTGTAGCTCAGTGCCCCCAGAGTGTTTGCACTGTTATAAATGATTCATCATATTATGGACAAGTGTGCTCTGTAATTTATCATTCATCTGTCCTTTGCTTAGACTAGACCAGCTGTTTGTAGAGGACATTGATGTAATTAACCCCATGTAAAACCCATGTGAGACATTTTATAGTTTCACTGTTGAAGCACAATGAACAATGTGGCAGTCCTTTTTATTCCAAATAAAGATGTTGGCATTGAGTTAATACATCAACCTTATGTGCCTGGATGTTTGATCAGAGATACTAACAGAAACGACAAATTGAAAAAAACAGTTGAATTAGATGGATTGTGTCTGTAACGCTAAGTGCCACTGTATTAACGCTTCTTTACAAAGTCTCTGAATTGTTGTAGGTATGCACTCAGGTATGTATAGATTGTAAAAATGTATGCCAAATACCTTGTAACTTAGTTGAAGAGCGTTGAAGCACAGACAGCTGACTCCCTTTGACCACTCAAAGGACTTTGATTATGATAAGTGGTGTTGGACATGAATGGATAGGAGGTGATAGGGGGTATTTTCTCTTTAGTACATGAGTGAACCGTGTGCCCCACTTGCGTAGAGTCTGGTACTGAGGAGGCATGCAGAGAGACATTCATACTGGTACCTCTCACACACAATACTGCTAGCATGACTATAACTCTCCAGCCAGGACAGTGGATCTTCCCTAATTTATTCCAAATCTCTAATGAAACAAGGTCAAACCCTTGACAATTCAACATGACCACTTGGTTCTTTTAGATTTTCACAGATGGTCAGACATTTGTGTGCTACTGTATGCAAACCTAAAATAGTGTAGTTGATTTTTTGTTAGGTGATATAACTAGCAGTAGCACCTGATAAATCATTTGGTGATCTTTTATATCTTCTATATTCTAGTTCTCCAACTAGAAAACTGCAGGTGTGGCTGTTTTTACTCTTGACAGCACAATTCCTTAACTACCTACACTCTACCTCTTTTGATGCTGCATTTTAGTGATACGTAGAAATACAGTAATACTCCTCCTGCATTTTGTTTATCTTTGACTCTGCAGCGGCCTTGCCACTGTTTGATGGCGTGAACATACACATACTAGCTTTGCAAGATCTCACCATTATTATACTGTAGTTTATGTAGGACTGACTAAATGTATGCAATACAAGGATAATATTGTGTGTTTTCACAAATATAGCTCTGCTCTTTTCTGCATAGACTGTTCTCAGGTAGATTAATCAGTTCATAATAATTAGAAATATACTCTTACTTTGTGACAATGGTCTAATTAAAATCTGCTTAAATGGCTTCTTCTTTTAGTATTAAGTAGTACACAGTGTTTCTCCTCTGACAGTCCCTTTATTGGCCATCCTACTGCGTTCCTGTCACAAATCTTGAAATAAAACATGGTAAAGATACTGTCTGGCCCATCATTTTTTTCCATACCCATTTAAATTGGCAATTTATGAAGAGGAATGGAAAATGTCATGGTGCCTGCCCACTGCTATACTTCTTCTCCTCTCCTTCTTCTCCCTAAGACACACACATACCCTTCCCTGTCAGCCTCTCTTCCCCTGGGGCCAGTGGGAAAGGCATTCCAGAGCTCAGGCCACTGCAGAGTGTGCATCACAGGGGAAGAGAGAGAGAGGCAGACAGTCTAGTACTTTGGATTCAGAACGTTCTGCAATCTTGCTTTGCCTACAGCATCTTAGCTTTTGCATAAAACAGTTAATTTGTTCTTTATATCAAGTACATATGAATTTGAGTTGAGGGTTTCAGAGTTGCAGGAACTGTTCCTGTTTCTGACGAGCTAAAACTAAAGACCCTTTCTTGAGTTGTTTTCAATGGTAGAAAATTAGCCCACAGAGGAATGTGGAGCAGTCTGTTAATGTACTTAACATGCAATAAACGCTTTAAGGAAGAGATGGTTGCCTTTTATTCCCTATATACTTTATTCTGCACCAGAAATGAAGCCAGGAGGGCAATGCTGTTATAGAACTGCAAACAAAAAGTGTGACAAAAATAAAACGCTCAGTTTTATTATGTGTCACTTAACACAAGTCTATGTTTTACAGCCTTTTGTCAGACTATCTTATACAGTATTTTGACTGTTCCTATGGCTAGTACTAACTGAGTAAAGTGGTCTGAAATTAGAATGTCCTCATGGGAAAAACACTAATGCCTCTTTCACAGACTGTTTGTATGGCTTTGAGTAATAGAAATGTGTATTCTTTTTAATGTCTTAAATGATTTAGAGAATTTTTGAACCAGACAGATTTGCATCTTATTATCATATTAGATCTAATTTGTCCTTCATCATCATAGACGACTTGTACTGAATACCTTCCCCCACGCTGTAGTCCTTGTTGTCTGGCTGTCTCTCCTCTCTGTGGGTTGCTGTGTGTTAACCATGACAGCTTTTGTGATACTGTCACCCTGGTCTCGGAAGTACACAGGGAATCCTCATTGGCACTCAGTCTAGCGGGAGAATTCCCTCTTTGGTGAATTGTCCTATGGTCATCATGCTTTGTGTGTTGACTGAAAGAATCTGAATTAATTAAAGCCTTTCTTCATTTTCTCTGTGGTCCACAACATTAACCAGTGAGAAGCTAATGGAGTATTAGTGTATGTGCATGTGTGTTTGTGTGTGTATATACAGTCAATTTTTATGAAGAGAAAATAGAATGGTATCATGAATCATATTGTTTAAATATACTTTTCTAGTATAACCAACTTTTGCAAACATAGTTTGCACTGTAAATAGTATTCTTTGTGGCGAGCCAAGTGGTTTGCCATAAATGCTACAGGCAGCGGACAAACCAAAACAACACTGCTCCTCTCTGCCATTTCAGTTATTCTGTCATCTGGCATAGTTTCTGGATACATAGTCTTGCATTTTGAATTTTGACTTCCTATTCAGACAGGCACAGTGATATGGGTCAATAGGTCAGTGTGCGTCAGCTAAGCCTCCTACCCTTCACTCCTTTTGGGGTAGACAAAGCCTGCCATTGTTCAACTTTTGTGACAAGTTTTCTGTGATAATAAATGATATTTTATTAATATTCCAATGTAATTTAACTGACTTTCTAGAGAAAGAGAGGGAAACAGACAGACCCACCTGACAGAAATAGAAAGATGTTTGTAGATGATGCCAGAAACACACTGCACCAGAAGTACTGTGAATAGCTACAAAGTGCCGTGAAGCAGAGCTGTTTTCATTTCGGCACCCATATTATCCAGTCTAGCCGGCCACACTCGCAAAAATCAGGCGCGGAGAGGCCGCTCCTCCATTTCTTCTGTGAGCTGCGGGCAAGTATGTCAAGCCATGTAGGTAATCGCATACAGGAAGGCTGCAGTGCAGGTTTATGGTGATTTTGGCTCTCTTGACTTGGTAGCCGTGTCTACAGTGAAAGCCATGTAGATTGGAGAGGAGAAAGATTGCTTTGCTATCGGCTCAGAGTAATGCGCATCTGGTATGAGCCAGGCATGTGATCATGCACAAATCTACGCTTGGCGGCTATTCGCGGCTCATCTGCGTGCGGTTTGTGCGGTTTGTTTTCGGCGTAAGAGTTGGGTGACAACTTACTCCTTGACACTGTGCACAATACTTATTTAACACTGAGGTGTCAAACACGGCCCTTTTTGGGGCAGAACTGTTGTATTGCAATTTGTTTCTGTTGTTTTGTACACTGCCTTTTGAGATTTTAAGAGACTGGCGTAAACCCATATAGTTTACCTAAAAGTTAGATTAATCTACTGGACAGTTCCGGTCCTTTCGGACAATGGAGGGGGTATCTGTCTTTTGGGGGGGAGTGACCGATCACATTTCATTGCACAGATTTACTTGAGAGTCAGAAGACACATCAAGATTTATACCGCATTCCTCATCAACAGTGCTTATGCTAGCAGGGGAAAAAGGAGGGTGTTTAGGCCGTGTATGAAAAAATTGACTTTTGTGGGGTTGACTTTTATTTGATGAGGATGGTCACTTTCCAATGTAGCCTAAGTAAATTCTCTACAGGACAACCATTCACTACATTATTATATTATAATACCATTACATAGTGTAATTAGAAAGCAGAAGAGTGAAATTCATTTTAAAAAAAATATGATTTTTTTTTTGAAGTTTCAAACAATGAAGATACCCTCATCAGCATTCTGACAATCACAATTTTATGTTTCACTTTTATGGAGTTTTAATTCAAAGTACAGCATTTCCATCTTTAGGGTGTACTGCAGATGAGTGAGATTGAACATTGGTTGAAATAATTTAAGATTAAATATAATACTGTAACAATTGTTTTATACTCTAATTTTATTTTTCTAAATCAGTCTTGAAATAATATTGAACTGTCTTTAATGGGTTGGGCATGTCCTCATAGTCTCTTGCCCTTCACTTTGATCAGGAGGAAAGAGCATGCAAGGGACTGTAATCATTTTTACATCATCTTAGGACAGCACTCTATAATTAGAAAGGGTTGATTTTCTTGACCACAGCAGGGGCTGAAATTGCAGGCCTTGCCCCAACCGGGGTTTAGGAAAGTAACTCAAATAGCACTGGCAAGTTTCTGTCCTTGTGTCCCTCTACATTATAAAGTGTTGGGCAGATGGCAGAGCAGTCACCGTGACACACTGCAGCCCATTCAACAGCACTTGAACAGCCAGCTTTTATGTGGCGCCTCTTGTTTTCAGAACCAGTAACCAAAATTACAACTTCATAATAATCATAATCTCTTTAGCATGCACTATGGCTGAAACCTGTATCAACCACGACCTGCTGTGACTGCAGCAAGTGAACGCTCCGCTGGCAGCTTTAAAAGATACCCAATGGGGCGCCTGCGTAGCTCACCTGGTAGAGCGTGCGTCTGTATAGAGAAGCTTAGTCCTCGAAGCAGCGGTCGCGGGTTTGATTACGACATGTGGCTTTTTGCCGCATGTCATTCCCCCTCTCTCTCCTCTTTCATGTCTAATGTTGGACCATTAAAAGTGTCAATGTTAATCTGGATGCAGTAATGTACTGCATGACCATGATGGTTTTTTTCCATATTTGAAGACATGCAGAGGTGTCATTGCAATCTTTCCATTTCCTGTCTCTGGCATTCTTCTTTGTTTAGGAGCCCTTTATACACAAAACAGCTTTTGGTCCCCTGTGGTGAGCTGGAGGCGTGGAGAAAATTGGTCTCTGTTACTGATTAGCCCGGCAGCCCATCAAAAACACTCTGTCCCTGAGGAGAGAAGCAAGATGCTAATAGTAGCTTGCCTCTTGTAGATGAGTTTTCAGTGATTTCTACAAACCTCTGGCTGCAGACAGGCGTCAGAGTTAATCTGCTGAAGTCTTCCCTAGCTGCACAGTTCTGAAAACAGAAGTAGCTAGCTAGCAGCTAATCGTCATTTCTGTGGTTCACCACATCTGCAGTTCTGATTTAGCTGGCTCTGCTGACATATGGTCTGTATTATTAGTTAGGTACTATATGTTATCTTGAGGTTGATAATTCATACATTTTAATTTGTGGCCATGATGAGTGGGCAACTTTGATGCCACATAATAGATGACTTTGCCGTTTGCTGGCTCCCTCGCTAGAATGGTCTTTCCATTCAAGTTTGGTTCTCAATAAAGCAAAACCAGTTTTTTCCATTTAGGGCTTGGACTACACTGAGCAAACTAGAAGCCAGGTTAAGTCATTCGCAAGCCTTGAGTAAGTCATCTGTAGAGACTGTGGTGAGCCATTTTTCTGAGGAGAATATTATCTCAATAGGTGAGACAGAAAAATGTAGGGGATATATAGTTCTAGATGTAAGCAGCAGAAAAAGTGAACTATAGATGTCCTGAAAGCACACATGATTAAGTGTTGGGTGGAGAGAAATCTTGCTGGTTTATATTGCACGCTAACAGATTTCTGGACAACTGGATTGTACTGCAAACCACCACAACCAGTTTAACCACTTTTTTCTTTTCTTCGAAAATTATAATGACACCATGGTGTTTTTGCATGGGAAACAACAAAGTATGCTTGTACCCCCACTTTCATAAAGATGAGAGGCATTATGAAATGTGGATGACTTGTTGATTCCTAAACCTATAATTGTGTTTGAGAGATTGGTCGACAAGGGGCAGAACAGTTATTAATGCCCATGGTGGTTTATTAGGCAAACGTACCCAGGAAGAGGTAAAAAGGATTTTTTTCCCCTACAGGTTCAATTCAATTTTATTTATTTAGCGCTAAATTACAACAACAGTTATCTCATTTCTTTTCATAAAAGAGCAGGTCTAGACCATACACTGTGATGTTATTTACAGAAACTCAACACTCAAGCTTTATCAAAGAGGAAAATCTTAAGCCTACTCTTCAATGTGGGGACGGTGTCTGCCTCCTGAACCCAAAGTGGAACCTGATTCCACAGGAGAGGAGCCTGATAGCTGAACGCTCTGGCTCCCATTCTACTTTTAGACTCTAGGAACCACAAGAAACCCTGCAATCTGGGAGCGCAGTGCTCTGGTGAGGTAGTAAGGTACTATGATCTCTTTAAGATAAGATGGTGCCTGACCATGAGGAGCTTTATAGGTGAGAAGAAGGATTTTAAATTCTATTCTGGATTTTACAGGAAGCCAATGCAGAGAAGCTAAAACAAATGCCATGTGAGGTTTTCTCCATCAAGCCATAGCCCTATAAAGGCCTGTTCACACTGGGACGAATTTCGCGCGCGTGATATTCGCCGACGTTTAACGCGTCGTGACTAAACAAAGGGCGTCAATGAGAGTGTGCACACCAACGCGAAAAACGGCACGCGTAAAAGCGTCATTTTTTTAAAAAACGCCTCGGGTTCGTTTTTTTGGTTTGACACGCCGCTCTTCTTCTGAGTTGCAAGCGAGTATCAGAAGCGCAAAGTTGCGCAGCGCCACCCTATGTACGGGGGTATTTCTGTTTTACATTAAGCGCCATCTAGTGACAGATAATGAATTTGCATGTTCATTCGGCTCATCGTCAGCGAAAATCGCTTGGGTGTGAACACAAAAAAACGCGTCGAAAAACGCTGACGAATAACGCCCGCCGATATTCGTCCCGGTGTGTACGGGCCTTAAGGTTGATGTAGCTAATAGAAACTGTTGTGAATCAGGGAGTGACATATAATTTCCAAATTGAGCTCTTCAAGCTGCTCAGTGTTGATTGACATATTGGACTTTGAGTTCACATGTGTCCGGACACTTTAAAGTACCACATCCTGAATACCAGGGAAGAATAATTATAATTTATATATATATATATATAATTTTTTCATTTTGTTCTATTCACTTTTTGAAACCGCACACTGTAATGGATTTCTTCTGTCTAGGCAACAAACTGTGACAAACTGTATCTAATCCAGTAATCTTCAAAATAAGCATTATGTCAAACATATATGAGCCCAGTTGCTGGAGAGGTGATTGTTTTCCAAGTTAGGACTGATCAACATTCTGCTGTATTCCTGCAGTGATGGAGAAAAGGAATAGAGATTAGATGAAGATGAATGACACATGCTTGTGAATGAGCGAATTCATTAAATGAGTTTAATGACACATTTTTGTCTATAGTAACTACAGATATGTAGCAAGGAACAGATGGCCAGTGTGCTTAGTGAATTCCATGTTATCTTAACTTAGTGGTCAATGACACAGCCCTAGCAAACTGGATGTCCTTCTCAGGTGCCCTGTCATGAGAAAATAATCATTGGCCCATTACCCTGGGTTTAAATACATGTGTATATGTATGTGGCCCTGTTTTTTCAAGCATCCAGGTATCCTCTGCTTTTTTATTACCTCTACCAGTTACCTCAGACCAGTTTGTTTGTCTCTCTAGCAACCTATATTGTACCAACCTGTATTTTTTTCTTTCTTTCTGGCATAGCAGAAAGAGTCTGAGTATAATTACAGTAAATATATTATAATATATTGTTTCCACCATTAAACTAACCACAAAACCATACTGGGTGGTCAAAAATGAATCTGACAGAATGCTTTTCCCCTTAGAATCAGCAAACATTCTTTCACATGCAAGGACATTTTAATTCCTGTAATCATATGTCGGTTAGCCAACTTACTATTTTATTTTGAGAACACAGAGCATGAACTAAGTTAATATTTGGCATCTATTAGGATCTTCATCAAATGTTGCAGACATACAAAAAGCTCAGCAAAGTGGCGATTGAGGAATGATGACAGTAAACTTTCTCTCGGCAAGCAGAGACTACAGGTGGATGCTGAGGTGGGGCTGATCAAACGAGAGAGACGTGTATGATGGGTATATGGTTTTGCCATTTATACATACTGTATGTTTATGTGGTTTATTGTTGTCATCTATTATTTTGTTGTATGGACTTGAATATTGTAGTTACTGTGTCATCTTTTCTTGATTTTAGTCTGGGTGTGTGGTAATTAGGAAGGGGTTATAAGGGGAAGTGTTATTGTTGCAAATTGTATGTTTTGTGTGTTCTATTAAAATAGTTGTTAAATAAAAATCGTTAATCATAAAAAAATAAAAACAAGATAAGTTAAAGCCACTTCCACGGTTCTTGTTGAGGTCATGGACTTTCTAGGTGACTGGAAGAAGTGTGTACTGTATCTGTTTCCTCTGGCACATTCTAACTGTTATTTTTTAGTATATTTTTGATTAAGTGTTTAAAACAGTGCAGAGCCCTAAATGTTCTTCATAATCAGCATTGTAAATTCACAAATAATTATTTTTCTGCAGTACATTCATATAACACACATTACTTTGTTAAATAATTCTCAGTTTTAACAACATTGTAGCACTTTGGTGTAAACAGGTTTAAAAGTCTTTAAGAGTATCACTTTCTACAGCCCTGAGAACTCTTGCTTTACACAAATGACTAAAAAGCACTAGCACAGGAAGAGAAAAAGATAAGCCTACATAAATTTAGTATGTACTGCTCATTGTTGGAATAAAATATATTCATATCATATGTGCTCATAAACATTATATTCACGTAGTGCATTATATAATCATGTGTGTTCAATTCATTATATTTTGAGCTAAAGAGCAAAAGCATTACATAGTCTGCTTGGTTTCAGTATGATTATTAGGTTCACTTCTAAATAAGAAGCATGTAGTTCATGAAGTTTACTGTGACCTTATGATATGTTGTTTTGGTACAATGTGTCCAACCATAGCTCTGCCGAGTGAGTTTAATTCTGAAAAGCAGGGCCAAGGGTGGTTAGGGACACGTCCTGTGTTTGGGTGAAGATCCTCTCCAGTAGCAGTCTGAGACCTGTTATCTATTGTGCAGGCCGAGGTCTGCTAGACACTAACCTTCTGGAGACAAAACACAGCGCACAAACATGTCACGTGGTAGCAACTGAACCCCCCCTGTGCACATAAGATCAAGCAGATAGGGAAAAGAGTTAGACAAACTTAGGGAGAGCTATGGATGCCTATTCTCTGTAACCTTGTCTCTGGAATATATAATAAACGTTCTTTTATCCAACCTACAAACTTGAACCCTTCTTCCTAAAAGAATCTAGAGGGGCAGGATTTAAGCCCAACATGATGTATACCTAAATAGTAGCAAAAATGTAAGGACTGTGCTTGTCTTTATGTCAGTACATGAGGTAACAGGAGGACATTTGTAAATTCTGCAACAACCTTGTGGTTCTCCTCAACAGGTGATGTGCACAGCCACAGTGCCCAAAGAAGATTCCCACCTGAGGGAAACCCTCAACTCCAGGGGCCTGGCTGCGGTCCCCCTAATGTACCGGATGATGTTTTCAGATTAAGCCTTGCCAAAGGAGTGTCCATGTCTCTTCCATCCTCACCTCTCCTACCACGACAGTCCTACATGATGCCCTTACGCCAGAGCAAGAGATCACCAGGTACTGGTAGTAACTATATTTAAGCTTTTCTATATAATGATATTATGAATCTTGGTCCTGTAGCTGTTTTGCCATTGGTTAAAATACTCTTAGAATTAAACACTTGTGTTCTGTAGCAACCTAAACAAGCTAGGCACAATACTTACTGCAGAAGCCGAGAGTTTGATTCCAAACAGTGGCCCTTTGCTGCATGTCAACCCCCCTCTCTCTCCCCTTCCCTGTCTTCAGCTGTCCTGTCAATTAAAGGCCTAAAATGGCCCAAAAATAATCTTAAAAAAACAAAACACAATTCAGAGTAATAGTTACTGTTGGAAAAATAGAAGTTATACAGGAGACAAGAGGACAAAGTAAAAATAATAGCTAGACCGTTCTGGATCCTAGCAGTTTGTCTGTGAGGTCAGACTGGTTGCAGAGGATTGTTTTTGTCACCTCATCCTTGTATTTGACCTCCTTGTGTCGATGTAGAGGTCTTTACAAATGTGTTTACACAATACTTGGTGGTAATGGGCGTGTGTTTACACTGGATCTAATTTTCAGTCCTCCTGGGCTCCTTCTGCCCACCATGTTGAGAACATGCTTGTCAGCAGCTGTGGGGTGCTTCAAAGCAGGGGATACCTTTTGTAGCTGAACTTGTCTCAACCTGAGTTTTTGTATTCTGGAGACTTGGCAAAGAGGCGAGAATCCTTTTAAGTGGTCAATGTGGCCCCACTCACATGTGGCACTCATCTGTGGGTTATCTTGCCTTTGTTTAGTGTGGTTACAGCTTCAATCTGATTAGTGTAAAGATGGGTTGATGGGAAGGGGGTAGTATGGTTTAATCTTGTGTTGTTCAACTTCACATCTTGAAAATATCATTTAGCTGCTTAACTCCAATTTTAAGATTGAGGTTTAAGTGGTTTCACTTAATTTTGGTTTATTTTAAATGAGCTTTCTAATATGAAATGCCATATTCTAATTTTAACTACAGATTAGGATGGAGATATTCAGTGTTTTAAATCTCAAACCTAATTTTCCGTAATTCTCATCACATAATTCAAAACTGAATATTGGACTTATATAAAGCAGTGCATTATGCAAATGTAGAAAAGTGGGTATTTGCTTAAATATAAGAGGTAAAACAAAGACATACAGTTTATAATAGCAAAGTAGAGTTTTATTACCTCAGCCCGCACTCAAGTTAAAACAAATCTATCCAACTACCTTAGGTGATAGAGGATTTGTGATGACCATTTTAAAACCATCAAAGAGAGTGCCGATGAAATGTACATTTACAGACATGAAGGGAGGGACAAGAGGGAGCAAGAGATGACGAGAGAGAACAGGCTGGATTGGTGAAGGTGAAAAGGACCCTCGGGACAAGGAAGGGGAACACTCATTAAAGGCATATTCCCACTTGGGGTGCTCTGAGGCATGGAAAAAGGATATAAAATGGACTGACATGATAGGATGTTATGGAGGACAACCAGGGAGAGAGGGTTGGGGGATGGTTTGTAGGCTCTCCTCTACTGTCCTCACAGGTAACTGTGAAAGCTCGTAGGGGGAGAGTTCACACCTCCAGTTAATAAACACATACGGCAGGAAATGTCTCAGCTCTGCGACGAAAACAACATGGGTCATAATGCTGCATTTCCTCTTCTTGTTGAGCCGCAGAAGATTTAAAGTGCTTATATTTAGCTTTTTGGCTTTTCCCTTTTCTTCATTGTGTTATATATCTTTTTTGTGCATGTTATAGGTTTACAAAGTGAAAAATCCCAACGTCCACCCAAAGGGACTTACCATCTCCAACAGAAAACACTGTTCACAAACTTCTGTGACAAACGCGTGTCACTTTGTTACACGTTATAATGCTCACCTAGCTGCTAGTGTGGCTCGCCCTCATACTCTACTTCTGATTAGTTAGTTGTCCTTACCTAGCTACTGCACATGTGTGACTACCAACAAAGATGGAATAGAAGTGTGATGCCTCACTTGGCAGCTAAAATTTAGAGCTCAACACACAGGGTGAAAAGAGGAGCTGCACCAGTGTGCAGTACAACAAAAATGTGATGTTTTTTTGAAAGTTAAACCATGTAAACCTATTCTGGTACAACCTCTAAATAATTATGAACTTGAAAATGAGCACTTTAAGACTTATCTCTGTGGAAATGAGCACAAGACAATGCATTGCCACTATGCAGTTGTTCTGTATAATCTTGAGTGAGATTAGTTTGTTCTCATTCACCCCTGACATCTTGCAGGTAAATGGTTATTGGTACCATTTCAACAGAATCATGCATACATTTTACTGAAATTTGCATTTACATTTTTGCAAGGAATGTTTTGACTATTGATGTCAAAGCTTTCTACATACAGTACCAACCCAGGTCTTTTGTCAACTAGTCCTGTTAACTAGTTTAGTTTTTTACTTAAGTCATACTATCCACATTTATTTATATGCACAGTGAATCTATCAATTCATTCTTTCACATGCATTTGTTCTCCACCCCATCCAGCCATCACTTATGTCTTGTGGGGGATGTGGTTTAGCAGATTCAGAAAGCATGTTGTGGCTTGGCTTCATTTCCTGACACATTGGATAATCTATTGCAGTTTGGACGGCTCAAACTTAGTGGTTGTTTTTTTTTTCATGAAAACTTCACAGGGGACAACAGAGAAACATTGAGTTAATTAGGAGTGTGGCGGATGCCTGAGCCGCAAAGTCCTGGTGGCGTTGAGTGCCACAGCTTTGATCAGCTAAGCCCAGAGCTTAACCATGAAACACTGCACCCTGACATGTGTTCAGCAGCACCTAGGCTTTATAGTCTTAACAGTTTACAGGCACCCTAATGGCCCAGGGAGGGATATTTACTGAATGGACCCATCTTGCTCCATCCCAGTGGAGGTCAAAGATCAGGTATTGAAAAACATGAACCTCAAGCTTAAGTGGGTATAATGTAGTTGATGACATAGTAAAAACTCCCTGTGCTCCACCTTTGACAGTCTCCTGGGTATCTACACAGTGACCTCCTCTGGTTGTAGTAGGTTACTGTGCTATTGGGGGATTAACATCATCTGTTGTCATTGACGCTGCACTGCTTGTTTCAGGTGCATGTGTGTAAAGATGACGCTTCTGCAGCTCTTGAATAAGCACTTTAGAAAAGCTCACCTCTCCATAACTATACAACAACAAAAGATATACAACCACACTACATCCATGAACAATGACGTAGTGGACACACCGGTGATTCTGGAGCTGCCACGATATGTACATGAGAAGTGTGACCTTTCGGTAATCACATGACAAAACTGTTAGCCCCATGCTTTGCCTCCCCACCAGTCCGCAAGTGGTCACAAAACAGCAATTCATATTAATTTATGGCCGTCATGTGCAGTGTATCATTTTAATTGGTATATCTGGAATGAAGCCACAGAGAATTGTCTCTGGTAGGCTGTTGTGTATATTGGAATTAGTTAAGTTTTCTTTGATTGGAGCGTTGGATTTCAGTGGTTCAGAGGCTGATTCATTAATCAATCAGACAAGCAGGTCTGCAAATCACCACCAGAGAGCACAGTTGACTATCCTGACATGATCTCTGTATCATAGAATCTGAACCTGTTGGTGCTCTTTAGTCAGGTACAATTCTGCTGTGCTTCTAATAGGCCAACCTGAAAAAAATTCTCTACAGCCTCTGAAGCTCCCCACAGCTTTGTGGCAGCAGCCCTACAGCTCACCCAGAGCACACCAAATGTTATACATTACAGTGTGTTTTTGGTGTGGTAATTAAGTTCCACAGCCATTTTGTAAAATGTCTGTTCTTTGAGATTAATTTGTAGCGGGGGTTAAAGCTTTAGGGTAACACAGCGGACCACATAAAACAACACAAAGTCAGGCGGCGAGATAACTCAGTTGGTAGAGCGGCCGTCCATATATAGAGGTTTCCACCTCGACGCAGCGGGCCGGGTTCAACTCCAACCTGCGGCCCTTTGCTGCATGTCATTCCCCTTCTCTCCCCCCTTTCATTTCTTCAGTTGTCCTGTCAAAAATAAAGACTGAAAATGCCCAAAAAATATCTAAAA